>CM022760.1:1796673-2131673 GCA_012411365.1 Ameiurus melas | reverse complement strand
CCCACACTCCCTCACCATTTCCGGTTTCCGCGGCCGGCCGTGGTGCTGAACGGACAGCGGCGCCGGGTGCCGCCGTCCTCTTCTCCGAAGCGCACGCGCTCACACCGCGATGGCGATGGGCGCGCACGCCAAGAAATGCGGCTCGAGGAGCGTGGCAGTGGAACGGAAGAACCTGATCACCGTGTGCAGGTGCGTTAATAAACCTTCGTTAAAACAGCCTACATGGTGCACTATTTCTCTAGCAGGGGCGTGATACATGGCTCAGATCTCCAGATTAAAGCACCTCCAAACAAAACCCCCAAAACAAAAACCTTCCTGTATATTTTTTTTTGCTTTCGCGCGACTTCCGGTGTCCCTTCAGATCTCTCGAGGCTACAGATGTGGTCATACGGAACCAAAAGGAACAGGCACAGTGACCACATGACCTGGTCTACAGCATGGTTACGATAAATCATTCAAATTCCATACATATATATATATATATATATATATATATATATATATATATATATATATATATATATATATATATATATATATATATATATATATATATATATATATATATGTATATATGTATATATATATATAAAATATAGTTTTGGCTAGCTAGCCTTTTTTCATTCTAACAATAGCGTACTTATTATGGCACCAAACCTCGACGTTAGATATAAAAAAGACTGAAGGACTATATATATATATATATATATATATATATATATATATATAAATATATACACATATAACGACAGGGACATTTTCACGAGTTCGTTGTCGTTTTGTTTCGTTTGTTATTTGTATTATTAATAATCAGAGAGAGAGAGAGAGAGAGAGAGAGAGAGAGAGAGAGAGAGAGAGAGAGAGAGAAAGAGACGCCTTTTTTTTGGTGACGCGGTTTATGATTAGTTCCCGGATGAGGTCGTTGCCATGACGACAACCTTACGTCGGGGCGAAAGGACGCGCGCGGAGCGCTCGGTACCAGCTGAGAGAAAGACTTCAATGCTGACATTCTGTAGTGGATTTTTCAGCAGTGTTTTTATTTATTTATTTATTTATTTATTTATTTAAACATATCCCCTCTGGTTTGTTTACCGTATTTGTTCATGATTTGTAATTCAAAGAAAACAGTAATAGTGTTAAGAAAGGTGGAAGAGGACGAAATCCCCATTGTTTCACACCGTATCCCATGTGAATCATAACGAACCATACCTTATCTAGTGCAGTTATATAGTGTAAGGCCCAGGGAGTCATCTGGGATTTGAGACCGATTTATGCTGAGGAAGTGAGTTGCTTCTTGCCGATTTGAAAGGCTGACTGAACACTGCTTCACGGCTGGTTTGTTTTTCTCATTTGTTACAGTCCTGTGTACCAAGCTCAAGGGGGCATTGTTGTTCCACGAGACAGCTGAAGGTGACACCAGTGCCACTTACTTTGCGATTAAGCCATGCCATGAATTGGCTTTACAGTGTAAGATTGCCCCCCCCTCATTAAAAACCTTTTTTCTACATTTTTCTTCCTAATTTGATCACCTACCCATTTCCAAGCACATATGCCAGCTTGTTAGGAAGCTGGGGTCAGAGCGCAGGGTTAGCTATGATAGGGTTAAGGGCCTTGTTCAAGGGCACTACTGGCAGCTTGGCGGTGCTGAGGCTTGAATCACCAAGCTTCTAATCAGTGACCTTAACCATTGAGCCACCTCTGCCAATAATGACAACTTCCAACCAGGGAGGGTGAAGGCTAGCCCTTCCTTCGAGACACATGAATCTGGCCGATTGCGTTTTTGTGAACTGCTGCTCATGCTGCATCACAGGGCAGTGTAACATACTTGGAGGTAAATGCTAGCATACATGAACTACCACATGCCCATGATTATCTAGTGTCAGTGTGATTGTAATTTTCTGTCCTGCCACTCGAGAGCACAGTACAAGATGTCTGTCCTTTTCTCAGTCTCCAGGCATCGAGCTTTTTTTTTTGTCCTATTAACTTCAAGGGAGAGGGAAAAAAAGTGTGCAGCTGGTGAGGAAACGATTACAGGAACTTGTTTTTTTTGCAGATATTCTACAATACTATATGTAACTATTAATGGATAAATCGTATGGCGTGTCGTTCTTTAAGCACGTCCGAAAGTGTGTGAAATTGTCATGGTGTGTTTGTGTGGCAGGTTTTCGGTGAAGACCTTGCTGGAGAAGTATACGGCGGAACCAATCGACGACTCGTCAGAGGAGTTCATCAATTTCGCCTCTATTCTTGAGCACATCCTGAGCCACGGCTTTAAAGGTAAAAAAAAACAAACAAACAAACCCAAAAAACGACGTGGGCGTTCTTCTTTACAATCACAGCATTGGAACCAGTAGGCTTAAGCGTGGAAAAATATTTTGTATCGTTGTATTTTGTTTCGTTCTGTGACAGGAGCGGGGAGTTGGTTCGATGGTCAGCGCAGCTTCTGGGACTTCATCCGTCTGGCCTGCAGTAAAGTACAGAACAGCTGCATCGGCAGCATCGAGAACATGGAGAACATTAGCTCGTCTCGAGCAAAGGTGAGGGTCAGGAGTTCCTGCGGTAAGTTTCAAAGCTTATTAACAAAAATAGGTGTCATTCTGATTACTTTTGCGGTTTTATTATTGCTATTATCCTTGTTGTTGTTGTTGTTGTTGTTATATGTAGGGCAGAGCTTGGATAAGAGTTGCACTGATGGAAAAACGTCTGTCCGAATACATCGCCACGGCGCTGCGAGACAGCCGCACTACCAGGTCAGACTCTTCATTCACAGTACACGTGTCTAAATTTGACCAATTCTAAGACACGGAAAAAAACAGAACAACCACGTTCGTTGGTATATTTTCAATAGACTTTATTTCGTTATTTATGTGTGTGTGCGTGTGTGCCCACAGGAGGTTCTACAACGAAGGGGCCATCATGTTAAGAGAAGAAGCCAGCGTTCTTACAGGAATGTTAATTGGACTCGGAGCAATTGACTTCAGGTGAGTCGAGATCCGACAGAATGACAGATGTCATCGGATCAAAAGGGGCAGGGTTTATGGTCAATTTGATTAGCCAATCACAAACTGGATTGGCTAGATTTTCTTCACGTCTATGGTCCCATGTACATTATACTGATTATTGTAATAATCATTATATTGATTATTATGTTATTTTTTGCACAACTGCACGTCCTGAAGTGTTTTATTCCTTTTATACAACAGCAATTAGCTAACGAGTGCAAATCTGTTTATAGTCATTATAGTAATTACGACTAGTTCCATGTGGAATGTCGATAAAACAAGTTGATTCTCTTGCATTATAGGAGTGATAAACAGTTCCTCCCTCACCAGCATCTCAAAAAACATGTCAGATGTCAGAAAATCTCAAGTTCTAGCTTTACCTCTGACTGTTGCAAAGCGCTGACAAGTGCATTAATAAAAACCCTATGATTTGCAGCTGCACGACTCTCAGACCTGCTGTTCTAGTAAAGTAAATGAGATTATATGTGATGCTGAGTTGTGTTGTCTTCTCAGTTTCTGTTTAAAGGGAGAGGCTCTGGATGGAAAAACCGAGGCAGTGATAGACTATACGCCTTATCTCAAGTTCACTCAGAGGTGAGCTCACGTTTACATCACGACTGCTCCGACGACGTTTTCGGTCATATTTATGTGGATGTACAGAAAATGCTAAAGGGTTCATTTTGTTTTCAATCAAATGACCGTTCAGTATTTATTGTTAGTTATTTGGTGGGAATAATGGGGAGAATGTACAGTGCGTTATACAGAACAAACAGCACTTTTTTCCGCAGGTCAATATTAAAGTTCAATATAACAAATGAGGTTTAAATACATTGTCCCATCGTTATTGTTCTTGTTCATAAATCACACAAAGTCATCCGCTGCACGTACTGTACAACTCACTTTAGAGCATCGGTCATACTATTTCTCTGTGACACGTCGATTCGTCAGCTATGACTACCTGAGCGATGACGACGACTGCTGCAGCGTGGACAGCAGTAACAGTGACGACAGCATTCCCGAGCATCCCTACATCCCGCTGGTCACGGACGAAGACAGCTTGAGAAACAAATGTCGCAGGATGGAGCAGAGGTTCAAGATCGTCAACGCCCAGAAGGTGAGCAGAGAGAGTCGTACTGTTATAGTATACCGCTACCGCTGGAAGTTGATTCTTTTCCTATAACAGCACACCCCGAAGTGTTTTATTCCTGTTATAAAACAGCA
The DNA here is from genome assembly GCA_012411365.1 of Ameiurus melas. NCBI lineage: Eukaryota > Metazoa > Chordata > Actinopteri > Siluriformes > Ictaluridae > Ameiurus > Ameiurus melas. Next base: position 2,127,450 of record CM022760.1, on the reverse strand, counting down.
ACTTGCTGCCGATTACACCGTTTAAAAGGTTCTTCATCTGCGCCAACAGACAGGAGTGTCCTCTTCAGTCATGTTTATGTTTTATGTACAACGCTGAAACATATGACTTACAATGTCAACAACGGAATTGTAGTGAGTCGTTCTTGAACCGAAAGAGTTGACTCTTACTGGCGAATCGAGTCTATTGCTTTGTAAATCTCATCATTATGAACATCAGCCAAACTAACTGGACAAGCACTAAAATACATTACACCAGTAGGGGGAGCTGAGGTGGAATTTAAATAAATACTTGCTACAAATGTTTTGGTACATGTTCAGGCTTTTTTCCAAGCAGTCTGAATTTGAATATGCTGTGGAGCGACTTACAGAGCTCAGGTGTGTGTGTGTGTGTGTGTGTGTGTGTGTGTGTAGGGCTATCTGGAGGAGCTTGTGCGATTGCGGGAGTCACAGCTGAAGAATCTGGAGATGGAAAACAAGAAACTGAACAAGAAACTGGAGGAGATTCAGGTTCAGAGCCATCAAGAGAAGAGAGAATTGGAGTCGGTCGTTCTGGAGCTACAGGAGCAGCTGTAAGACATACACAGTCTTTTTGTCTATATATTCTTATGTCATAGCAAAAGTCAAATTCGGGATTCTGATTTACCAGAGGGTGTTGATTACTTTTCTGTAACAGCAGCTCTGACAGTAGTGTGGTTTGAGCATTTGGTGTGATATGCTGATTTTCAGTGCCTTTATTTCTCAGGACAAGTCTGATTCCTGGTGAAGTTCATCCTTTGTCTAAGGATATGTCTATTCCTCTCGTAAACCAGTGGCCATCACTCCACACCTACAACAACCAGGAAGAAAGTCTCTACTGCAGGTCAGATACTGATAATACTGATAACTGATATTAATAAATCCAATGTACCAACAACTTGCCAGTTTCCCATTTTTACTAGACTTTGTTGTTTGTGTTTAAGCCACAGTGGAAGCTTCCAGAGTCCCGAGCTTCTCTCAGCACACATCAGCTTGGACTCGGATTCCCAGAAGGCCGAAGGGAAGCCAAACGGCCAGCCTTGGTGCAGAGCAGGTAAAACCCTCTATATTCAGATTAGACTGAAATACCAGCATGAATGAGTTCACTTGGAAATGATAGTTCTGGTGCTTTTTTTTTTCGCTTGGCCTGCGGTCTTCATGGAAAGAAATTTTTAAAAACAAAAGACAAAAACAGATTAAACAGTGGTGCTCTTATGGTTTTCAAAAACATCCTTTATGAAGCATTCATTCTCTACAGCAATAAAAGGATGACCATTAAATTGAACAGAAATCCGAATGAAATATTTTCCAATTACAAATGGTTATTTGTTGATAATTAACAGACATACCTTGAAGCTTATTATACAATCATGGGAAAAGGACCAGCCCCCCAAGTGGAAAAACAAAATGAAGTACTCTCTTCCTAATTCTAATGAGTAACTAACAGCTGGATGCTCTTAATGAAATGCACAGGATTAGTTCATCATCAACAGCATCATCAAGAAGAAATGTGAGTACTTCTATAAAAGCAGAATTTTTGCCAGTTTGGTGTTCCAGTTATGTATCTTCGTCCTGCTAAAAAGAAAGGACATCAGCCATGACCACAGAGAAGCCATCGTTGCTGCTCATCAATCTGGGAAGGGTTATAAGGCCATCTCCAAACAATTTGAAATTCACCATTCTACAGTGAGAAGGATTGTTTATAAATGGAGAGCCTTCAAGTCAGTTGGCAATCTTCCCATGAGTGAGTCTATCAGAAAATTCAATCCAAGGTCATGCTTACCTTTTAATGTGCAGAGAGCTTCCCAAGAGCTACATATTGAAATCTTTTGTGTGTTTTTTTGTTTGATTGTTTCTCGACATTGGTGAGGACTACACAATTGTTAAATAAAAACATAGAACTGAAAGAGGGTGTACGTAATTTTCCCCCATGACTGTATATACTATGAGCATCGTATCCCAATTTCTGCACAAAACAATGCTATTCAATACCAAATAACAGTTTTTATTTTATTTTTTTTGCTTTATGGATTGCAGTCTGAAACCAATCTAAATATCAAATGAAACAAAAGTCTGAAACAAATGGACTGATGGGTATAAAAGCAACTGGATGAAGTGCCTTGGATGGGGCAGGAGTGATAACTGTCCTGTTCTTTTCTCTTATCCTCAACAGAAAAAAACTATACACCCTCCATCTTGGGGCTGTGTGGTTCTCTGAGCTCGTTACCCAGTTGTAAGTCTCTACCCAGCCTGAGGTCCACAGAGTGCCTGGTGAACATTAGCGCAGAGCCAAGTCCTGCACTCACGCCCAGCTAGAACCACACACACACACACACACACACACCACACACATACACACACAGAAATATATTTTAATCAGCAAAGGCATCCAAAGACACAGCAGCCGATAATTTGCCTATGTTTAGTGTTCAATGCAAATGCATTACAGCAAATTTACTTGTGTGGTATATTCCTTAAACCGATTATTGGCACAGGATTTCACACTTGCTCACTTATTTTCTGCTATTGTCGCTATTTCCTTTCTCATGGTTGACTGTTTGCCGTCGTATCTCTGGGTGTCTTTGCCGTACATTTTGCCTCGACCGTGTACTATGCACCGACTGCCTAACCACCTGACACACACCTCTAGCTAAACAAGTCACGTTTTCTCAAATCTTAGCACCTGCCATGTTTGTTTCTGTTCCCTTTAATTAATCAAGGAGTCTTCTGCAAATAAATGCACAAGATATCATAATGTATGTATTATGACATCATCTTAAGAAGTGGTGATAAATAGAGACTAAAACAGCTGCCTTTTTCCTCTTTTAATTAATTCCATTTTGAACTGCCAAAAGATGGGAACAACCATTTCTGTGCCACGTAATTAATGGAAGATACATATATAAGTATGTATACCTGTACTATTATAGACCAGTACATATATAATCTACAGTACATGTAACTGCCTGTTTGTCTCTGCGTTAGCATCATCCGAATCTGTTCTAACCTCCTTGTGAATGCTGGGAGAACTCACTGGATTAAAAAGTCTAATTAAACCTTTGTTGTGTGATTGAGGGTGAGACTGTCATTAGACAGTTCTTTCAATCGTAATTCTTAATGTTTATTCATTTTAACATTGTAAAGTCACGTTTATGACACCAGTGGAAACCTGGCTGTTCCTGTTCTAACTGCAATAAAACAACTGCCTCTTTTTGGACCCTTTTTTCCTGTGCCAGGTGTACATTGTTGTCTGTCCTCGTTTACAGTTGGAGCATTGTTCACAGTGATGCATGGTGACGGAAGCGTCATTTTATGAGGATGCTTTGCATCAGCACAAACTGGGAAACTGGTCAGGGTTGAGGGCAGGATGGATGGAGCCAAACACAAGGCAACCTTGTAATTTATAATAAGTTGATCCAGTCTGCAAGAGACTTGGGAAGAGGTTCGCCATACAACAGGACTATGTCCCAGTAAGCTTTGTCTTACTGCCAAAGCTATACCTATATGGCCAAAAATATATAGGACCATTACAGCCATATGTGTGCCTTCCCCAAACAGTGCCTTCCACAGTTATCGGCACCCTTTTAGTCAATACTTTGTGTAACCTTGCTTTGCTGAGATCACAGCTCTGAGTCTTCAATCATGCCTGGTGAGGTTGGAGAATACACGGCAAGGGATCTGAGACCGTTCTTCAATACAGAACCTCTCCAGATCCTTCACATTTCTACGTCCACGCTGGTGGACTCTCCTCTTCAGTTCACCCCACAGGTTTTCTATGGGGTTCAGGTCAGGGGACTGGGATGGCCATGGCAGGACCTTGATTTTGTGGTCAGTAAACCATTTTTGTGTTGATTTTGATGTATGTTTTGGATCATTGTCCTGCTGCAAGATCCAACTATGGTCCATTTGAATCTTTCTGGCAGAGGCAGTCAGGTTTTCATTTAGTATCTGTCATTTAATAAGATGCCATGTATCATAAAAATATGTCCAGGTCCTCTAGCAGAAAAACAGCTCCAAAACATTAAAGATCCACCTCCATATTTAACCGTGGGCATGAGGTACTTTTCCATATGGCTACGTCTCTGTGTGCTCCAAAACCACCTCTGGTGTTTATTACCAAAAAGCTCTATTTTGGTTTCATCTGACCATAGAATCCGATCCCATTTGAAGTTCCAGTCGTGTCTGGCAAAAGTTCTTCAATTCTCCAGATGTGATCCTTGGAGATTTTTGGCCACTCGAACCGTCCTCTTCACAATGCCTGATGGTGGAAGTGGGTGTTTTCAATGTTTGTGTTATTTCCTCATAACCACTGCCCATTTGGTGAAGCTCAACCAGGCCCGGATTGGCTAATCGGGAACACCAGGAGAAATCCCAGTGGGCCGGTCTGTTTTTTGGGCCGTGAGGGCCGGTGTTGTCATGGCACTGGGTTGAAATATTGGTAATGTCCCTAAGCTGCCTGCACTATTTTACCGCAGCCCCACTCTTTTTATTTATTATTTTCCCGGGACCCACTCGAAGAGTGCAGCTTGCAGTTTAATGATGACGTAATTATCTTTTGAGTCCCCCGACAGCAGCACCTTGCTAAAAAAGTTCTTCAAACTGACGTAGCCAAATGTACAAAACTGAGCAGCTTTTTCACGAGCACACCAAATGAGCATGATGAGATGACTGGTAAACTAATGCTAAACTAGTTAGGAGCACTGCAAGAAACTAGCAGCACTGCAAAACAACGTTGTCTGCAAACCACCGTTCATGTTTATGTATCAAACGTTTTCTTGTAGCTCTTCAGCAGCAGCAGCAGCCTCTATTGCTCATTGAGTGAATATAAGAATTAGAAGAATAAATATTAATGAAGAGTATGGTGTAGGCTACACCTACTCAAATAAAAAAATGCCCTGAGATAATGAATGATACGAGAGGATTCAGCACTACATTAGTGAAACTGACTTGACTTGATCAGAAAGCTTTGTAAAAAAGGGAGATTTGTGGTGAGAAATATGACAATTTGGAAAATGTGATTATTTAGCGTCAGAAGCAGAGCCAGGACCCAGTTGTAGGCCTATGCAGGAGATTGATGCTCTCACTGTGGAAGACACATGGTTGTACTACAGTGTATGAATAAGCAAACATGATCACATTAGTTACAATGGGCCTATAACAACTTTCTGTGCCCAAGTGTTAGTGACCCATTATGTTTTTCATCAAAAGATAGTAGCCTAAATATACAAAGCCCAAGATTGAAAGGGAATAGGATAAAAGTCATATGACATAACCCTGCATATTTTGCCATTTAGATCTTTCAGTTTAAATTAAACTGTGCTTTCCATGTCAAATATCTTAAAGCTTACAAAATGGATTTTATTGTGATTAAGGTGCACTCAAGTCTAGGGACACAGAAGGAAGTGTGAAAGGGGGAGCAGAGTCTACTCAGGGACTGATAACAGAGGCAACAATTCAGCATCAGAACTCAGAACCACAAGCTAGGAACCATGCAGATGAAGATGATTCTGTTGATAGTTTTGATCACTTTGCTTGACCTCAGTCACAAGATATACATATTTTTTTTTCTTATCATCCTCAACAAACACCAAATGTTCCTATACCAAAGGTTTTCCATAGTAAAGATGGAACAAACCGCAAGTGGCTGACTTATTGTGAAAAACAACAACAAACAAACAAAAAACAATCTCTGTACCGTTCTGTTTGTTTGGCATTTGCACCTTTGGTAAGTGATGGCCCTTTCATAACGGGAGGCATGAAAGACTGGAAACACATTCACCAATGGACTGAAATTCTGAAATGTCTTTGGACAATGCCACTGTGATCAACAACGTTGCAGAGACCAGTGCATTGCTCAGGCGTTTATTAATGTTTCAGGGTTGGCCATGTTTCCTTGAAGCTACATTTCTGAAGAGGAAAAAGAGATGAAGCCGTCATTAGAAAGTTATACTGTGAAAAGAATTCTTGCAGAGAACAGTGCAATACTTGTTTTATTCTTTATTTATGTTTAAGGATTGGATATCTGTGAACAATTTTGCACAGAATATGTATTCAGATATTGCAGAAAAGGACATTGTGATGTTTTAAAGAATAGTGTTGGAGATTTACCCTTTAACTAATGTTCTCATATTTGTGTTGAAGTTGTAAAGCAGTCGTTTCCTTAACTTAAGCAAAGGATAAAAGTGATATGATATGATGGTGTCATTAGAAAGTGCAATACATTTTATTTCATTCTTTATTTATTTATTTTTTTATTTTATTCTATATTTGTATTTATTTGATGTTTCTCATTTTAAGGTTTAGATATTTTTTAATTTTTCTATTTTTTTTATTATTATTTATTTATTATTATTATTTATTTATTTTTTTACAGAAAATAGATTCTGATACTGTTAAACATTACATTGAATACTGTTGAATACTGTTGTTAAATCAATCTTCACTGTGAAGCAACACTTGGGCTACTGTATTTGCACTGAATTGAAAATGATGATATTTTTGAAAAATACAATGAAATACAAGGCTGTAGCGAACAGTGCACTATTGCAGACTTAGATACTGATGTTTTAACTGCATTATTTTATTATAGTCAGTCTTGAACTAAAATGGGCTGGTCTAAGGCATGAAACTCAAGGGCTGAAAACGAGTCCCACTCCGGCCCTGAGCTCAACAACCTTTTGCCGCACATCACAGTTATATTCCTTGGTCTTACCCATTGTCATGAATGACTAAGGGAATTTGGCCTGTGTGTTACCTCATATGTATACCCCTGTGTAAGTCATGATTGAACACTTTCCTGTTCGTAGTCACCCAGGTGTACATTTCTTTTTTTTTTTTTTAATATCAATGGAAATGTACTTCCCATTACAAATGAATTCGTATGGGTGCCAATAATTGTTGCACACCTAAATTTAACATGTAAACAGTTTTTAAACGCCGAGTCGTTACCCATAAGATTCAGAAAATCGGTTCACTATGAGTCGACTCCGAACCCCGTAGCAACGCACCGGAAAGAGTGCCAGTAATTGTTGCACACCTACATTTAACACACACACACACACACACACACACACACACACATACATACATATATATATATATATATATATATATATATATATATATATATATATATATATATATATATATATATATATATATATATATATATATATATATATATATATATATATTGAACATGTAAACAGTTTTTAAACGCCGAGTCGTTACCCATAAGATTCAGAGAATCGGTTCACTATGAGTCGAGAGTCGACTCCGAACCCCGTAGCAACGCACCGGAAAGAGCTCGCGCGCACATCGCAACGCTGAAGACATCTTACAGTATATGTATACAGGCTAAATATTTATAGAGATATATATTTTGCCTAAATTCAGACAGGATGCTAAAACTGGTGGCAAAACAGCTGAGGAGTCACCCGGCTGTAAGTTCATTTGATTCTATGCGCTTTTTTTTTTTTTGTGACATTTAATTCAACCTTCTTGACATTGAAACGTCTCGAGTATTTACAAGTAGTCTTTGATCATGATTGGAAATAATCAATGAAACCAATTTCCTTTTCCTGTTCCCTAAATCAATACGTTAGATTGGACCACGCACATTCACTTGATATTTATTCTCACGTGTATAACGGTATGAGCTGCAATGCGGAATTAGTCAGGGCCGTGTCACAAATGCACTCTACACCCTACAGTATACATAAGGGCACTACATTCCTATAAATAGTGGCACCATTTCTCCATCTTAGACACGTTTTGGATGAAGCTTTGTATTCCTCATAATGTGAAGCAGAGTGTAAATTGTATGAAGTAATTGCTTCTATACCCTATTTAGTGCACTATATGGACCTAATAGCGAGATAATTGGGATTGTGCGTCATACCTGTACAGTACACTGTTATAATAAGCGTGTATAATAGGCTAATACACACATAAATAGCCTAGGTGAATGGTGGTAATGAACGAATGCTGATATTTCTGATATAGTATTCCGTCAGTAATATTCCTCAAAGATATGTAGGTCAAACTCAACAGGCATTTTCTATACAGTTTTGAATATTCGTTCCAAAGGAGGAGATTTGCATGTGGACAGGGACATGTCCCTACCAATATTCTGGAAGGGCAGAATTTTAGAATTTAGAATCTTTTAGTCTTTGATCTGTTGCTTTGTATAATTTGTATTGAAATATAAATACAGATCTTAATGTAAATATAGATGCTATATTTTAATAAACCATTTGGTTATCAACATTAAACAGGCTTTTTTTCCCCACCTTTGTCCCTACCAATATTGAGATCAAACCTACGCCTTTGGTTAGTTATTGGAGCCAGAACATGCGATAATAGAAAAACCAACCAACAAACAAACAAACAAAACAAAACAAAAAACACATCTGTTACAGCTACCTACCTATCTACTTTACCTCTGGAAAAAAATCGAAACAATGGCATTAAAAAAAATTGCTTTGCTAAAGAGCATAACACTTCAAGATGTGCCGACTTTGATTAAGGAAAACGACAGATTATAGAAAATTAATCCAACGTGTTTCCGACCAATCAGATTCGATTATATAATTAAATTATAGCCTATCTGTCAACACAAGGTCATTGGGATTAAGGACTTTCTGGCTTGTGAAGCCTGATCGTTGGTGTGGAAATGTTCAGAAAAGTAAAGTGAACATGCATATGTACTTTTCCATGTAAAAAAAAAATAAAAATTAAGAGAAGATGAACTATGTAATCACCCTTTACAACGTTGCAGTAATTACATCATTTCACAAATTATGCATATAAAGAGATATGTCTGTTATGTATGTGTTTTTGTTTCAGTTGATCCCTCTGTTTGTATTCATCGGTGGTGGAGCGACCATGTCGATGCTCTATCTCTGCCGTTTGGCCCTCAAGAACCCAGAGTGCTCGTGAGTGCTTTCAAAATAAAATGAAGGTTGCTTCGCGCTGGAGCTATGGGTGATATGACGAAATAACACTAGTATCATGATTATGATATATCGTCAGTGTTTTTGATAACATTGGCAAGCTCTGATTGAAACAGTCGATTAGATGTTAACATTTTAATCTGAAAACCGACAGAATTTATCGTTTATCGGACTGAAAATCAAGTGATTAACACACAGAAATAGATGATAGAGAAGATATTATAAGATAAAAAAAATAAATAACAGAATAGCAATGGTGATAATAAAGGCTTGGGAATGTCAGAAAAAGGCACAGTGAACGATAATTTCCAGCGAGTGGAAGTTTGAAGTCTGGTGGAGGTATTTGGAATTAAGCCAGGGGAGCTGGAACATGTCATTTGGGAGTCTGGAGCAGCCATGCGCTGTAGGCTGCGGTGCACCATGGGAAAGGGAGTCAATCACTGATTCTGGCATTGACATGCCATGAGTAAAATACTTTTTTTTTAAGCTCGGTTTTTATATAAACTAGCACAGTTTACTGTGTATTAAACAATGCTAAAGCCGTATTCAATGAAAGAAATACAAGGTAATGTGAAGTATTTCATCATCCAAAGTCTATAATGCTTCATAACATCAAGTTTTTAACCACACAATGTGCACCACAGGTGGGATCGCACCAATAACCCTGAACCCTGGAACAAACTCGGCCCTAACGACCAATACAAGGTAAGGGGGGGGGGGGAGAGATAGTTTAATTGTTTCTGTAATGCGGCTCGAGGTCCAATATCAGCAGCATAAGAAAATAAAAGTTGGTTATCACTTCATGACATAAACGGATTCTTATTGACGGAGCACACGTTACATTTTTCTCCCCACAGCTCTTCGCGGTGAACATGGACTACTCCAAGCTGAAGAAGGATAGGCCTGACTTCTAAACCTAAGACCTGGGGTTATATAAATGGTGCTGTATGAAATCCAAGAACTGCTGAATATACTCATCGCCATTTCTGAGAAAGGAAAGGAAGCCTTCATGATTCTTCCATACAGATTGAACACGTTCATACAGAAACACTCTTGTTCTGTACTTTACAGAGATTCATTTTGAAAACTTTAAAAAGACTTTAGTGTGATTCTTAACCAGAAACGGTTCAGTCAGGAAATAATATTAAATATGAATGATTCGAAGAATCATGGAAAATCTATGTTAAAATGATACCCTTTGATTGTGTTTTCCCAAAATGGTTTCATATTTCTTTTCAGTTTGTATTAACCAGGCTTCCAGACTTAACATGCTATCTCTTAAATAACACCAGAAATAAATAATAATAAAACAAATATATTTATTGGCTCAATTTATTTTTAACATGTACATTGTACATTTACAATCATATTGTTTTTCATTATTCAAGATATTCGATATTTGCCTTTCCTTCTGTAGTTAACAGCCTAAGAGGAGGGTGTAGATGAAATAATCCTATAATAAATGATCCATGGGATAGTTTGAGCTGAAGCTTCACAGACACGTTCTGGTGACACCTGAGTCTTATATTACATCTTGGAAAAAGGTGCATAATAGATCTCCTTTAAAGATTCACATTTCACAGTAGTAGTATGCTAATCTGTAAGAATCTGAGGGAAGTACACAATGCAACACATAGAATCGAATAGAGTAAAGCTTACATTTACCCGAGAAACACGCGAATCAAGAACACATCATAATCTCAAATATACTATAATATAATAATATAATATAGTCTGGATAGAGTCTATAGAAACAAAAGATAGTGTTGTTTAATGTGGATGAAAGAGATGGATGCAGCGTTTTATACATTATCCAGGAAGGTAGATGTCCATTAAGAGGTTTGGTGACCATTCATCTGAAATAGGGCTGGTGTGAGTGAAGGTTTTTACTCCAATCAAGCAGGAGCCACACATGATTCCAAGATCAGTTGATCTTGGCTTTTAATATATTCAGGTATGGCTTCTGCACCCACAACTGCTTTTTCCGGATAAGACTGGACAACCCTGTGCTAAAAGAAATAGTAACTTTGTTAGGTAACACAAATAAAGGCTCATAAAGGCTGTGTGTGTGTATGTATGTGTGTGTGTGTGTGTGTGTGTGTGTGTGTGTGTGTGTGTGTGTATGTATATATATATATATATATATATATATATATATATATATATATATATATATATATGTATATATATATATGTATGTATGTATGTATGTATGTATGTATGTATGTATGTGTATGTATATTGGACCGGCACCCAGGATAGGGTGAACCTGGAGCCTTTAATGGATAGGCTCCAGGTTCCCCCTCGACCCTGAAAAGGAGTAAGCGGTAGACGTTGGATGGATGGATGGATAGTTCTTTAACTTATTCTTCGCCTTCTCCTATTTTTTTTAATAGTATTATTTTTTTTAAAGAACACATGATGGTGTCTGTCTTGCAGGTTGATTGGAAGTAATGTACTTATAAGCTAAGCTCAGCATCTGCAAAACATGTAAAGAGTTACATACATATTGTGTAGTTAAAATAATATTAGTTAAACACTTGTCAGAGTGAGTCTTACCCAGTCTGAGTCATAGTTGTAATGAATATTTTCTGAATTTTGCAGCTTCTTGCAATTAGCAGTCTGGCATTTGTTATGCCCCACTCCACTGGGGCAGTGGTTGCTCAGTGGTTAAAGGCTCTGGGTTACTGATCTGCAGGTCAGGAGTTCAAGCCCCAGCACTGCCAAGCTACCACTGTTGGGCCCATGAGTAGAACCTTAACTCTCAATTTCTCAGTTGTATAAATGATATGCTCTAGGTAAGGGTAAATGCCCCAGGTTAGGGTTGAGGGTAACATAATATGTTATTATTTATGGAGATGTGAGATAATAATAAAGATGTATTATACAGATATGTTGAGTAGATCAAAAAGACAAATATGAGACGATTGATCAGAATTTCAGCTTTCTTTTCCCTGATATTTACATCTACAGTCATGGACGAAAGTATTGGCACCCCTGGAACTTTTGTAAATGTAAATGTGCACTTATATCCAAAGCGCTTTACACTGTGTTTATTCACTCATTCACACACACAGCAGAGCTGACATGCAAGGTGCTAGCTTGCCACCGGGAGCAACTTGGGGTTCAGTGTCTTGCCCAAGGACACTTTGGCATGTGCAGTCACCCGGGCCGGGAATCGAACCACCAAGCCTACGATTAGTGGACAACCCACTCTACCACCTGCACCACAGCCACCCATACATTCCACAAAATGTACCATTTCTCCCAGAAAAGTGTTGCAATGACAAATGTTTTGGTATACACATGTTTATTACCTTTAAGTGCATTGGAACAGCACAAAAAAGCAGAAGAAAAAAAGGCAAATTTGACATAATTTTACACAAAACTCAAAAATTAGGTCGGACAAAATTGTTGGCACCCTCAACTTAATATTTGGTTGCACACCCTATGGATAAAATAACTGAAACCAATCGCTTCCTATAACCATAAACAAACTTCCTACACCTCTCAACTGGAATTTTGGACCACTCTTCTTTTGAAAACTGCTCCAGGTCTCTCAGATTTTAAGGGTGCCTTCTCGCAACAGTAATTTTGAGATCTCTCCATAGGTGTTCTATGGGATTTAGATCCGGACTCATTGATGGCCACTTCAGAATTCTCCAGCGCTTTGTCTCCAACCATTTCTGGGTGCTTTTTGAGGTATGTTTCGGGTCATTGTCCTGCTGAAACAACCATGACCTCTGACACAGACCCAGCTTTCTGACACTAGGCCCTACATTATGGGCCAAAATCTTTTGATAGTCTCCAGATTTCATGATTCCTTGCACACAGTCAATGCACCCAGTGCCAGAGGCAGCAAAAAAAAAAAAAACATCCTTGAACCTCCACCATGTTTGACTGTAGGTACTGTGTTCTTTTTTTTCCGTTTTCTGTAAACAGTAGAATGACGTGCTTTGCCAAAAAGCTCTATCTTAGTCTCATCTGTCCACAAAACGTTCTCCCAGAAGTATTGAGGCTTACTCAGGTACATTTTTGCAAATTGCAGTCTGGCTTTTTTATGCCTCTGTGTCAGAAGTGGGGTTCTCCTCGGTCTCCTGCCATAGCGCTTCTTCTCATTCAGATGACGACGTATGGTTCGAGCTGACACTGATGCACCCTGAGTCTGCAGGACAGCCTGAATTTGCGTGGAAGTTGACTGAGGTTGTTTATCCACCATTTGAACTATCCTGCGTTGCATTCTTTCATCAATTTTTCTCTTCCGTCCACGTCCAGGGAGATTTGCCACAGTTCCACGGGTTATAAACTTCTTGATTATATTGCGCACGGTGGACAAAGGAACTTTAAGATCTCTGGAGATTGACTTGTAACCTTGAGATTGTTGATATTTTTCCACCATTTTGCTTCTTAAGTCCTCAGACGATTCTCGGCTCTTCTTTCTCTTCTCTATGCTTGGTGTGGCACACACAGGCACACACCACAAAGGTTGAGCCAACTTTTATACACTCTAACTGGCTTCAGTTTTGATTTCTATATTGCCAGCACCTGTTACTTGCCACAGGTGAGTTTAAATGAACATCACATGCTTGAAATGAAATTATTTACCCACAGTTTTAATAGGGTGCCAATGATTTTGTCCAGTCCATTTTGGGAGTTTTGTGTAAAATGATGTCAAATTTGCCTTTTTTCTTCTGCTTTTTTGTGCTGTTCCAATGCACTTAAAGGTAATAAACATGTGTATACCAAAACATTTGTCATTGCAACACTTTTCTGGGAGAAATGGTGCATTTTCTGGAAAAGTGCCAGGGGCGCCAATACTTTCGTCCATGACTGTAGATGTGTTTAAACAACTAAGAACATTTTGTCTCACCACACCCATTTTTCAAGTCACTTGACTGACAGGTGTTTCATGTTGCCCCGATGTGCCCTTTAAGATTGATTGTTTCAACAATGAATAGCTCTGCATGTCTACTCTTTGGTTTGAGCCCTTAAATACGGACAAATCAACATGAACACCGCCATGGAATGTTTTTCAGCAAAAGCACTCCAAGAGTCTTGGGATCTTCATATCAAAAGATATACTTTAAGTCGAATCAGTCTGCTGAGTGATTGATATAAGCATTTTTATCAATGACTTTTATAATATTCTGAAACACTGGTCTCATCTGGCTGGATTTTCTTTTACTTTTTTCACCACCAGTCCGTTTGAAAAAAAATCTGCATTCCAAAGAGGTTAAATACTTTCCCAACACAGACAGGTACCTGTATACTGATTAACATTTGGTTACACTCTTAAACATAGGATCTGGTGGATTAACTCATTTCTTGGATTATAACTTGTTAAACAATCAAACATTATGCATTGGTTATACATGAGTTGGTTATACATTTACTTAGTAAAATATTCCATAAGACCAGAGAGCTGTCTATGGGAGAAAATGAAGACATTTTGAAGCTGAGAAAAGAGGGAAAAGTGAGTCATTGCTCAAGCAATGGGCATAGCCAACACAACAATCTGGATTGTTCTGAATGAGAACCAGACAGTGAACAGTGAGGTATTCTAGAAAGTAGGTTCTGTGACTTACCTGGGTAAGTTTACACAGAGGTTAAAATCCAGAAACAGGATAAAGATTTCATCTCTGATTAAGTGCCTGTGTTGTGTTTTGAGCCAAGAGCAAATTAGAATTCTGTGCTTGCGCACTATTTTGTTTAACGTGACAATGGCAATTCAGCAGTCCAAGGATATCTCCGATCTGAGTCTCTTTTCTCGGTATTGTCTGGGTTATGCCATATATATATATATATATATATATATATATATATATATATATATATATATATATATATATATATATATATATATATATATTTTTTTTTTTTTCTTTGTTTTTCTTTTCTTTTCCATTTTTGATGGAATTTCCATTTTTGGATTTCACAGTGCACCTAAGAAGGTCCAAACTTTGTCAAACATGTCCATCTTTTTTCCCCTTTTAGCAAGATCTTGAAGTTTCAGGGGCAGTTCAATGATCTTCATGACAGCGGGACTGATCTGATCTGCTATTTCAGCTATAAAATGGCAGACCTTATCAAAAATCAGAAATATTTATTAAGAAATATTTATCGTGCAAACGAAAAAATGGACACAGGTAGTTTTAAACTTAACAGGTGTACCCTGTTCAACATTTAGGGTGAAAATTATATACTAGTCTTAAAAGAAACAGGGTGAATAATTACCACATGCTGTTTTTATATGATTTTTATTCCTTAAATAATTCTGAGAACATCTAGATATTTTTCTGCAGAAAGTCAACAACAACAAAAAAAAATCCCATTCTAATATACTTAAGTTTGATGTTGAAATATTCACTGGGGAATGAACACTTTCTAGGCATTGTAGCACACAAATGGTAACCACTGCATAGCTTACAATAAAAAGGTTTTCTAATGAATTTATATATCAATTCTTATGATAATATCTGCAATTTCTAAAGCTGTGATGATTCTTCATCCATCTCTAGGTGATTTAAAAAAAACAAAACATTTCCTCATCAGTTTTTGAGCAGATGTCTGTTGTGGCTATAATTCCAAATGTTATTTATAGTCCTCTTTTTTTTTTTTAATAGAAGACTGCACAGAGTAATGTTTGACTTTGTTATTGTTGCTTTTGTCATCTTAGTCATGCCACAAGAACACAATGTTAAACCAGAGTTTAGCCTAATTGTTTCCCGATAATTAGAACAAGCAAATCTGCTTCACATTTCAGGTTTGTTTTCTGTTATGAGGTCTATATAAATGCCTATATAAATGCCTGGAGCAGTTGTTGTTGCTTTTGTCATCTTAGTCATGCCACAAGAACACAATGTTAAACCAGAGTTTAGCCTAATTGTTTCCCGATAATTAGAACAAGCAAATCTGCTTCACATTTCAGGTTTGTTTTCTGTTATGAGGTCTATATAAATGCCTGGTGATTCTCTCCTCGTGTAGACAGTTCCACTACCATTCTGCAGACACGATAACAATTATCTACAGTCTGGTAAGATTTCAATTAATTCATACATTAATTGGTGAATTGATTTATCGACTAATTAATTAAGTAATGAATGGATTCATTCATTAATTAACTCATTTTAATCATGTGTATTTTTTAAGGAAAATATACAGAAGTAAGATGGATAAAATCAAGCATTTAGGAAGAATTGTGGACTTATTAAAACTAAAATATTCTCAGTTATTTTTTATTTTATATCATATAATCAAAATGGTCAGCAACCACAGTAGATTATCAATCTTTAGCTTTAATAATCCCCCCAAGTTGATGGTACTGGTTACATGTAATTTTGTCCAAAAAATAGTTTTTTACTACATTAAAAATTATATAGAATCTATATCTATATTTTTGCAGAAATTACAAATATATATATATATATATATATATATATATATATATATATATATATATATATATATATATATATATATATATATATATATATATATATATATATATATATATATATATATATATATATATATATAATCCCACCACAAATGCACAGCCCTCATTCTAGACATTATCAAAATGTTTATCTAAATACGAAAAGCAAAAGGTATTACTTACCCTAATATAAACATTATGTTCTCATCTCACGTGCATTTACCTTCTCCTTTGTCAGTGATAATATGCATGTGCTAAGATGTCTCTTTTTCCCCATTCCAGTTTCACTGCTATTCATGGGGTGCACGATTCTCCCGTGTCTGGCTGCCCTGCTCTTTTTCAGTAAGTCCTTGTTTGTTTGTTTTTTTAACATTATAACTGAAAGGTGTTGAGGATTGTCATGCATCTACACAAAATAGCCCATAACAAACAATAAAACCATGATCATTTGTGATTGCATAAGTATTTTCCCCAACTAGTGAGAAACGCCTAAATTAATTCTGGTGGAACTAGGCACTGTCAGAAACCACCAAGTCAGGGAGCAGGTGAAGAGGAGGTTAGGCAGGAAGTGAAATAGCAAGCGGGGTTTCCATATGACAGGGTCATAACTCGTAAGACATGGGAAAGGCAATTGCAAATTGACATACATGATTACATTTTCGCTTAAAATTTATGTGTTGCAATTTCACAATGAACTCCCGCCAGGGCCATGTGTGTGCAGAGTTTACATGTTCTCCCCGTGCTGCGGGGGTTTCCTTCGGGTACTCCCCCGGGTACTCCGGGGACATGCATGGTAGTCTGATTGGCATGTCGAAAATTGTCCATAGTGTATGAATGGGTGTGTGAGTGTGTATGTGATTGTGCCCTGCGATGGACTGGCACCCTGTCCAGGGTGTACCCCATGCGCCTTGTGCCTAATGCTCCCTGGGATAGACTCCAGGTTCCCCGTGACCCTGAAAAGGAGTAAACAGTAGAAGATGGATGGATGGATGAATTTCACAATTAAGCTGAAAAAGGTCCTGACAGGATTTAACTCAATTTAATTTTTACACACCACAAAAACCTGCCATTTTAATAGGGGCATGTACTATTTTATATACACTTTTTTATATCCATTGTTACTATAGGACTTGTCAGTTCAGTGCAAATTAGTCTAATCATGCTGATAATATTCTATCCATTTTCTGAGATTTTGCATGGAAGTTTAGCATTATTTAATAGCTTTATATTGATTTTTCATAATTCATAAATGTTTACAAAAAAAGTCTACAAAAAAAAACATGTCAATCAATTCCATATATTAAAATTCCTAAATATGGTTTACTCTGTGCCAATTGAGATGTATACATTATTTTGATTCCAATTGAGCTCTCAATTAGATTATTACTAGATTAGATTATAATTAGATTAGATTTTCAGGCTGAACTTCTATTTGAACATTTGTTGTTCCAGCTCATTTTAGTGGTTTGGGGAGTGGATGGAGCCTATATGCTGAAAAATCAATCATATCATACAGCTAACAAACTGATCGAGTCCTTAAACAATGCTATCTTCAAATGGCATGATGACCAATGCACTTCAAAAGAGTGACAAAAGTCTACATTAATATTCATACTGTATGAAATCTCTCTCTCTCTATTAGGTGGGGTGGTGACAGTACAAACTACATATATGCTACCAATGACAACAGGTAAAATTTAACTGACGGTGTGTGTATAAATATTTAAACATGTGAACACTAACTCCACTCATTATCTCAGTCCTTCAACATATGAGATCTGGCACGTTTTTAAATAAACAAATACATTTTATAATAATGTGGAGGTGAATCTTTCATTTGTATTGTTCTTTCTACCTCTCTGTTCTTCTCGGTCTCTTCCTCAAAATGACAGTAGAGACAACAACAACAACAACAATGGGTAAACTTACACTGAAAGTATCATAACTAATTACATATGACAATCCATACCTAACTAGCCAACACCTTTATTAAATTGTGACGTTCATTAATAATTTATATAGATTATTTTTTTTTTACAATTAATATAAATAAATATAATTAATTCACTGACTCATTTCATTTTGCTCTTTCTAATACAGCTACAACAACAATTCCAACAACAACAGGTAAAATTTCACTGACCGTGTATGTATATAAACACGTGTAAACATTAACTCCACCCATTATCCTATTCCTTCGACATATCGGATCCAATATGTTTTTAAATACAAACATCAGTATATTTATCACAATGTGGATGTGAATCATTCATTTGTATCATTCTTTCTCTCTCTCTCTGTTCTTCTCGGTCTCTACCACAAACTGACAGAGGAGACAACAACAGGTAAAGTTTCACTGACACTATGTGTGTATGTCACATAATGAGGGTTAGGACGAAAGCAAGTGCAGATATGGCAGTTTAATAAAATAAGTCCAAGGGATCAGACAGAAATCAATAAACAAAGACAGGCAGAGGTCAGGCATTAAGGCAAACAGTCCAAACAAGGCAAGGCAAAAAGATGAAGTAAAAAAAAAGAACAAAGTTAAATATCAGAATAAACAAACATAGTATCAAGGCTTGGTAACAGAAGAAACAAAATGTAACTGAGCGTATTACTTCACAAAGACATTGTGTATGAGAGTCTCTTATTATGTGTGGTGTGATTGTGAGTGTAATTGAGAACAGGTGTCTCTGATTAGTCCTCAGGAGAAGGTGACATGTCTGTGTATAGTTTTGTGAGTTGTAGTCGTTAGCCATGTTTGTAGTTTGCAGTGCATTCTGGGAAATGGAGTCATGAGTTTACCATGACATGACAGTATATATAAATGTGTGAACATTGCATACACCCATTATCCTATTCCTTCGACATATAGGATCTGATAAGTTTTTAAATACGCATCAGTATATTTTATCATAATGTGGAGGTCAATCATTCATTTGTATCGTTCTTTCTCCCTCTCTGTTCTTCTCTGTCTCTTCCTCAAAATCACAGAAGAGACAACAACAGGTAAAGTTTCACTGACACTATGTGTGTATGTCACATAATGAGGGTTAGGACGGAAGCAAGTGCAGATATGGCAGTTTAATAAAATAAGTCCAAGGGATCAGACTGAAATCAATAAACAAAGACAGGCAGAGGTCAGGCATTCAGGTAAACAGTCCAAACAAAGCAAGGCAAAAAGATGAAGTCAAAAAAAAAAGAACAAAGTTAAATATCAGAATAAACAAACATAGTATCAAGGCTTGGTAACAGAAGAAACAAAATGTAACTGAGCGTATTACTTCACAAAGACATTGTGTATGAGAGTCTCTTATTATGTGTGGTGTGATTGTGAGTGTAATTGGGAACAGTGTCTCTGATTAGTCCTCAGGAGAAGGTGACATGTCTGTGTATAGTTTTGTGAGTTGTAGTCGTTAGCCACGTTTGTAGTTTGCAGTGCATTCTGGGTAATGGAGATCTTGAGTTTACCATGACATGACAGTATATATAAATGTGTGAACATTGCATACACCCATTATCCTATTCCTTTGACATATAGGTTCTGATAAGTTTTTAAATACGCATCAGTATATTTTATCATAATGTGGAGGTCAATCATTCATTTGTATCGTTCTTTCTCAACACATGACAATACATAGCTAACTAGCCAACAACTTTATTAAACTGTGACATTCGTTATTAATGAATATGACTGTTTTTTAAATTAATATCAATAAATATAATGAATTATCTCACTCGTTTCATTTTTCTCTTTCTAATACAGCTTCAACAACATTTCCAACAACAACAGGTAAAGTTTAACTCACAGTGTGTGTATATGTAAACGTATGAACATTAACTCCATCCATTATCCCATTCCTTCAACATCTAAGATCTGACACATTTTTAAAATTAACCCTGACACTGAAGACTTGTTGGCCTTAACACGCACGAACTGGCCTCTCCTACTAAAATAAGTAGTTTTAAGCACATGGAATATGTTAATTACTTTAAAAATCCTTTATATTTAATCCATATTTTAACTTGCCGAGGCCACCATTACGTGACATGTGCAGTGTGCTCTGAGTCGATGACGTAAAATGGTTGATTAGAACTTAGAACTGTGGCAGACAGTCTGCCAAGTCATCTACTATACTCAGTTATCAAGTCACTTGTAGCCCTTGATCTTACTGTTGCCATGGGAACTGGACGAGAGAGCATCGAATTATATCTTCACAGCTGACAGACACAACAATCCACCAAGCATAGCCTAAAAGTCCCACCCAAAACACTCTGGGATATGCTGTTATAGGAAAATAATCCACCCTGTTATTCTTTTTGTACTTATTACAGTTATACTATAGAATTGAGTAAGAGTGCTTGGTTGGTTAGTTTATAATGTAATAAAACTGGTTTAATTGTCTTTCTTCTTGTCTCTCTTTGTAGCACCCTGTGAGACCCTGAACTGTACTTCAGATGAAGTTTGTAGGAATATAAATGAAGTCTTTGGCTGTGCCTGTGGATACATTATAACGGACAGCCAGAATATTTATGGTACTTTTCTTATTTTACTATTACTCCTCTACCAACATCAGTGGAGCATGCTAATGTAGCATCCTATGTAGAAGTCTAAATGTACTATGCAATTTTTTTTTTGCAGTTTTTTATGCAGGTAAAAATGACTGTCAAAAATAAGGCCCCAGCATACTTAATGTCATTTGAAAGGGTTGTGTGAAGACAACGCCACATTCTCGAGCTATTATGATAAGTCATCCATCTTTGGTATGAACCGGTTTGGACATACCTCGTCCGTCGCGTAGTGTGCTTGTCTGCAGAGTTTGCCTCGCCTCCATGTATTCAACAAGGCAAATAAAGCATCTACATTGTCAATTTTCTCCATCACATTGTTAGTATAGACCACCCAAATGTCATCTCTGTGTGAAAAATACTAATGCTTTTATTGGCTAGATGGTGGCACAAGCTTTAGAGTTGTACAGGAATAATATTTAATTAAATAACAATATAACCTTCATCTATTGCCTGTTTTTCAATTACTAGAGTTAATCTTGAGTTTACGAGCCAGAGAGATTTACCAGTGTTACAGTTATTATTATTTTTTTTACATGATCCTTTTCCTTTCATGCATTTCTAATTAGAACTAACTAGGAAATTTTCTGACTGTTGGCTCCATTTTCCCTCAGACGCCATTGAGACATGTTCAGGAAGTACTGGATCACTGTCTCTGTCTCGCTGTGAGCTCTTTGAAGCCGGATATTCTTCAGATGTTCTCCACCTTAAAGACCCACACTGCAAAGGGGAGCTCCGAAATAACAGGCTGGTGTTCAGCTTTAACAGTAATGTCAACACGTGTGGCACAACTCTGGAGGTACAAAACCAGCATTCGTTTATATTTCATTTTAACTTTACATTTTACACAGCTGTATATTTAGTGCTATAGAGTAGATGCTATATCATAAGTGACAACAGGAACTGATTGGTTGCGTTGATTTCCACAAAATTAAATGTAACATTAAACAATTACAAAGTGTGCCATTCATTAATAAATTAAACATTGCAATTGGTCAAATCATTGTTGGTATAAGAGGAATAACACAATGTCTTATTTACAATTTATTTATTCAACAAATTTTGAGATTATCTTGTAAGAGCATACATGTGAAGCATTTGTAATAAAGTGCAAGACTAACTGACAACACCGGTGATATCCTTTGGTATTACACCTGACTGTAAATAAGTAATAAGTTGATGTTTTTCAACTGATTTCTGAGTTTACGTTTCCTTTACTCACAAAAGAATGCACATTTTAACTTTACAGAAAAGTCACATAAACTTACTGTACATATGTATGTTTTTCCGCATCAATTGATCACATGTGGTAATAACACAGTACTCGATTTGTGCACATGACCAAAATAGTAACATAAGATTGAAAATGATGTTTTCATGGAACTAGAGCTCTTATTGTGTTAATTTGTGCACTCTCATTGTATTATTTGCATTTTTAGCAGAATTTTTACAGTCTGTTACATTGCAGACATCAAATATCAGATTTTATGATCAATTAAGGTTTTATAATATAATTATGCAATCTAGATTCTCAAGGCTGAGTTCTATAATTCTGTTTTTTTCTGGCTGTTTCTTTAGAATAACAGCACGCACATCGTTTTCAAGAACAGCGTTGGGACAACTGACTTGACGGGTATTATTAGTCGCACTGGTGGGCTCAACATCAACTTTTCCTGTGTGTATCCACTCATCCAGAGCATCTCAATGCCCACGGCTATCGAAGGCATAGGAGGGTAAATCTAGCAGCAGTGTCACAATTTAAGCAGACGTACTTTATGCTATGCTAATCTTCTGTAGTTTTCAAAAGCAGCTTTAAACATCGTTTTATTTTAGCTTTTCTCTCATGTTAACTCTGTTGTACCATTTGACATTTTATAATTGCTAATAATTAATTCACAAAAGTACCATTAAAATAAAGCCAATGTTCTTCTTCTTCTTCTTTTTCTCTTCTTCTCCTTCTTCTTCTTCTTCTTCTTCTTATTATTATTATTTTAGATGTTAAATGCGTTTATTTCTGTTCACAGTGTAATCAGCAGGTATCTGTCTACTGAGGGCTCGTACCAGATCACCATGATCCCGTATACTGATGCTACATTCCAGTTTCCACTCTTTGGCAATGTGACCCTAGAAGTGAACCATCAGATGTATATAGCTGTGCAAGTGGATCAGTTCGACAGCACTCAGATTGGTCTTGTGCTGGACAGCTGCTGGGCCACGCCCGTCAAACAGACAGACTATTCCGTCCGCTGGGACCTGATCAGTAACGAGTAGGTGGAAAAAAGAGACTAAAAATGAGATCTAAAATCAGATCCTTTACGGAAATGTAATTTCTTTCTTCCTCTCTCCAGGTGTCCGAACCCCAATGACGGCACGGTGGCCGTGTTGCAGAACGGTGTCTCCACGACCAGCTACTTCTCCTTCAGGATGTTCACATTCACCAGCTTCTCCACCAAAATCTACCTGCACTGCCAGGTCCATCTCTGTCTGCTGGAGAAAGGCAACTGTGCACAGGTTTGTTTTCCATAAGAAAGTTAAGAAAGATGTTTTAGAATATTAGAAGTTCCATTTGTAATTCATGCATTTATTTTCTCATTTCCTCGGTCAGCCATGCCCTGGAGAACTTTCCAGAAGACGTCGAGCTGTAGATTTCTACGATTCAGCTGCCATTACCATGGAATTCTGATTTGCTTGCTTGAAACTTACACTGCTATCAATTTAATTTGTTTTCATCTTTGTTTTATGTTTAATCATTAACTATTGATTTGCTTTAATTATAAACGCATATTATATCAGAATTCCGCTTTTTTTTATTCATAACATCTTGTAAGTGATTACTCATCTGTGCTGCCTTAATCAGTCAAAATAAATCTTTCAAGCATTTTATTCTTATTGCTTTTATTCTCTTTAAACAATTTTGTCATTACTAGTAATATATTTAATAATTGAAAAATATAATTATTAATAATAAAAAAACATTTATGAAGCAAACCAATGACAAGAACTTAAGAACACAAATATATTAAATGAAAACACAACATAAAAATAAAACACACAAAAATAAACATTGTTCTTTTAATAAAGAAATTTCATTAATTGTTAACCACATGGAAGACATTGATAGGACAGCATTAAGACATGGAGGAAATGAATAATTAGAACTTACAGTGCTGTCAAAAAGTATTTCCTAATTTCTTCTGTTTTTGTGAATATCTCATACTAAATTATTTCAGAAATGAAAAAAAAATCTAAGATAAAACAAAGGCGACCTGAATAAACATAAAATACAGTTTTAAATGATAGTTATTTATTGAAGCCAAAAAAGTTGTCCAATACCAACTGGGCTTGTGTGAAAATGTATTTGCCCCCTAGTTTATAATTCCTCAAATCTATGAAATTGCATTGATAATGGGGTTCAGCCGGAATAGACGCAACCAGGCCTGATTACTGGAAACCCTGTTCAATAAAATCAACACTTAAAGTGATGGGAATAAATAACGTGGTTCAAAACTTGGGCAAGGTTGCCCTCTGGTGTTCTGAAGGGGAAATTTGCATAGCCATTAAAACAGAATTAAATAATCATATTCAATCTCAGACTTGTAATTAACATTTAATGGGTGTCTAAATAAGTATATATTAATTGACACCTTGATATTGTTAACATGTTATGGCTAGAAATTATTACTTTAAGCTTTTCCATTGCACATGACTTTATAATTTTTTTATTGTCATTCACTTTCTGTGCTTTTGTTTTTGTCTAGAAAAGAGATACTTTCTCCTTTTTTGTTATAGTAGTATGCAATATGGTGAACAATGTGGTGACATCATAAATATCATATAGGTTTAGGAAACAACATATTCCCATCACTTCCTGTTAATCAAGTCAAGTCAAATGGACTTTTATTGGAATTGCTCTACATAGCTTGTATACATCGGACTGAAATGCTGTTTCTTCAGCACCATGGTGCAACACAGAACAGTATGCAAGACTACACAAAGTGTAATACACAACAGTGAGAGATGAGTAAAGACAATAAATACCCATAACAAAACAATAACTAAACAGGACTGTAGTTACACAGTACAAAAAATACACAGAAGTAGTACTGAGTCTTTCTGGGTTAGTGCATGGGTAGTGGAATGAGTCTTACTGGGTTAGGTGTTTGACTAGCTCAGGTGAGCATTGGGAGGCAGCAAGATGGTGAGTAACCTGACTCCCTCAGGGAAGAAACTGTTGCAGAGTCTGCTGGTGGTGGAATGGATGATCCTGTACCTTCTGTCAGATGGCAGGAGGGTTAATAGTCCATGAGAGGAGTGAGAGGGGCCATCCGCTATACTGGTGACTTTGCGGATGCAGTGGTTGTTGAAAGAGGTGTTGGTGGGTATGGAGATCCTAATGGTCTTTTCAGCCATCTTCACAATTTGCTGTATGGTTTTGCGGTCTGAGGCTGTGCCTTTCCCATGCCACATGGAGAGACAGCTGATCAGGACACTCTCTATTATCCCTCTGTAGAAGAAGGTGAGGATATGAGGGGTCGTTTGGGTCTCCTCAGTCTCTGCAGGAAGTGGAGGCACTTCTGGGCTTTCTTGACTACGCAGGTGGTGTTGAGAGTCCACAAATGGTCCTCAGCCTTGTGCACAGCAAGAAACCTGGAGCTTTTGACTCTCTCCACAGTTGATTCATTGATGTGCAGTGGTGAGTGGTCTCTCTAGTCTTACTCTTATCAACATTAAGAGATAGACTGTTGTCTATACATCATTCTGCAAGCTAGTTCACCTCCTCCCTGTATGCTGACTCATCATGGTTGCTGATGAGGACCACAACTGTTGTGTCATCAGCATACATGATGGTGTTTGAACTTTGCAGCACAACCATGAGTCAGCAGGGTAAAGCACAGTGGACTGAGCACACAGTGGGGGCACCAGTGTTCAGTGTGGTGGTGCTGGAGGTGGAGTTGCCGATCCTGATGGACTGGGGTCTCCCGGATGGAAAATCCAGAATCTAGTTGCAGAGGGAGGTGTTTAAACTTGGCAGGCTCAGATTTGTTGTCTGTTGTTGTGGGATGATTGTGTTGAATGCTAAACTGAAGTCTATGAACAGCATCCTTATTTAATTGTTCTTTTTGTCCTAATGAGTCAGAGACAGATAGATGGCAGTAGATATGGCTTCCCCTGAGCACTTGGGCTACTGGCATACTGATCTTGTTTGTGTGTCTCTTATTGCAATTTCCCCACGCGCTTGAAACAGGACATTATTCTTATCCTCATCAATTTTATATTTGATAGTTTCTACATCCTCAAAAGATTTTCTAAAAGTGGACCTGGATCTGGAGAGATTCTGTATGGAGGGATGGTCTCAGATCCCTTGCCATGTATTCTCCAACCTCACCAGGCTTTATAGGAGAAGACTCAGAGCTGTTATCACTGCATGAAAGTAGTGGAATCTGGATGTAAGTGGAAATAGTAAACTTCCACTTACCTGCAAATTTCTCAGATGTATGAGAGTAAAAACAAATCCAGGTTACGCAAAAGAGTAAAGTAAATTCAGTTTTATTTGTATAGCGCTTTTTACAATAGACATTGTCTCAAAGCAGCTTTACAGAAATATCAACATGGTATACAGATATTAAAAGTTGTCAATTTATCCCATCTGAGCAAGCCACTGAGTGCTGATGGTGGCAAGGAAAAACTCCCTAAGATGTTTTAAGAGGAAGAAACCTTGAGAGGAACCCGACTCAGAAGGGAACCCATCCTCATCTGGGTAACAACAGATTGTGTGAAAAAGTTCATTATGGATGTATATGAAGTCTGTATGGCCTTTGGAGCAGCCGTAGTCCCAGCAGTCTGGAATTGGAGAAGATTTGAGCTCCATCCAGAGGCAGAAAGGATCTGGATCTCTAGTATCTCCATAAATTCGTGTGGGGCTTGGCAAACAGAGAGAGGGAGAAAAAAGATTATTACAACTGTGAAGTAGTAAAATAGAATCTAGTCAGGGTAGGCTTGAGTAAACAAATACGTTTTAAGCCTAGACTTAAACACTCAGATTGTGTCTGAGTCCCGAACACTAATAGGAAGACTGTGGGGCTCTATAAGCGAAGGCTCTTCCCCCTGCTGTAGCCTTCACTATTCAAGGTACCGTCAAATAGCCTACATCTTTTGATCTAAGTCGGCGTGGCGGATCATAGAAAACCAGAAGGTCGATATTGTGGCGCAAGACCGTTTAGTGCTTTATAGGTTAATAAAAGTACTTTATAGTTAATGCGAGATTTTACTGGGAGCCAATGCAGTATTGATAATATTGGTGTGATATGGTCGTATCTTCTAGTTCTAGTTAGGACTCTAGCAGCAGCATTCTGGACTAACTGGAGTTTATTTATATTCCCACTGGAACATCCAAATAGTAAGGCATTACAGTAATCTAATCTAGAGGTGACGAATGCATGAACCAGTATTTCCGCATCATGTAGTGACAATATGTTTCTTATCTTAGAAATATTTCTGAGATGAAAGAAAGCTATCCTAGTAATATTATTGACCCCTCAGGGGCCAGACCCACAGTTGCCGAGTCCTGGCTGAGCGTGATAGATCAGCCCTCCGGCTTGAGACAGTAGATCTGCTCTAGGGGTTTGAATGGGGCAGCCGACAGACCTTCCAGGGCCATAGAAGGTCCCAGGAAGGTATGCGCGGCCTGCAGATGGGCCTCAGCCATCTGAGACCACGCATGAGCCTCGAAGTTAGAGGATGTTGCCCCACAGAGGCTCCCTCAACAGGCGCTGGATGGCGGTAAATGGCGGCCACATACCCCATTTTTTAGTAAAAGGAGCTCACCCCACTGAGAAATGTTATTGTAGGAGCTCCAGGACTGTAGCTAGTGCGCAGTTTCTGGGTCCACAGTGAATCCCTGCGGACGGGAATCCCCCAAGGAGTGCCATCCCGCAGAGATATTATCTCTCAGAACCATGTTGGAGCTGCCAAAAAGGTGCTATTAGCAGGCTATCTTGGTGAACTCTCACTAGAGCTAGTGGGAGCAGCGATGGGGGGGCAGCATACAGATGTGACCTCAGCCACATGTGTGGATTCCACCCTAGGCTCCCAAGATACAGCTTTATCTAGCTCAATGTTGATAGGATTGACACTACGCCTGGTGGGGATAGAAACGCCCTCATCGTAGTAGAATCCTATAACCCCTAGAAAAGTTGTCCACTGCACCGGGGAAAGCCAAGTTTTCTGAGATTCAACCTGAGCCCCCAGTTCTTCACGCGGGCGAGAACAAAATCTCAATGTCGAACCGCCAGCTCCCTGGATCATGCTAGAATTAACCAGTCGTCCAGGTAGCTTGGTACACGGATGCCCTGGAGTCCCAATGGAGCCAGAGTGACATCCATGCACTTTGTGAAGGTGCGATGGGATAAAGCTAGCAATACTCCTATGCGGAAACATGCACCTTTTAGACCTATCGCCACAAACCAATTCTCGAACTGGATCTGTGGCACGATAAGTTTGAACATCAGCCTCTGAACCTGTATGTCCGAAGAGTACGGTTCAGATGATGCAGATCTAAAATTGCCCGCATATTCCCACTTTTTTGCGGAACAGGAAATAAAGGCTGTAAACCTCCCTCCCTGAGCGAACGGGGTACATGTTTCAGGACCCCCTTGTCCAAAAGGGAGCTTACTTCCTGCGCTAACATCGGGCTCTGGTCTGTGCTGACTACTGTGGTGAGCACACCTGTGAACGGGGGGGTCGAGCTATAACTGGACCCGGTAACCCTTTCTATGGTAGACAGAACCCATGGAGACACATTTGGCCGTAGCTTGCACGCTGCCTGATGCTCTTCTAGTGACGTTAGCTATTCCACATTCTATTGGAGAGAAGCATCAGATTTCCGTTGCCCTGTGACAGCTTGCTGACCAGGGAACATGAAAACTTGGGGACCACCTTGGCTAGGGGAGGCCCTACAGTAGCACTGGGGGCTACCTGCCCTAACAACCTCATGTCACCGGATACATGACCGCTCATCTTTGCCTGCTTGGCCTTTATGACCATTCTCAGATCAGGCCTAACAGCAGACCGCGACTGTGGCCGCCCGGCTCCCCTGGCTGTCTGCGGGGGTTGGCGGGCTGCCATACTCGCCTTCTGGGTTTCCCCCATACTAGTGCTGGCCCAGGCTTCACTCGTGGACACCCGGATGAGCTTGAGACAACTTTTTCTTTGCCATAAGTCGAGCTCACTCAGCAGGTCTGCTTGGTAGGCCTGCAACCATGTCACTGTCTGCAGTGACCCACAAGCAAGATTACTACTGCATAGGCTTGCCCACCAATGCCACCTTGGATGCAAGCCGGCCCCTGTAATTACCTGCCATCGGTGGAGAGAGGTAGCTAGCAAGCGCCTCCTCCACCTCGGGCATAGCTAAATAGCCATGCCATTCATTCCCACAATGGCCAAATAATCCAACATCGTGGAGTTATGACTAAGCATGGTTTTCAGAAGTGAGATTTTGTCATAACTTCTGGAAGACAGGGGAGTTTCTGCAGTGTGAAGTATTTACTTTCACTGGGTAATCACTTCAAGCAGCTCTTTATACGCTGCTTCCAGATTTTAACACATCCTTCTAACTCTTCGGAGTCAGAGAGGGATTATTACCCCTTTGGCTTTCCATAGCGGGAGGAGGAGTCGCGACGCGAACTCCAAAATCCAACGTAGAGCTGAACCCGGAAGACAGAGAGAGAGAGATAGAGCAGCGCTCGTCTCCGGCTCCTCTTCCGGTTTTAAGAGATCCCCCGAACCTGAGACGGTTGGCTGCCTCGGCAGCGGCCGGCCCAGATCCTCGAGGGTCTGAAACCCAACTCGCTCGGCTTCCGATTTTCTTTTTTTTTTGAGAAGAGAGCGAGTTGAGCTGCTTAATGTAGCGTTACCATGCGCAGCCTCTCGAGGTTGCCATTGCATACTACACCACTAACACTTCACCCAGAAAGTGTGCACTTTTCCCCCCGTGATGAAACAGGAGCACGTTACACACTTCTTTAACTCTTTCTCGCTCATTACTTGCCTCTCCTTTTCTTTTAAAAGGGATAGAAAAGTTAAGAGATTTTGAGAAAATATCGAGTAGAAATGAAGCGTTTTTTGTCACACAAACAACAGACATGCAGTCTCACTGAAGATAATAAGGCTGGCGGCGTGGTTCACAGGTGCCATATATATATCATGCGATGCGCTTAATTGCCACGTCACCTGATCATGGCAGGCCTATAAGTAGAGGCATGATTTTATACAAGCTTCAGATACCGGTCACGCGCAAGGCGTTCCCAAACTGCTAAATGCAACGTCGAAGTTCCCTTTGAAAGGGAACACTTTAAACATTGATCTGATATTGCTACATTGTCATGTAATGGGTTTGTTAGAGTACTGTCTGGTTTTAATTTAATGGCCTGTATTTCACGTCTAATATTTTCAACCTTATTAATGAAAAATTTAATGAAATCTTCACTGCTATGTAATGATTGAGTGTTTCTCTCTGTAGTGGTTTTATTCCTAGTTAATTTTGCTACTGTGTTGAAAAGGAATCTAGAATTGTTTTTGTTATCTCCTATTAAAGTGGAGAAATACATTTTTCTAGCATCGCCAAGAGATTTCCTATATTTCAGTAGGCTCTCCTTCCATGCTGTTTGAAATATCACCAGTTTGGTTTGATGCCATTTACGTTCTAATTGTCGAGATGTCTGTTTTAAGGTTCGCGTTTGATTGTTATACCAGGGTGCTAATTTTTTCTCTCTAATTATTTTTCTTTTGAGTGGAGCGGAGTGTTGACTCCAAGCTTTCAGTCACTTGATCGAGTTCTATGGGATCTGACGGTGATACAAATCTAATTGATGGTTCTGCGAGGTTATTTATGAAGCTCGATGCAGTAGCTTATGTGTAGGTACATTTAACGCGGTAGCGAGGTGAGGTGGAAATATTGTGATCAATATATATTACGAACAAGATAAGATAATGGTCTGAGACAACTTCAGACTGCGGAAAAATTATAATATTTTCTATACTTAGTCCGTATGTTAGTATGACGTCAAGAGTGTGACCACCATTATGAGTAGGCCCAATCAGGTTCTGATTAATCCCTACTGAATTTAAGATGGACACAACCGCTAATTCTGACTATCAAAATGAATATTAAAGTCTCAGATGATTAATGCTTTATCTACAGACACAACCAGGTTTGAGACAAAGTCTGAAAATTCACTAAGAAATTCAGTATAAGGCCCTGGAGGTCTGTAAATAATAATTAGAGGATTTGACTTATTTTTTGTGGCTACATAACTTATACTGGTATAAAAAATTTCAAAAGAATTAAATTCATGCTTAAATTCATGCTTTCATTTTTGTGTGATACCTAGATTTTCACAATGGATGAGACCAATACCTCCTCCTCTACCAGTTGAACGAGGCTGATGTACATAACTGTATCCAGAAGAACTGGCGTCATTTAATGCAACCAGCGGTTCCTGGTTGAAATCTCGAACATCGGAGATGGAGAGCTCCTCACCTGGGGTCCAGCCCGTGCCTTGTTTTTTAAACAAAGCAGCGGTAAATGAGAAATAAGGAACGTAAACAAGGCTAGCGGTAGGTGATGCTAGTGGGCTACGGGCTACAGGCTAGTCGCAAGCTAGTTGCGGATGTTTGTAAAAAACAGATAAAATTTAGCGACAGCGCAACGTTACGATTGTTTTATCTGAAGTAGTGTCAGTTATATCTGTATAAAGTAAGGTAAATAATTGTAAAGTATAGAGATTAGAAGAAATTAATGTAATCGCGTTAGCTTGAAGGACGCTGCTTCCTGATCTCTGTCCACACTACATTACCGAAAATGCATGTCACATGACCATTCATAAACACTGGGCATGTGCACACAAGTCTAAACAAGAACGTGGTTGCTAGTCTACACCGATGTTCCATGTAGGGCTTACGCTGCTTGAAATCTAATCTAATCTAATCACAGCTTGCTTCTTTTTAACACAGAAACAGATTCTTACATACATTAACCAGTTGAAGGACAAAAGTAAGACACCGGGCCCGTGAGTGAGGAGAGGCAAGGGTCCAAATTTATTGTTGCATGAGATCACACAGTTGAGATGCCCCAAGGATGATCTAAAAAACCAGAGCTGGAAGCTCTTCTATTTATACAGTTTTCTTAGGGTCAGAATGACCCAGACATCAATAGCGGTCCCGACATCAATCGCTGTCCCGGAACACCATTACGTACATCAATTGGCACTGTTGAACAACCCTTATCACGCAGGTGCAGTTACCGCTCCAAAATATATTTTGTCTTGTTTCACTCTTTAAAAATATCTTGACTATATCTGTGCCGCTTCCTGTCTGGATTTTTGTTGAGAAAGGACACTTTCAAACACACCATCTCTACATTATGAGTAAATTCTATGTTATATGTTTGTTCTACATTTCTTTTTTCTTTTTTCTTTTTTATAATGCTTGCATGTACATTACCCTATAATAGTCTTTCACGAAACAGAATACGAAACAAATTAATTTCTGTTTTCTGCATACACACCAGGCCTTATTGTGTGTGTGTGTGTGTGTGTGTGTGTGTGTGTGTGTGTGTGTGTGCGTCTCTTAGTTAACTTTCTGCCTGTGTGCAGACGTAGTCCACCTGTGCTCTGAGACCTGCCGCACTTAATCAAATACATGTATTGTTATCCCCCTGCGCCTTGCTTATCTGTGTGTTGTGTCTTAGGTGAACATCCGTTCATACAGTCCACCAGCCCAGTGAATTCTCAATAAGATTACATATTACTCATACTAGGTCTCCCTCATGTTTATTTCATGTATATTTTATATACAACAATAGTTGCATTTTGTCTCTCTGATTGTCCAGGACAGATTGGTCCTAACTGCGTGGAGGGCTGCTTTGTCATTAGACTTGAAAACAGTGTCTAAGGTTTTCATCAATGAGAGCATTTCAGCTGTCATCCACGATTTCTGGTTTGCATGTGTGGTGATGGTCTTGAAAGACGTTACGTCATCCATGAACTTGCTGATGTATCCAGTCACTGATGCTGCATATTTCTCCAAGTCTGTGTTGTTGTGGTATTGTTAAGTTCTTGTCCGATACCAGTCAGAACCAAAATTTGGACCATGCAGTGACTGATTCCCTTTTGTCTGGGCCCAGGAAGAAGGTCACACTGATACCACATTCAGTGAAAGCTTCTTAGATTAATGCTCAGAAAACATAGTGTACAGGTGCATCTCAAAACATTAGGATATCGTGGAAAAGTTAAATTTTTTCCCGGTAATTTAATTAAAAAAGTGGAACTTTCATATACTCTAGATTCATTACACAGAGTTTTAAAAATTTCATGTTAAGCTCACAGAGACTGGGGACCCAAATACAGAAGACAGACACTGAAGGTTAACATGATTTGTTGATGTGAATTGCCAGCTGGAGCGTGTGTAAATAGGAGTGGTGTAACGTGTGGCTGCGGTGGGGACTCAAACTCCAGTCTGCCATTTGGAAATTGAGGGTTGCCGCAAGGGGAGTGAGAGCAGGGTTGGGCTGGAGCAGGCTTGAGTGTAGCTGGCAGTGTGGAAGCTGAATGCAGTGCTGGTGAACCACGAGGAAGACATACAGTGCTGGGTGTAGCACTCAGTAGCGAGGTTGGTGGACCTGGAACTTGAGGAGAAAACAGACAGAGTAAGCATGGGGAAACTCAACAATGAAAGCACAGAACATACCAAGGAAGCAAAAGTGAGGAAAGCTGGAAGTGTACCGCACTGAAGCTGCATCAATCTGGCAATGAGTGGCTGAAGAACTGGGGTTTATATACACTGCTGATATATGAGTTGATGAGCCACAGGTCTCTTCCAGTCCACCAGATACTGCAAGCTCCCTCCATTATGGTGCACATCAAGCGGCCTCCTCACCATGTAGGCAGGGTTCTCGTCTATGAGCTGGGAGGGTGGAGGGGGGTAGGAAGGAAGGTTTAGGGGGCTGACATGAACCAGTTTGAGTTGGGAGAAATGAAAAGTGGGGTGGATGCGCACGGACTTGGGGAGCTTTAGTTTAATTGCTGATGGAGATGATGTTGTTGATGGTGAATGGGCCAGCGTGTACTGGGGTCAGAGTTTTTTGGCTTGTGTTTTAAGTGGAATGTCCCTGGCAGAAAGGCATACCTTTTGACTTGGTTGGTAGTTGGGTGCAGGCACCCGATGGTGGTCAGCCATTGATTGCACTTGGTGGAACAGAGAACTGTGAGCTCCAGATTGAGGGGTTGTCCGCCATGATACACCGCAGTGCTGCTTCCAAATCATGGTTGGCCCACTCTGCCTGGCCATTGGTCTGGGGGTGAAACCCGGAGGATAAACTGAGAATGCCCCCAAGATCATAACAGAATGCCTTCTAGAATTAGGAAACGAATTGTGGGCCATGGTCCAAGACAATATCTTGGAGAATGCCATCCAGTGGGAAGATGTGACTGACCATGTGGTCTGCAGTTTTGCGGGTGGTAGGGTGCTTGGGAAGAACCATAAAATGCATGGCCTTTGAGAACCAGTCTACAATGGTTAGGATGATGGTGTTATCTTGAGAAGTGGGTAGACCAGTGATGAAGTCCAAGGCAATGTGCAACCATGGGCAACTAGGAATAGGCGTGGGCTGTAATAGGCCATCAGGCAGGCAGTGTAGGGCTTTAATATGTGCAAACATGGAGCAGGTATCAATGAAGGCTCAGGTATCTGCATCCAGAGTAGGCCACCAGAAGTACTGTTTCAATAGGTCTAGGGTGCAATTCAAACCAGGGTGATATGTGAACCAGGAAGATTGGATCCACTGGTGGACCTGGGAACATGCAGTGTTGGGGATAAACAGACAAACAGGCGGTTCTCTAGTCTCTGCGGGACCTGATTTACACGAAGTATGTGCTCAGCAGGGGTTCGGGAGAAGATCAACATGTTGTCCTGGTATACGAAGACAAAATGGTTCAGGAAATCGCAAAGAACCTCAGTGATCATTGCTTGTAACATTGCCGGATTGATGGTGAGGCCGAACTGCATAACCAGGTATTCAAAGTGACCCAGGTTTGTATTGAAAACTGTCTTCCACTTGTCCCCTTCTCTGATCCGGACAAGATGGTATGCGTTCAGGAGGTCCAACTTGGTGAAGATGGTGTCCCCATGCAGTGGGTTGAAGGCAGACCTGAGGACTAGCAGGGGGTACTTATTTTTTTACTGTGATGTTGTTTAGACCTTGATAGTTAATACAAGGGTGAAGGGTTGCATCCAGGTGGATTTCAGACAGGGGGAGTGGCAGAGTGGAGTCCTGGTGATGACTCTTCCAGCTGCCCAGTCTATTTGGGGGTTGTGTTTTGTCAGACAGGCATGACCCACAAACAGGGGGGTGCTCAGGGAGGAGAGGATCTTGAACTGGATTAGTTTGCGGTGGTTCCAAGAAAGAACCAGGTGCAATGGAACGGTATGGTGGGTGACTTTGGCCAAGAATCTCCTGTCCAGCATTGTTGGATTGAAAATATTATAATTCATAATACCAAAAAGAAAAGACACAACACAGTTAAAATAGATGTAACGAGTTTATTGAGAGGAAGCGGGGCTGGTAGGAGAATAAGAAGGGGAAGGAGCAGAGTAAAGAAAAGAATATGAGTGGCGATACGGAGTATGCCCCGGAGATGAAATAGGGCCGGACGAGTTATCAGAATATTCAGGGCTGGTAGGGTTGTAAGGGGTAATGGGAACAGAGTCACAATCAGACGGGTCCATGTCCTCGTCTGCCAGGAAACAATCAGTAGTATGAGTGGAGGGAGTATACAAAATAAGCTCTGTCTGAGTAGAAGAATCCACAATAGTAACAGCAGGGCTGAGGCGGTACCGAAGGGGAGGAGGAAAGGTGGAGGTAGAAGAAGGTATATGCAGAATATCCACCAGGAGAGCCAGGTCAGCAAAAATATGTGACAGTTGGTACCTAGAGTTTAGATCTAGGCCCTCTAACCCCTCCAAAGCAGAGAACAGAAACCCGAGCCCGGCACGGCGCGCTGTGCAGACACACATAATGAAAACAGCTTAGGTCATAAGGCACATGTCACTGAACATATCTGGGTGCGGTTAAAACTAATGAAATACAGAAAGTACGGGAATTATTGAATAAATATTAATAGTCGAACAGAGTCATAAAAAGAATAAGTCACCCAAAAATAATGAGGATGAGATAATGAAAAACACTTACCCATAGCGAAACACTCCCTTATTGGAAAGAACCTAAAATAACGTACACTCTGCTTCACCCAGAGAACAAGAGTCAAATGATGAATAAGTGGGAAGCACCGTTGTTTTCAAAAAACCACCCAAAGCCAGGGGAATCCTAATGGTGTGTGAGAATGAGTAAAACCGAAACATAACGGTAATGGAAATAGAGCAAAACATGGGCATAAAGGTAATAGAAAATGATGATATTTGAATTATATTGGGTGTTGAAATATGAACGGTTGGAAACATATTGGGTGCCAAAATAGCAACTAATACAAACATAAGGGGAATGCAGAAGGAAGAAAAACCTGACATAATGGTATTGCAGCATGAAAACAAAGGGCGGAGGCTCATAGAAGAATTGTATAAAAGTGGAGCCCCGCTCTAGGCTTGTGAGATCACTTTTTGAGACGTCCCAAACTATTTGGATCTCAAGTAAACGGATTCAATAAACTGGACCTTCACTTTTTCTCACTTACTGGTACCGTGTGGTGATTTAAACTTTGATTATTGCAGCTGATGAGAAGTTATCGTTAGTACACTTGAATATTTCCTAAATAATTGTAATGGTAATTGTATAGTAGGTAAAAATTTTGCCTACATTTTGGCAACCACGAAGGGACTGGGCTAAGACTCGAGCGTCCGAGAGCCTGGACTGTGGGACTGCAAGGGTCAGCAAGAGGCCATTTAGGGGAAAGGCACAACAGGTGCCTGTTTAATCCAAGCCCTGTTTTAGATTTTTGCTGTCACTTGTCTCGGGCCCCGTAGGTTGGGTAAAGGACTCAGTTGGTCTCCAAAAGGGCCCAGTATAATTAGATTAGGAATAAGACAACACGGTGGAAGAAAGTGTGTGAGAAAAGGTGAAAGAAATATTTTCAATATTTTAAGGACAAATAAGGGAAACAAGAAGTTTAAAGGAAACTAAGAAATGAATGTATGAATATGAAGAAGTAAGTTAAATCAAAAGTTAAGAGAAGCCTGCGATACCGCTGAGAGAGTCAGGTCTGCTTGGGCAGGTGTGAGGCCTCACAACCCCAGATACTGGCCACGAGAGGTGGTGACTGCTTGGTGGGGAACCTATAAGCGGAAAAAGAAAAATCCTGGGCCCAGGGCTGGGTATTGCTTAGGAGAAGGAACTCAGTAGAAAGAAAGCATACCCAGATGTGCACATGTGAACAAGTATATACGTAAAACAAACAGAAGTACTGATAAAACGAACACCCGGTTACCGGGTGGAAGATTCTTATATGATTACCATAACGTAAAATGGAATGTTAAAATGTACGAATGTGTGTTGTAAAATAAGCCAATAGAGAACTGGGCCGAGAGAGAGACGGAGGGAAAACGTCAACCACGAGTTCACAAATAAGGAGGTGGTACAATAACAGACCAAGCCAAGGTAGGAAAAGCATTTGGTTGCAATAATGGCGGCGGCAGGCAAAGGGGGAAAAACAGTGCTAGAAATCATAATAGAAAAGCACAAACTGGATGAAAAAGATATAAAGCATTATTGTAAGAAATGGAGTGAAAAAACCAGTGTAATATGGAAATGGCCCAAAACAGGAACCTTTGAGGAGGAATGGTGCCAAAAGATGAGGAATAGAATCATAATTTGGAGGGAAAAGAAGAAGGGACAGAATTCAAAAGAAAAACAGGTGAAACAGGAAAAGATAGCAGAGTGGTTTTACAGAGAAGGAAGAGATAGAAAAGAGAGGGAAAGAATTAAGAAGAGGAAAGAGGAAGAGGAGAAAAAAGAAGATGAAGAAAAGAGGGAAAAGGAAATAACAAGAAAAGTACAAGAAATGATGGAAAAAGAGAGGGCAAAGATAGAAAAAGAACGAGAAAGTAAAGCTGAAGCGCCAGTATACGAAAAAAGAAAACAGCACGAGCCTCCACCCCCTTACAATCCTCGGTTCCAACCCCAAATAAGACCCAGAAGAAGAGTCCCACCAGCTGGGATATATGTACTGCAAGAAGAGAAGGAAGAGGAGTGGAAAGAAACTGACGTAGAATTACAGGGCACATTCAGAGGATATCAAAGGAAAGTAGTGCCAGAAGAAAGTACTTTCTCGTTCTTTTTCTATAAACACGTTAGTTTAGATAAAACTAATCGTAATATTGCGGTGTCGCTAAATTCTGGTTTGTTTGTACAAACATCAACGACTATCTGCGATTAGCTTTAGCCCGCTAGCATCGCGATTAGCAGTAACCGCTAGCATCACCTACCACTAGCCTATCTTACGTTTGTATTTCATATTTTGAATTTATCACTGTTCTGTTTATAAAAACAAAAACAAATATGTCCACCGTCTCTCCTGTTCTGAGTGCAGATGACTCGCTCGAGCTTCACATGGTGTTGCTGGAACTGGAGGATGTGGAGAGGAGGATCCGCGGCCTACTTGACCAGCAGGCCCAGCTGCAGGAGCGACGAACTGCGCTGGAATCATCTTGTGCTTCTGTCCACACACCCAAGGTAAACACACAGTGTGGTATTTCCACTCCCAGCCCCTCTACGCCGTGTGTTTCTCTGTGCAGGGATCGTGCAGCCAGGACTTTCCCAGCCGCGGTCTCCGTCACACCGGCGCCAACACACCTCGGGCCTTGGGTGAACCAGCGGCGGAAGGGTGCACCCCGTGCGAAGGTCTCTCCACCACCGGTTTTCCAGATTCCAACCCGGAACCGCTTCGCCCCTCTCCGCCAGACCAGACCCAACGCCGTGATCGTCGGAGACTCCATCGTGCGGAACGTCCGTGTAGCTTCATCCACAGGTAAGGTGCACACACACTGTTTTTCTGGTGCCCGTGTTCTTGATGTCGCTGTGCAGGTATCCAGGATCCTGAAGAAGGACGAGCGCATTGGAGCGGTTGTGCTGCACACCGGGACGACGACCAGGCTCCGACGGAGACGGAGGTTCTGAAGAGGGACTTCTCCAGCCTGATCGGGACGGCGATGCGAGGCAGATCACCCACAGCGAAGATCATCGTCTCTGGACCTCTTCCCACATTCAGACGTGGAGCAGAAATGTTCAGTAGACTTCTCGCTTTAAATGAATGGTTAGTCTCTTGGTGTAATGAGCAGAATCTAGTGTTTGTTAATAACTGGAATCTGTTTTGGGAGCGCCCTAGGTTGTTTCGTCCTGATGGCCTACACCCCAGCAGCGTTGGAGCGGAACTGCTGTCCGAGAACATCTCCAAGGCGCTTCACTCCAAGTGACTCTCTACCGTAAGTACATCTTCTGACAATAACAGTCAGTTTAATCAATGTTCATTTAATAGTCAGTTACCAGTAATAAATACTATTGAGACTGTGTCTGTTCCCCGAGCTATACACATAAGTAGGAAATCTCGTAACCTTCATAACCTAATTAACATAAAATTAAATCATATTGAATGCACAGCCATTTTTATCTTTATTATTTAATAAACTAGGATTAAACAAACGCTACATAGCATTATGTTTGGTCGCCTTATACAGTTATGTACATCAGAATATTTATTAAAAAAAAAAAAAAAAAAAAAAAAAATAATTAAATAAAGGTTTTCTAATTTAAAAAAAAATACCGCACTGGTAGAGGAGGAGGTATTGGTCTTATCCATAGTGAAAATCTAGTCGTCACACAAAAATATAGTCATAAGTTTAATTCCTTTGAAATTCTTTATACCAGTGTAAATTACGTAGCCAAAAAAAATAAGTCAATTCCTCTAATTATTATTTACAG
This sequence comes from Ameiurus melas, assembly GCA_012411365.1. NCBI lineage: Eukaryota > Metazoa > Chordata > Actinopteri > Siluriformes > Ictaluridae > Ameiurus > Ameiurus melas. The sequence continues at coordinate 2,087,495 of CM022760.1, read as the reverse complement.
ACCCCCAGGGCCATATACTGAATTTCTTAGTGAATTTGCAGACTTTGTATCAAACCTGGTTGTGTCTGTAAATAAAGCATTAATCGTCGGAGATTTTAATATTCATTTTGATAACCTGGAGGACCCTCTGAGAACAGCGGTCGTGTCCATCTTAGATTCAGTAGGGATTAATCAGAATGTAATCGAGCCTACTCATAGTGGTGGTCACACTCTTGACCTCATACTAACATACGGACTAAGTATAGAAAATATTGAAATTATTCCACAGTCTGAAGTTATCTCAGACCACTATCTTATCTCATTCATAATCCGTATTGATCATAATATCTCCACCTCGCCCCGCTACCGCATAAAACGCACATTCACATCAGCTACTGCACTGAGCTTCATAAATAACCTACCAGAGACATCAATTAGATTTGGATCAACGCCTGATCCAGTAGATCTCGACTAGGCAACTGAAAGTTTGGAGTCAACACTCCGTTGTACACTAGATAGAGTGGCTCCACTCAAAAGGAAAATAATTAGACAAAAAAAATTAGCACCCTGGTATAATGATCTAACGCGATCCTTAAAACAGAAATCTAGACAATTAGAACGTAAATGGCGCCAAACCAAGCTGGAGATATTTCAGACAGCATGGAAGGAGAGCCTATTGCAATATAGGAAATCTCTTGTAGACGCTAAAAAAATCTACTTCTCCACCTTAATAGGAGACAACCAAAACAATTCCAAATTCCTCTTCAACACGGTAGCAAAACTAACTAGGAATAAAACCACTTCAGAGGAAAACACTCAATCATTTCATAGCAGTGAGGATTTCATGAAATTTTTCATTTATAAAATTGAAAATATTAGAGATGAAATACAGGCCATTAAATTACAACCGGTCAGTAATATAACAAACCCATTAGATGACAATGTGGCAATACCAGATCAATGTTTAGAGTGTTTTGCTCCGCTTATAGAGACGGAACTAGCTGCACTAATCTCATCAGCTAATTCATCAACCTGCATACTAGATCCTGTACCCACATGTTTGTTTAAACAGATCTGTCCAGGAGTGGTTAAGTCACTTTTGAATATAGTAAATTCTTCCCTAACCATTGGCTATGTACCTAAATCTCTAAAATTAGCAGTTATTAAACCATTGATAAAAAAACCTGACCTTGACCCGTCTCAATTATCCAGTTATAGACCAATATCGAATCTCCCCTTCATCTCTAAGATTCTAGAAAAGGTAGTAGCAAAGCAGTTATGCTCATACTTAGAAAGGAACAACATTCATGAAATGTATCAGTCAGGATTTAGACCTCATCACAGCACAGAGACAGCACTAGTTAAAGTAGTAAATGACCTTCTTCTGACCTCTGATCAGGGTTGTGTCTCGCTGCTTGTGTTACTCGACCTTAGTGCAGCTTTTGATACTATAGATCACACTATTCTCCTTGATAGATTAAAAAATGTTGTTGGCATTAAGGGAACAGTCCTCTCCTGGCTCAGGTCTTATCTGACCGATCGTTATCAGTTTGTAGATATAAATGGTGATTTCTCCATGCGTACTCAGGTTACTTTTGGAGTTCCCCAGGGTTCTGTTTTAGGCCACCGCGCTTTTACTTTATATATGTTACCCCTAGGACAAATTATTTCGTAAACATGGAATTAGCTTCCACTGTTATGCTGATGATACACAGCTGTATGTGTCAGCGAAGCCAGAGGACAGACAGAAGCTTAGTAAAGTTGAGGATTGTGTACATGACATTAGACGTTGGATGTTAACTAACTTCCTTTTACTTAACTCTGATAAAACAGAAATACTTTTAATAGGACCACGTGTAGCTAGAAGTAATCTTCCTGACTACACAGTAACTCTGGATGGTCTTTCTGTTTCATCATGTACAGCAGTTAAAGACCTCGGAGTGATTATTGACTCCAGTCTATCATTTGATGCTCATGTAGATAATATTACTAGGATAGCTTTCTTTCATCTCAGAAATATTTCTAAGATAAGAAACATATTGTCACTACATGATGCAGAAATACTGGTTCATGCATTCGTCACCTCTAGATTAGATTACTGCAATGCCTTACTGTCTGGATGTTCCAGTAGGAATATAAATAAACTCCAGTTAGTCCAGAATGCAGCTGCTAGAGTCCTTACTAGAACTAGAAGATATGACCATATCACCCCGATCTTATCCACACTGCATTGGCTCCCAGTAAAATTTCGCATTAAGTTTAAAATACTTCTAATAACCTATAAAGCACTACACGGTCTTGCACCACAATATCTAAGCGACCTTCTGGTTTTATATGATCCGCCACGCCTACTCAGATCAAAAGATGCAGGCTATTTGATATTACCTAGAATAGTGAAGTCTACAGCAGGGGGAAGAGCCTTCGCTTATAGAGCCCCACAGTTATGGAACAGTCTTCCTATTAGTGTTCGGGACTCAGACACAGTCTCAGTGTTTAAATCTAGGCTTAAAACGTATTTGTTTACTCAAGCTTACCCTGACTAGATTATAACTCACTAATTCACAGTCCTAATCATTTTTCTCCCTCTCTCTCTCTCTTTTTGCCGAGCCCCACACGAATTTATGGAGATATTGGAGATCCAGATCCCCTCTGCCTCTGGATGAGCCCAAATCTTCTGCTGGGACTACGGCTGCTCCTAAGGCCATACTTCTCATTTTTCACATTATCTGTTTTACCCTCACATTCTGTGTTACCCAGATGAGGATGGGTTTCCCTTCTGAGTCGGATTCCTCTCAAGGTTTCTTCCTCAAAAAAACATCTTAGGGAGTTTTTCCTTGCCACCGTCGCCACTCAGTGGCTGGCTCAGTTGGGATAAATTCCATTTGTTTTCTACCTGTTTGTCTCTGTTTATCTGTTCCTGTTTGTCTCTCTTTAGATGTTTCTGACTGTTTATACCTGTTTTTTATTTCTGTAAAGCTGCTTTGAGACAATGACTATTGTAAAAAGCGCTATACAAATAAATTGAAGAAAGGGGAGAAAGTACCAGAAGAAGAAGACAGCAAAAGAATAAAAAACATGGAAGGAGAAGAAGCGTGAGAGTCAAGCATAAATGTGCCCAAGGGAAGAAGCCAGGAACACCGGGAAATGATGGAACAGTACATCAAGAGTCAAAAAGAAGGATGCACAGGGACTCAAGAGGAAGAAAGCAGGAGACCCTTGGAACAACAAAAGATGGACAACCAACAGGGAGAAGCACGAAACCTGTATAGACAAAGAAGACGAAGTGGTAAAGAAACCCCACAAGATTCACGAGACGATGATGTATCGGAATGGAAAAAAAGCTGTAGGGAGTACCGCACCAGCACACCAAGACCCACCACTCAGGCTAGAAGAGAAGTGAAGTGCCAACAGAGGGACACAGACACGGAGGAAGAAGAAAGAGAAAGTAGCAGTTCGGAAGAGGAGGAAAATGAGTCTGATGCACAGGAAAACAGTTTAAGGGAGCAGAATAACAGCAGCCTGTGGAACAACAGGAAGAATGAAGGAAAAGGGAAGAAGGTAAAGATGGAAGGGGAATTTACAATAACCCGCTACCCAGAGTTGGGAGAAGACGAGATAGCCGAGAGGGTATCTCAACTAGAAGCAAAGGCCAAACGGGACAAAGAAACAAGCAAGAAAGTGGAACATAATGAAGAACAATCTGAGCAGATAGCGAATGCTGTTAAATAATTAAAAGAGCAACAGATGGAAGAACTAATAAAACAACAAGGGGTGGAAGAGGCACTAAACAAAACCACGGCCCAACATATGGAAAAACTACTCCAATCAACCAGTGCCCTGGTCTCACTATACACAACTCAAGATGAGAAAACGGGACGCCCCAACCAACCGGAGGAAGACAATGAACATAGAGGATGGGAACACGAGGAAAATGAGACGGCTAGTGGAAAAGGCACCAGAGAAGAAAAGGGAGAAAGGGTAACCATGATGTTAAGAATGAGGGATAAGCTAAAAATGCCGGAACGATACCAAGCATGCTATCCAAAAGGGAGAAGAGTGTCTGCAGGAGAAATAGGGGCCCTATATCTGTTGATGGTGAAAGGGAAGGCACTACAGTACACGCCCTGGAACTTCATGGACTTAACAGGGCTAATACAAAAATTGGCTAGTATATGCAGAGGAGAACAGAAATGGATCACCCAGTCTGAAGAAAAAATGGCAGGACAACACCTAGCCCTAGGAGACATAAAAGCAATACTGCAATACTGAAAATGTGGCGTTCATACAAGACTTCCAGAATAAGTGGAGAGATGAAACTGGGGCCAAATGGGATTCTTCAGTAGCAAGTGTAGTCCTGTTCAAAATGCTACTAAAAAAGGCACTTCCAGAAGAGGTGAGGAAAAGGCTGGATGAAGTAATGGGACTGAGTATGATGGAATGGAACACCTTTGTAGCACATGTAACCCATCATGTCGAACAACACAGAAAGACAAAAAGAGAGGCAAAAGAGGCTACCGAAACACTGCTGACACAGTTGTACAAGGGCCAACTCGGAGAGATAACTAGGACTAAACAAGAAGAGAAGGAAAAAAGGAAAGAAAGCACCAAACAAGTAGCCCTGATGGTACCTCACCAATCGGTAACCCTGCAGGGACTCCAGACAGGAGAACAGGTCACGGAAACCCAAGGGTACTCCCACTGCCGACAGGACAAAGGACAGTTGCCATGGTGCTGCCCCTCCCTCAAGAACAGGCCTACAAAACCAAGTCACCGAAGAATGAATTGCCCATACCTCCAAAAGCCAACATGGGGAGAACGAGTGGACAGAGCAGAAAGACGAGGTCAAGTGTTGGGTCCTAGAGGGCCACCAACAACGCAGATGGGAACTGAAGCACAACAACAGTGGTCCCCACAGGCCCCGACACCCCCAGGTGGCCATATGTATGGCGAACGGGGACCTAACCAAAGTTGAAGGAGCCTAGAGAAGCCGAAGGGGGAGCTAATGCAGTTTACAACCACACTGTACCTTGAACAAGAACCCACAGTAACAGTAACCATAGGCAATACATTCAGCACACCCTTTATGATAGACACTGGTGCCACATACTCAAGCATCGGAAAAGCAACCTGGATATGGGTCACTTTTCCCAAAGTCAGGACCACTCAATGTCTCGTGACGCATACACCAAAAACAGAAATCAGAAAACTTGACAAGGTGTACTGGTTAGAAATGCCAGACCTGCTTCACTCGGAACTGTGGCAAAAGTATCAGGAGTGGAAACCCTGGTTAGAATACATACGGTCAGAGTGTAAAGAAGTAGGGACACCGCTCCATTGCACCATTAAGTATGACAAAGGAGGACACAATCAGGAGTATGGGCAACTATGGGAAGAAATGAAACAAGGAAAAAGGGTAAGCATAAAAACCCTCGATGTGTTTAGTGGACCTCAAGGAGTAGCGGCAGTGGTGAAACTTCCGGATGAAATGATGAATTGGTATCAAGAAGATGAAACAGCCCCTCATATTACACTAATGGTCGCCCAGGGACACGAAGCCAAAGAATTGGGACCCATTATAAAACAGGTACGGGAAATAAGAAAATGGAAGCCCACCCAGAACCGCTACCTGCATCAGTCACCAGATGGGAAGTACACAAGAATCTCCATAGCAGCTGTGGACGAGATGGTGGCCAGAAGTATTGAGTTACACCATGGAGAAATCCAAATAGGAAAGCAAATGGCACTGGAAGAGCCAACCCCAGAAGAAGTACTGTTGGAGATTCCGCAGCAGCTATGGACCCAACATGCTACCGACATGGGGATGGTGAAGTCGGCAGGACAGGCCAGAATAAAAGTCAAGGATAACATATGACTGCCATACCAGAAACAATACCCACTCTCAGCACAAGCCAGAGAAGGTATAAAACCCACCATACAGGGACTACTGGACGCAGGGGTGTTAATCCACACAAAAAGCCAATGCAACATGCCGATCTTCCCAGTAAAAAAGCCAGGAACAGATAAGTGGAGACTGGTCCATGACCTACGTGCAGTCAGTCAAGTAGTGGTGGCAGATACACCAGTTGTACCGAATCCCCACACGTTATTATCAAACGTCCCAGAAGGAACCAAATGGTATACAGTCATCGACCTGTGCTCAGCATTTTTCAGTGTGCCCCTGCATCCTGACTCACAGTATCTTTTTGCTTTCATGTTCGAGGGTAGACAATACACCTATACCAGGCTCCCTCAAGGATACTGCGAAAGCCCTTCGATATTTAATCAAGTACTGGCTCAAGACCTGTCCACTTTGGACTGCAAAAGCACGGTGTTGCAATATGTGGATGATTTGTTGATTTGCAGTGCATCAGAGGAAGAATGCCGGCGGGATTCACTACAAGTATTAAGAATATTAGCTGAAAATAGACACAAAGTGAGTAAGGAAAAGTTGCAGTTTTGCAGGACTAGGTAGAATACTTGGGGCGTGTGTTAGAAGGAGGACGGCGAACAATCGCGCCAAAACATATTGAGGCTATCAGCAAGGCTCCACGGCCAAACACAATACGACAGATGCTAGCCTTCCTAGGGATGGTTGGCGTTAGCCGCTCTTGGGTGTGCGAGTTTGCCCTAAAAGTGCAGCAACTAAGAGATATGATAAAAGCTGCTGACCATACTCAAACAAATGCGAACCTACAGTGGATGCCTGAAGGAGAGGCGGCCTTTGTAGATATAAAAACAGCCTTGGCAGAAGCACCGGCTCTCGCCAATCCAGATTATTGTAAACCGTTTCACTTGTTTGTTTCGGAAAAGAAGGGGATACGCGTCAGCTGTCCTAACCCAACAGCAACAAGGCGTGGGCAAACAGGCGATTGCTTATTACAGCACGGCACTAAACAACATAGAGAAAGGGATGCCGCCGTGCTATCATTCATTAGCAGCTGCAGCATTTGCATATCAAAAAGCCTCTTCGATTACAATGGGACACCCTGTGACTCTATATACAACGCATGCCCTACATGCACTATTGACCAGTCAAAATTTCGTTATTACCAATTCACGACGAACAGGGTATGATTCGATACTTTCAGCCCCAGAACTAACCACTGAACTATGTACTACAGTCAACCCAGCAGATAAGGTGGTGACCCCCCTAGATGGGGAACCCCACGAATGTGTTAATGAATCGGAAAAGTTTCTCAAAGCCCGTCCCGTCCCGTCCCATCCCGTCCCGGTTTTTTGTCCGATGCACAACGGACGTTTTTTGTAGACGGATCGTGCTATCGGTCTTCAGATGGCAACCGGGCAGGTTACGCGGTAATAGAAGCAACGCAAGATCCGCCGACATTTCAGGAAGTCATGAGTGTCCCCCTCCCACAACCCTGCTCGGCCCAGTCGGCAGAATTGAAGGCCTTAACGGCCGCTTGCAAATTAGGTAGTGGTAAAAGATGTAATGTGTACACGGATTCCGCCTATGCACATGGCGTGTGCCATGTGTTTGGCCCAATCTGGGCACAAAGAGGTTTCCAGCGCGCTGATGGCTCCGCAGTGACTCATGGGGAAGCGATCACAGACTTACTACATGCCATTGCCATCGGCACTAGCAATTGTTAAATGTAAAGCACATAAAACAGATGGTTCTTTTATTTCCAAAGGGAATACTACAGTGGATGAAGCTGCAAAAAAGGCGGCTGTAGGGCCAGCTCAAATGATGGCCCTTGTTCAACCAGAAGACCAGCTAGTTCGTCACCCAATGGAGGACAATGTGACACACATCGTAGAAGTACAAAACAGGGCAGGGGAAGCAGAGATTTACACGTGGATAAAAACAGGGGCTAAAAAGGAAGTGGGAACTGGATTATGGCGTAGTATAGATGGACTATGCGTGGCACCCTCAAGCTTGCTCCCAATGTTAATACGGGAAGCCCACGATCTAGATCACACCAATCGGGGTGAAACAATTAGAAAAATCAGACAAGACTGGTGGTCACGTTGCCTAGCCAGCGCGGTGGACCATTTTCTGAATAATTGCGAAGCGTGCATACAGAACAATGTGCGTAAATACTTCACTACACCCATCGGGCATATTCCCCCACCAATGGGGCCATTCCGACACCTAATGATGGATTATGCAGATATGGGGGCAGAAAATAGAACGGAGGGAAAGCGTTAGATATTTGTGGTGGAAGATCGCTTTAGTAGATGGGTAGAGGCTGCTGCCACCTCCAAGGAGGATGCTAGGTCTGCAGCAAAGTTCTTGTGTCATGAAGTCATACCCCGTTTCGGCATCCCCGACTTTCTCAGCTCTGACAATGGGGCTCACTTTGTTAATCAAACAATAGAGCTGATCACAAAGGCACTGGGGATAGAACACAAATTGGGCTGTGTGTATCATCCTCAGTCCCAAAGAATGGTGGAACGCGCGAACGGAATTTTAAAAAGCAAATTAGCAAAAATCTGCGCGAGCTCGCCTCTGACCTGGGTTCAAGCCTTGCCTTTGGCTTTGCTCAAAATGCGCTCTCAAACAAGTCGTATTACGCATCTAACTCCGCACGAAATGTTCGTCGCCCCATGCCCTTGGCTTTTACCAGGCCCCCGAACAACTCGAAAATGAAATGCAAAACTATGTTCGTGCCCTTACCCGCATCCACAGACACTTGTATTCACAGGTTTGTGATGCCGTCCATGGTGAAGAAGTTCCTCTAGTCAGACAAGTCGAACCGGGGGATTACGTCTGGATTCGGGTATTTAAGAGAAAGCACTCTTTACAGGGCCACAGAGAAGGACCTTTTAAGGTCATTGCAGCCACCCCAACAGCAGTAAGGGTGGAGGGACGACCCAACTGGTATCACCTCAATCATTGCAGCAGGGGACGTGGTAAAGGACCTCTACTCCGAGAACCTGCTGCCGAAGAACCATCAACAACAAGTGACCGACCGTCGACTTCCGGGAAAACCCAGCCAGCAAACCCCCCTCAAGCATTGCCCACATCTACGGACACTGACAGTAGCTCCGAAGAGGACCGGAGCCCGGCCCAAGGCACGCGAGCGCAAGCCAAGCGTCGTGCACAACATTGAACACCACACCTGACTCCAGCCAGAGACGGAGGTTCACCCGACAACAGTTCGTCAGACCCCGGACAATAGGCCTGCTTCAGGCGTAGAGGTGCAACCCAAGGAACTATTGGTCCCTGAAACACCGGTGGGGCCTGACGATCTTGCTGAATTTGTGCAGGGTCTGTCTGACCCAGCCCAACTGAACCCGAGCCCTTTTGAGACTATAGATTTTGAGCAGTGGGCTGCCCTAGACCCGGTGGGCCTCTTGCCTTATCTAGATTCCAACCAACCTACTGACCATTAGAAATATGCCGCGAACCGGTCTCATGCGGACGGACAAAGTCATCGTCCTGGTATGGGCAATTGTGCTGGTCTCGGGGGTGACACTGTTCCTCTTGCTTCTAATGGCCCCTTTCCCTGAAAAAGAACAGATCACAAGCTCTTGTAATGTGGCTGTGGCACAGTTGGTAGAGTGGGTTATCCACTAATCGTAGGGTTGGCGGTTCGTTTCCCGGTCCGGGTGACTCCACATGCTGAGGTGTCCTTGGGCAAGACATTGAACCCCAAGTTGCTCCTGATGGCAAGCTAGCGCCTTGCATGTCACCTCTGCTACCATTGGTGTGTGTAAAGCTCTTTGGATAAAAGTGCTATATAAGTGCACATTTTATTCAATTTTATTTGTATAGCGCTTTTTACAATAGTCATTGTCTCAAAGCAGCTTTACAGAAATAAAAAACAGGTATAAACAGTCAGGAACAGATAAACAGAGACAAACAGGAACAGATAAACAGAGACAAACAGGTATAAAACAAATGAAAACAAATGAAATTTATCCCAACTGAGCAAGCCACTGAGTGGCGACAGTGGCAAGGAAAAACTCCCTAAGATGTTTTTTGAGGAAGAAACCTTGAGAGAAACCTGACTCAGAAGGGAAACCCATCCTCATCTGGGTAACACAGAATGTGAAGGTAACACAGATAATGTTTACCATTTTAATGCCACCTCAACCGCTCACGTTTTTGTCACCTGGTCCCCCAGTGACAAAAGGCACCAAGTCAGCCCCTATCGACCCTCTCCTGACATTTCCTGCATGAACCTGGACCGCATGCTCAGGCTTCAGATGAACCTCGATGGCACTGAAACATATATTGCCCCGGGGGTCGACTGCTTGGTGGACGTTGCTGAGGCGTATTTCCTTTCTCGCCCCACCCCGGCCCCGGATACAGCGCTGCCTGTCCCCTTCACATACATGGATGACCTAAGGTCTCTACCAAGTCGAAGGCTTTTTTGCGCGTTGGCTCTGGTCACTCTTGCACATTTAAAGGCACTGTTATGTGGCAGCCCTAATCTAGCTTCCTTTTCCGTTGGTCAGGCCTCATTAAATCTCACTGTTGGACACCTCAAGATTGTCGGGCTTGCAACCAACTCATGGTGTCATTTCAATGTGTCCACCGCTACCCCTGGTCTATACCCTGTGCTCTCCTCCCAGCTCTCCTTCCAGTGCACCATGGAGGGGTGTGTCAATCTGAAATCGATGACATCCCTCTCCACCCATCGTTCACAGAAACCTCGCCACCTGCTGACTACCCATGCGGCCACTTTTATGAAATATACTCCTTGACAACCAAACCTTCAACTTCGATCATACTAATCTATACCTCTCATGGATGTTCCACACTGCCCGTTCCGTCACGGACAAATCATGCCTGGTGTGCCACGACAGGCATTCAGCCCCACATCTTATGTTCCCTCTTGGAAACACAACCAAATGTCTCACTCTACCTTACACAGAGGACTTCCTCTGTCCTACCATTTGCTTGCTGGGTTCGATGTCTGCCACCTTTGGTCCCGAATGGATGAATAACGTTAGTTCCTCCTGCTTATATCAACCCTTGCACACAGACGACTCCGCTTTTGTCACTTTGCGAGAGGGGCTACGAGCTCGTTTGCCCTTTTGCCTGTGTTCCCCTCTTGGCGTTTATCCCGTGGGCAACATATCCTTCCAGAGCACTGTTACTGTCACTACAGATGACCTATCCATCCCCACGCTCCCTTCAACCGGGGCCGCACACTCGCCAGTAACCATCCCTATACCTGATTTGGCATATGGCACCCTGGGACTGGCGGATATCTTCTGGCACTGCGGGATAGGAACCATTCGTCAGACCTTGCCACCAGAGTGGCAGGGATGTTGTGCCCCAGTAAGATTGGATGGTAAAACAAGGATTATCACCCTGGCTGACGTAGATGCCCCTCGTCGCCGTGGACGCCGCGACACGAATCTGTGGCGCCAATACCTTGCCAACGTGAATACCATGAACTACACCAACTGGGCGGAACATGCTGAGATAACTCTTAACTTCGCCGGAGTCCCGGTGGGGGTCCCGGACCGTTACAGGGCCATGGGTAAGGTTGGGAGCGGACTCGCAGCTGTCCTGCTCCCTAGAGTCCAGGTGGCTCGTAATACGGCATGGATAAATTACATAAGGTTCAACCACCAATGCTTCATCAACTATGCACTCGGCGCCCTAGGTCTGATAAAAAGTCAGCTGCATGCCACCTCGCTAATGGCAGCCCAGAACCGTTTTGCTTTCGACCAGATGCGCGCGCCAGAGGAGGGCGTGTGCACAATGGTAGACCCGGAGTGCTGTGCGGCCATCCCACTTCACACGGGAGCTCGTGGTGCATTAACCAAGGTCCTTGCTCGCCTCCAGGCTCTCCAAGAAGAGCATGTCGCAAACTCGGGTTCTGGTGACTCGCTCTCATTGTCCGGCTGGATGGAATGGTTCTTTTCTGGCAACTGGCTGGCCTCCCTTTCCCGTTTAGGCATGGCACTGGGTGTACTATTTGTACTATTATCTTCTGCTGCATCGTGCCCTGTACCTGCAAACTGGCTCTTTCTGCTGTCACCACCACTAACATTTCGGGCCAGTACGTCGTGATGGGTGAGGCGTTACCGCCTCAACGGTGGGTGATGTTTAAACATATTAACTGTTATACTGATGACCTGGCCAATGAAACAGACTCCGTAGTGATGTTTGAACATATTAACTGTTATACTGATGACCTGGCCAATGAAACAGACTCCGTATACACGGACATGCTCGAACTAACCAGAAGGCCCACAGCTGACTCTGGCGGCGACAATGACAATATGGGTAAAAGCAAAAACCAAGGAAACACGGACGACGCCGACAAAAACCTGTTAGTACCCGCTGAATGCCACACCCTGGAGTCTCTTCTAATGAAAGAAGAGCAGGCCCTTTAGAGCAGGCCCAGTAAGCGACCCACAAGGCACTAATGGCACTGACGGTCTCCAAAACAAATCACAAAGTACCGAGGGGCCTCCTTTCACCACTGTTCACAAGGTAGTACTCATTAAGGACTTATCCGAGAGAAACAGAGTCACAACTATGGTTAGTTACTGGTATATAAGCTCAGGACAACCCGAAACTAATGCCCTATGCTCGGTTTTGCAACTCCCCTGCACGTTTCAAATGAATAGTTCCAGCGGTCGTACCCAGCGTGAACCCCGATTAGCCCTAGATCTCCTGAGTCACAACCCAGGACAAGCTGTTGTACACCTTGAAACCACCAACGAGGGAATGGGACTGGATGAGGTGGACCAACGCCACTGGGGCAGCATCATCGTCACCATATGGCAATGGACAAATCAAGGATCTCGACTGAGAAAAGCCGCGTTTATACATAAATACTCAATAAACTAAGGGAACGATGAGGAAGCCGAGAGATTAGTCTCTTGCCACCCTCCATAGAGTATCAACACAACGAGCAATCTACCGTCTGATGTTTTATCTTTTATCCTTTTTTCTCCTTTTACTTTCTTCCTTTTACCTACAAATATACCTGTTTTTGTCCCAGCAAGGACGAAGAAGAAGTGATGAGCCATGCCCTGGGTGTAAGTGCTGGCCTAACCTCTCCCCAAGGGGGACCCTCCACGATGCGTAAAGTATCTGGGTTGAAGACGACCAACACAGTGCTCTGGATACCGCCAAAAGAAGAGAAATAAACAATGTCTGAACAATATGATGGTTTAACGTCTCCCTATTCAGGCGAAACATGAAAATACGCTGTTGAGCTGTAGTGAGCTGACAGCGTGGGAATTTTTCCTACAAAAAGGTTTTTTCGCCCACCCCTGAATACGCGAGGGGACGGAGGTATTTCTAAAATAACAAGGACAAAATCCCGACGAATACAAGACCAAAGGCTCTACATGCCTGGTTGAGAAAAATAGGGATAAATGTCTTATTTCACTCCTCTGTATTTTATTCACTCTGTAATCCAGTAATCATGTTATCATGTGATTTGCCGTATGGCCTGTGATTTTATGATATATATGTATTATACAATCAGTGGCTAATCCACATGTGATTTTAGTTTTAAACCAAGATATAAGAAGTATGGCTAGATACGTGTATCTAACTCGGGACCGTAGGCAAAGTGGAGCGTTACGCCCCGTATTACTACTAACCATCTACTATGATGCACCCCAGCGCCTAACATTACACAGAATACCCCAAGTGCACTGACAACTGTTAGAAGCTAACCCAGATATGTGCAGTGTCGAAGTTGAAAATGCCAGAGGCCGTGCAAGTGATGATAGTGAATCAGATGAGGACGATGCTTACGCACGGGCGCACTATGGCTCTGTGAGAATAACTGTTAGGCAGTTGACTAATGACAGGCAAAGAGTGCGCCAAAACCAGTTCATACACAGATACCCTTTAAATTAGTGACAAATGTGAGGCTTTTCACAGCCTCAGAGGAGGGAATGTTGCATTGAAAATATTATAATTCATAATACAAAAAAGAAAAGACACAGCACAGTTAAAATAGATGTAACGAGTTTATTGAGAGAAAGCGGGGCTGGTAGGAGAATAAGAAGGGGAAGGAGCAGAGTAAAGAGAAGAATATGAGTGCCGATACGGAGTATGCCCCGGAGATGAAATAGGGCCGGACGAGTTATCAGAATATTCAGGGCTGGTAGGGTTGTAAGGGGTAATGGGAACAGAGTCACAATCAGATGAGTCCATGTCCTCGTCTGCCAGGTAACAATCAGTAGTATGAGTGAAGGGAGTATACGAAATAGGCTCCGTCTGAGTAGAAGAATCCACAAGAGTAACAGCAGGGCTGAGGCGGTACCGAAGGGGAGGAGGAAAGGTATACGCAGAAGAAGGTATACGCAGAACATCCACCAGGAGAGCCAGGTCAGCAAAAAGATGTGACAGTTGGTACCTAGAGTTTAGATCTAGGCCCTCTAACCCCTCCAAAGCAGAGGACAGAAACCCGAGCCCGGCACGGCGTGCTGTGCAGACACATATAATGAAAACAGCTTAGGTCACAAGGCACATGTCACTGAACATATCTGGGTGCGGTTAAAACTAATGAAATACAGAAAGTACGGGAATTATTGAATAAATATTAATAGTCGAACAGAGTCATAAAAAGAATAAGCCACCCAAAAATAATGAGGATGAGATAATGAAAAACACTTACCCATAGTGAAACACTCCCTTATTGGAAAGAACCTAAAATAGCGTACACTCCGCTTCACCCAGAGAACAAGAGTCAAATGATGAATAAGTGGGAAGCACTATTGTTTTTTAAAAAAACCACCCAAAGCCAGGGGAATCCTAAGGGTGTGTGAGAATGAGTAAAACCGAAACATAACGGTAATGGAAATAGAGCAAAACATGAGCGTAAAGGTAATAGAAAATGATGATATTTGAATTATATTGGGTGTTGAAATATGAACGGTTGGAAACATATTGGGTGCCAAAATAGCAACTAATACGAACATAAGGGGAATGCAGAAGGATGAAAAACCTGACATAATGGTATTGCAGCATGAAAACAAAGGGCGGAGGCTCATAGAAGAATTGTATAAAAGGGGAGCCCCGCTCTAGGCTTGTGAGATCACTTTTTGAGATGTCCCAAACTATTTGGATCTCAAGTAAACGGATTCAATAAACTGGACCTTCACTTTTTCTCACTTACTGGTAACGTGTGGTGATTTAAACTTTGATTATTGCAGCTGATGGGAAGTTATCGTGTAAGTACACTTGAATATTTCCTAAATAATTGTAATGGTAATTGTATAGTAGGTAAAAATTTGACCTACAGCATGTTAACAGTCAGGGATTCAGAAGTTCCACAGGAGGCCAGAGGCACCAGAGTCAATTAGGGCCAGTAGAGGAATGGAGATGAGGTGGTGGTGCAGGGTAGCAGGAACTTGGAACCGGGATGGGACGATCTGAGATGAGTGGCTTGCCTGTAACTCCTTTTTTTACTGGCGAGCCCCTCCTTTTGGGTGAAGGTGACAGGTGGCGATGAAGTGGTTTGATTGGCCACAGTACACACACACTCCAACCTGGAAACTTACTCTTGATCTTACACTGCTTCTCTAGGAATCTTGCATGGTAGCATGACATGTATTGTCTTCGCTTCTTATATCGTTTTGCTTGTATTTCCTCATTTGTAAATCACTTTGGATAAAAGCATCTGCTAAATGAATAAATGTAAATGTATGCTCAAAACAGTCCTGAAGTGGTAAGATGGCTCCCTCAGCCCAGGTTCTTGCCTGTTTCAGAACCGGTTAGGCACATTTCAGAAGTGGTCTGTTTGCTGGAATCAGCATAACAAACATGTGGTCCGAATAGCCAAGGTGGGGGCTGGGTGCAGTCTTATAAGCACAGTGAATGTTGGTGTAAACAAGGTCTAAAGTGTTTGTACCACAGGTTACAAAAAGTATATGTTGGTGTAGTATTGGCAGCAGTGATTTCAGATTCGAGTGCTTAAAATCTCTGGTGACAATGAAAATCCGTTGGGGTGTCTATATGTTACAGCCACCCACAGTTCACTAAGCGCTTCCCATTAGGTGGAATGTACATTGCCCAGGTTGTGAACTTTGAACACAGTGGTAAACTGTCTAGGCAGGTAACAAGGTCAGCATTTTACTGTCATAAACTCCACCAGTGACAAAGAGTAGCTTGAGACCACAACAACATTTCTGCACCATTTGTTATTTAGGTAAATACACCGAATACTACCACAAGTCTTACCGGACAGTGTTTCTATCCTGATGTGTGATTTTGCCTCGCTAGCTGAATGGCTGTATCCAGAATGTGGTCGTTGACCCATGATTCTAGTCCGATTTATTGTCAAAAGAGCAAGTTCTGGCTCATAGAGACGAGTAGCTTTGGTTAGCTTTTAGCGTAGCATGAATGCCAGCTCTCTTTCTATGCTTCCGCTGACTTGCACACTGTTTCCAGTGCCCTCTCTTCTGGTCAGAAGGGACTGACTTAAAGGAGTCAATGTCACATTCAAATAATGTAGTCTTAAAATAGTGTCACACGTAACTATATCAGGGAACATACGTGTGTTGGTAAACTCACTAGGGAACTGTAGATTCCTGCCAAGAGGGAGTCTCATTCTTCAGACCTGGGTGAAAGGAACTAACCTTGATGAAACTCTTAGTATGGGGTTGGAGGATATAAGGTTAAAGTTAAGCATAAATGTTGACATACAGTAATAAAATAGGGCCAGTTTATATGCATAGAGCAGCTACTTTGTACTTGGAAGTAAGACAGTAGTCGTGTAACAGATGTCTTTATCTAAAGTGATTTACAGAAGTCTTATTAAAGGAACAATCACCCTGGAGCTTTTTTAGCTGAAAGGGACAATGATGATTCTCTCTGGAAAAAAAAACTTGAGAAACAGAAGACTTAAGAAAAAGACTCCATTTGATGTTCATGTGACCTCGTTTCTTGCTTGGAGAAACATTTGGCTAAGAGATAACATTTAAAAAAATTTTTTTTAAAGATTTTTCTTTCCTCTGGGTTTTGTCCCAGGTGGTTAAGGGGGAAGAACGACCAGTGCTGTACATCAGCCAAAAGGAAAAAGTAAGTAAAGTAAAATTGAGAAAGGGTATTTGGAAATTAATGGGCAGTTCTCCTCCACAAGGAGGTCTCACATACTGAGCTCCAGCTGGAAGTCAATGTGGCGGTCTCACCTGCAGAGCTCCAGCCAGAGGTCAATGTAGCGACCTCTTTTCCAGAGCTCCAGCTCGAGATCCACGAGGTGGCCTCTTCTCCTGAGCTCCACCCAGAGGTGAATGTGGTGGTTTCACCTCCAGAGCTCCAAACTGAGATCCACAAGGTGCTCTCATCCCCAGAGCTCCAGCATGAGACCAACGTGGTGACCTCATGCCCAGAGCTCCAACCTGAGACCCATGAAGTGGTCTCACCTGCAGAGCTCCAGTCAGAGGTCAACATGATGACCTCATTTCCAGAGCTCCAACCTGAGACCTACAAGGTGGTTTCATCCCCAGAGCTCCAGCAGGAGACCCACAAGGTGGTCTCATCCCCAGAGCTCCAGCATGAGACCGACGCGGTGATCTCATCCCCAGAGCTCCAACGGAAAGTCAACTTCCTGCTAGAGGTCAATGAGGTGTCCTCCCAAGTCATGTTCCTGTCTGAGGTTGAAGAGACGACCTCTCAAGCTAAGTTCTTGTTCAAGATTGAGGAGATGATCTCTCAAGCCATGTTCCTGTCCGAGGTCGAAGAGAAAACCTCTCATGCCATGTTCCAGCTAAAAGTCAACAAGGTGACCTCACATACTAAGTTCCAGTGTGAGATCGACGATGTGACCTTCCACCCCAACTTCCAGTCTGAGATCGATGATGTGACCTTCCAGGCTAATTCCAGTCTGAGATCGACAATGTGACCTTCCACGCTAAGTTCCAGTCTGAAACCAACATTATTGATACGACCATCCAAGTTCTCCTCATGCCTGAAACCAACATCACAACCAACCAAGTTCTGATCATGCCTAAATCTGCTGACACATACAACCAAGTTCTGCTCATGCCCGAGTCTGGTGACATGGACAACCAAGTTCTGCTCACGCCCGAGACTGCTGACACAGATAAACAGGTTCAGCCTGCAAAGTCAATGGAGAGCGACTCTCAAACTCTCTGACTGAGGACAGTGCTCAGCATCCCTAGACAGCTGAGGATGCCACTCAGCCACCCTGTTCTACTGAGGAAGTTTCTCCATCTCCTGTTGCAACCAAGAGCTCCGTTCTGCTTTCCTATTCTGCCATGGATGCGACTACTCCAAGGTTATATGAGGACGTTGCTCCGCCTTCCTGCACTGCTGAGGACATTGCTCCGCCCTTCTGATCCGCTGAGGATGTCACTCTGCCTCCATGCTTTGCTGAGGACACTGTTCAGTCTTCCGTTTCAGCTGAAGACCTTTTACCCAAAGGGCAGGACTGCCAGGGGAGGAGAGTGTGTTCTGGCACTCTGGGAGGAGCGGCCTTGGTGGGGGGCTTCTGTCACGATTTCCCCTTGAGCCAGCGCTGCAATATTGCTGCATGCTCAGAAAACCGAAGTGCATGCTTGTGCACGAGCCCAGTGCGCAAGCCATTAGCAAATGCATGATTTTTGGGCTTCATGACATTGACATTGACTCTAAGGGGAGATCTGAAGCCTGCTATAGAGACCCATGAGATGCTCTATCAAGTCACCAAACAGCACAAATTTGTTTCCAGTGATGGCCGATGTTACAAAAAGCAGTACAAAAGAATTAAAACAAGATAGTCAATTTTCTGTTCCGTTATGCCTGAGTCATGAGGAGGCATCATTTCAGATCTGGCTCAGAAAATAGGGGAGAGTATTTCAGCCAGCTTTAACCTTGCACACCAGTACAACCTAATTCATCTTGCCAGTCTCAGCACTCCAGTGAGTGCATTGATGCATCAAGCCTGAAGGTGATAGTACAGCAAGATTATTCACCTTCATCATTCTTCAGCGGTGATAAGAGTGATTCATTTACTGTGCATGAGTGGGAAGATATGATGTGCAGTTATTTATACAAAATGAAATGCAGAACGCAAACTGTTGTCTCTGATCTCATCATGAGCAGATTTGCTGGCAAAGCAAGGGATGTGGTTAAGGTGTCTCTGCAAAGCCACCCTGAACTGTCTGCCAGTGAGCTTGCAAGTGCAGTTTTTGACATACTGAAATGCAAATTCTGTGAGTTGGCTTACTCAGACATGCCTATGGCTGACCTCTATAATACTGTCCCAAGAGCAGATGAAAGTGCCATGGATTACTGAATACAGCTTAACAAGGTCATAGATGTAGCTGAGGATTCCTTAGGCAGACGTAATAAAAGTGTTGAGGATCCTGCTGCTCAAGCTGTCATGATGTTTATTTCACATTGCTCAGACCTAAAACCCTCACAGAAGAGACATGTGCAAAATATTTTTGTGCGCAGCTAAAAGCAATTGCCAGAAGACAAAACTGTGTTATATGTGGGGTCTCAGAGAGTTGATGGTGTGAGTGAATTGTTTTATGCTCCTGTGACAGTTTGCGATCGTTACAAATTAACGGGGTTACTGGATTCTGGTAGTATGTCCTGCACGCTCAGTGAGGAGGAGAGTTCAAGTTGCAAGCTGATGGTCTCCTTCCACATCCTTAAGCGATTCCCAGTATTGTGGTTCTAATTGGCTGTGGTGGCCTTACAACTGTGGCCTTACAAATGTGTTCTGCTTTTTTCCTGCAATAACAGTAATCCTCAGTGTGAGCAATTCCTTGAACTTTTGAGATGCAGATCCCAATGGTCTGGGTCTGATAAACTTGGCACTGTGAAACTCTGTCAAGCAATAACTCTACTTCTCAAATGTGAGTATCTAGTTTGGGGCAAATTGCCAGCTAATGTACTTGTTTCCGCAGGGAGCACTATAATTGTTTTGCCAACCACTGCATGTTCGGAACCTAGAAACATCCTTGTCGGATGTGTAGTACCACCAATGTGGGGCAATCGATGGGTGCCAGTGAAAATACTAAACCCAAATCCAACATCAGTGACTCTTCGCCGTAACACTAAACTGGCTGACGTTTCTTCCTGTCTAGCTGTGGAAGATCTCACTGTCATGCATGGTTTAAGTAGAACCCATTGTCACGTTCCTGATTCGGACCTTTTCAAAACTGTTTCATCCTCTGATCCAGAACAATTGCTGAGAGACTATGCTATGAAGGATATTGACATGGATAGATGTGAGGTTCCTAAGGTGTAGAAGAGGAAATTGGCGGCTCTTATTGTGTCCTACCATGATGTTTTCTCCAAGCATAAGCTGGATTGTGGAGAGGCAAAGGATTTTGTACACAGGATCTACCTTTATGGTGAGCACCCATTCCGTCAGCCTTATCGCCGCATCCCTCCTGCCCACTACCAAAAATGTAAAAATAGAGGTGTTGTCAGAGATGGAGGAGAAAGGCATTATCAGCAAATCTGTGAGTGAGTATGCATCACCCTTAGTGATGGTCTGATAAAAAGATGGTAATTCAATTCAGTTTTATTTGTTATAGCGCTTTTTACAATAGACATCAAAGCAGCTTTACAGAAATATCAACACGGTATACAGATATTAAAGGTGCGAATTTATCCCAACTGAGCAAGCCACTGAGTGGCAATGGTGGCAAGGAAAAACCTAAGATGTTTTAAGAGGAAGAAACCTTGAGAGGAACCAGAGGGTAATCCGAGGGTCTGCACCGATTTTTGCTGGCTCAATACTAAAACCACCAAAAATGCCCACCCTCTACCCCATCAAGCTGACTGCCTTGCAGCCTTGGGAGGTAATGCACTTTTCAGCACCACAGACTTAACTTCAGGATTTTACAACATCCCACTCCATGTGTCTGACCGACTACACACTGCCTTCACAACATAAAGTGACACAATGTCACTTTTATCAAAAAACAGCTAAAGATCCACTTCCTATGTGAGCACTTAACTAACTCCTAAACTGCTAACCCCCACATTATTATTATTATTTTTTTTATTAAAAAAAAACTTACTCTGGCTTTTACACTTCTGCGCACTTTGCTTCTCTATAATACAATTATAAATCTTGCATGGTAGCACAATTTTTTTTTCTCTGCTTGATATTGCTTTGCTTGTATTTCTATATGTGTAAGTCGCTTTGGATAAAAGCTTCTACTAAATAAATAAATGTTAATGTAATGCCAACCCCATTGATTCTCCATCAGTTGATGAATGTTTGGGAGAACACCCATTAAATTAGGATAAGGAGTAAGCAACACAGTCTGACCTACGCATCAAGTCCCTGGACCATCTCCTATTAATGTCAACATCCTGGATTGGAAAATCCTGGCCTGGACTGCTCCATTGCTACTTGTGCTTTCCAGGCACCACAATGAGAAGGTTCAGCTGAATCTCATCTCCTCCCCAGGTAATCCGCTGGTGCTAGGCTATTCTTGGCTGAAAAGACACAACCCCCACATAGACTGGTCAGCAGGAAGTGTCATGATTTAGAGCCCTTTTTGTCAGTCTTTATGCCTGAAATCAACCCTTCCTCCCACTATGGCCACCACAGGTTCCCCAATGCCCACTCCTCCAGACCTCTCCACTGTGTCTCCCGAGTACCACAACCTGGGTAAGGTTTTTAGCAAGCACCAGGCCATTTCCTTACCACCACATTGCCTGTATGATTGTGCTATCAACCTCCTCCCTGCTTCAGTTGTGTTTCAAGCTCTCATCAATGACCTACTCCAGGACTTCCTGAATCACGCTGTGTTTGCTTATTTGGATGACATACTGATATTATCCCTCATGCTCACTGAAAAATGTGTTTCATGTTCCGAAAGTCACATTCCTGTGGTACATCATCGAGAGCGAGTGAGATAAGGCTGACCCTTAGAAGATCTGGGACATAGTCAAATGGTCCAGACCCTCTACCATCGAGCAGCACCAGTGGTTCCTGGGGTTTGCCAATTTTGATCACCGTTTCATCAAAAATTACAGCCGATTGGTGGCACCCCTCATTAGACTCAATTCCACCTCTCCGCCCTTTATATGTACCCCTAAGGCTGAGTCTGTATTTTCCAAACTGAAGGAGTGAAGGAGTCTGGAGTCTATTCCTTATTTCGAGTGTATTTCAGCCACCTAGAATCTATTACTGTTGCTCCCAAATTACTTTTCTTAATTACATCAGAGACGTAAGTGGGCATTCCGGTGATAACTCCTCTCACCCATTTCTTCTCTCTCGCAACAATACATGAAATATTTAGTCCTAGTAAGAATTTTAATCCTAGGGCTGCCTTCTGTTGTTTGCAGCCTTTACAAAACAAGTATCTTACCATCTCACAGCATCTTAGCATTTTCGATGCTTCCTACTGTTTCTGTCAGCACCTTTGAAAGTTTAAAAGTATTCAAGTTGTTTACCATTTCAGCCATGAACTTTACAGATGATTTTCTGTGAAGTTCTAATGATTTTCTCTCTCACTTTCTGTTCCTGAAGTTTGAGTCTAGTCTTTCCTTATTTTGTGTTTTGCTACCAAAGTCCACTTACTCTTCTTGTTACTTTCATTTTAATTTTCCCTGCAACATAACTTTTCTACCATGTCCGGATCACTTCCTGAATCTACGCAACTTTCAACCATCTCAATTCGAGTCAAACCCAGTGTTGCCAACTGCCAGCCACAACCTGAGGCAGCACAAGCCTCCTACCAAATGCTACCTCACTTCTTCTGTTAAGATACCTGTGTATATACCTGGGCATGTGGTGTAACAAAATTACGTTACAAAAATCTGTTACAACATCAAAAGAATATACTTTACAAATCCCAGTATATACTCCTAAATAAAACTAAATTTAATGGTAAATAATGGTACATATTTATGGCTTCCAACTTCTAAAGTATTAGGAGGGAGAAGAAGAAGCTAGCCCAAAGGATAAAGGTACAAATATTTAACTAGTAGGAAGCTACACTTTGCCTGAAATTGTTAAATTTTTTCACTAGTAGAGCACTCAACATACAACATATTACATGAACATAACATGTTCAAACACTTGGTGATATGAAATTACTTGCAGTTGCTCTGTAAATAACCATTTATTAAATTTTTGTATTGAATCAAAATGTTTTTTGTCAATATGTGAACAATGTGTATTTTTTGTATATTTATTTCATGTGTTCACTTAATATATTTGTGTTGTAATTGTTCTTAAGTTCTTTTGTTTGCTTTGAAAATTTTATTTTTTTATTTATTAAATATTATATTAGTAATGACAAAACTATAAACACAACTTAGAGTACATGAGGTGTAAGGATAATAAAAACAATAAGATTAAAATGCTTGAAAAATGTATTATGACTGATTAAGGCAGTACAGATGAGTACAATCACTTATAAGATGTTATGAATTTAAAAAAGCTGAATTTATGATTAAAGCAAAGCAATACTTAATGATTAAACATAAAACAAAAATTAAAACAAAATGATAGAAAGTTTAAAGCAAACAAATCAGAATTCCATGGTAATGGCAGCTGAATCATAGAAATCTGCTGCTCGGCGTCTTCTGGAAAGACCTCCAGTGCACATCTGAGAGAGGAAATGAGAAAATAAATGCATGAACTGTAAATGAAAGTGGAATTCCTAATATTCCAAAGCATGACTCTTAACATGTCTTCATACCTGTGCACAGTTTCCTGTCTCCAGCAGACAGAGATGGACCTGGCAGTGCAGGTAGATCTTGTTGGAGAAGCCGGTGAATGTGAACATCCTGAAGGAGAAGTAGCTGGTCGTGGAGACACCGTTCTGCAACACCACCACCGTGCCATCATTGGGGTTCGGACACCTGGGGAGAAGGAGGCATTACTTTTCCGTAAGTTATCTGATAGGTACAAATAAGTAACATTTTTTGTCTCTTTTTTACCCCCACGTACTCATTATTGATCAGGTCCCAGCGGACGGAATAGTCAGTCTGGGTGACGGGCGTGGCCCAGCAGCTGTCCAGCACAAGACCAATCTGAGTTCTGTCAAACTGATCCACTTGCACAGCTATATACATCTGATGGTTCACTTCTAGGGTCACATTGCCAAAGAGTGGAAACTGGAATGTAGCATCGGTATACGGGATCATGGTGATCTGGTACGACCCCTCAGTAGACAGATACCTGCTGATTACACTGTGAACAGAAATAAACGCATTTAACATCTAAAGTAATAATAATAATCATCATCATCATCATCATCATCATCATCATCATCATCATAATAATAATATATTTTATATGGTACCTTTCCTATACCAAAATGTATCTCTAAAAACAAAAATAAAGTAAATATAAACTATCATTTATTTTAATATTTATTTCAATTATTAATATTTTAATTTGTCACTTTAATTGCTCATATAATGTCAAATGATACAAAAGAGTTAAAACTAAATAAAAAGTCAAATTAAAATGATATGTTTAAAAACATGTTTTGAAAGATTAGCCATAAAGTATGTCTGCGTATATTCTGATACTGCTGCTAGATTTATACCCTCCTGTGGCTTCGATGGCTGTGGGCATAGAGATGCTCTGGATGAGTGGATACACACAGGAAAAGTTGATGTTGAGGCCGCTGGCACGACTGATCACACCTATACCATCAGTTGTCCCAACGCTGTTCTTGAAGATGATGTGTGTGCTGTTATTCTAAAGAAACACAGATGAAATGACAAAAATTGCAGAATTATAGGGCTATTTGATGTGTGCAATATAACATACTGGAATGTTTCTGTTAACTTAGCTAAAAATACAGGCAATATGAGTGCCAGGCCATGAGAGAAATTTATTTTAGTCCTCATTTTGTGAGATACTTCATCTGACAAAGGTGAAAGTGCATTCACATGTTATGTTCTAAAACTGCACATATGAACCTAAGTAAACGTGCTGTTATAAATAAAACCATATGTGAATCATTGATGCTATGTCCTGGGATAGGTCAGTTGAAAAATGTTTATTTATTTACATGACAGTCAGCGGGATTAAACTATATCAAAGGCATTCTCAGTTAGTTTTGCACTTTATTACAAATGCTTTACTGTTTTATGCTCTTACAAGATGATCTCAAAATTTGTTTTAATAAATAAACAAACAAATCAACAATAATAAATATAATATAAAAGAGTGCTGGTTTTGTACCTCCAGAGTTGTGCCACACGTGTTGACATTACTGTCAAAGCTGAACACCAGCCTGTTATCTTGGAGCTCCCCTTTGCAGTTTGCATCGTTCATGTGGAGATTATCTGCAGAATATCCGTCTTCAAAGAGCTCACAGCGAGACAGAGACAGTGATCCATTACTTCCTGAACATGTCTCAACGGCGTCTGAGGGAAAATGGAGCCAACAGTCAGAAAACTGCCTAGTTAGTTCTCTGAGAAATGCATAAAAGGGATCATGTAAAAATAATAATAATTCTAAAACTGGTTAATATCCTGGATTGTCTCCTAAACTCAGGATTCACTGTAACGTTTGAAAGATTGCCAATAGATTAATGTTATGTTATTTAAATAAATATGCTGTTTAATAATGTATTATTGTTTTTTTTTAATGAAATACAATTCCCTAAAGCTTGTACCAACATGTAGCCACTACAGGTCTTAGTATATTCCACGCAGAGAAGAAGTTTAGGTGGTCTCCCCATGCAATGTGATGTAAATGTGGAGACAACAGACCTCATGTAGAGGCTTTGTTTGCCTTTTTGTATACATGGCAGATAAACATGCTACACGACCAATCTGTTACTGATCCTCACGGACAAGGTGTGTCCAAACGGATTCATAGATGACGTTTATTTTAACAGCTCATGAATGTGGTTTTGTCTTCTCACAACCATTTCAAACATAATTTCTCCTTTATGCTGGAGCTTTATTTTTACCAGTCATTTTTTATCTGGTTTTCTGTTGAACTGCACTTTTTATGTTGAACTGCACTATAAAAAACTGCATAGTACATTTAGGTTTGTATGTACAAAGGATGCTACATTAGCAAGCTACACTGATTTTGAAGACAAACAGTAGTAAAATGAGTATAAAGTACCGTAAGGATTTGGGCTGCGCGTTGTAACGTATCCACAGGCACAGCCATAATCTCCATTTATCTTCCTACAGACCTCATCCAAGGAACAACTCGTATTCCCACAGAGTGCTACAAAGAGAGACAATCAGAAAGACATAATCACGATATAATTTTACAAACTGGGGTCAGATATTCATAAATTAAACTAGCCAAAAAAGCTTACTTACTCAGATCTATAATATAACTATAATAGTATAGTATAACTATATATATATATATATATATATATATATATATATATATATATATATATATATATATATATACATAATAGGGTGGGTTATTTTCCTATAACAGCATGTTATAGGGACATTTAGGCTGTGGTTGATTGATCGCCATGTTAATTAGCTGTGGATATTTAAATCCCATGCTCTTTCATCTGGTTCCCATTCTGAGGGGAGAAATTGGGACACCCAGTTGCTATTCGCGATGCTGTGATTATTAACAAGAGACACACTGGAGATCAATGTGCTAGCTCAGGTCTTTGTAGCCTTCTAGCCTTGTTAATTTAGTATTGCTTAGACTGTGTCGAATATCCCTACTATGCAGTATGCGAAAAGCAGTACTCCAAAGAAGCAGTATGTCTGAATTCTCAGTATTCATAAAGCAGTAGGCAAGAAATACCCTGTTGATCTACTGCTTTTGTGAAGAAAGACTTGACATTGTGTATACCACGCTATCCCAACAGAAAGTCTGGATTGTATTCATGCTGAACATGCTCATACTGATCAGTGTCTAATGTATCAACGGCCAAGCAGTAGGTACTGATTCAAAGGCAGTAGGTACTGTCAAAGTATGTGATTTCGGCCGCAGCCACAGGGTGTTCCTCAGAACGGTATTCCTCATGCTCTGCAACGTCATCAAGCGCCATCAGAGGCTGTCTCATTTTAAATGAACCTTGGAAGGCAGCCTTCTTTTTGCGGGCTTCATTTTGAAGGCTGTACTGTATCAGTGTATCCTTTGCATCCTGCAATCACCCACAATCCTTTGCACGCATTCCGAAATTCACAAAAAAATATAGTGTGTCAGCACTTAGCTCCCCCAAGTTTGTTATGAAATGAACAACCAAAAATGTTTTCCAAGATGAAGGCTTTCATGTTTCCTGTTGTTTTGTTGTAAATTAAATATTGCCTATGTTATAAACCATATATATATAAATACGTAGATGCCTCATGTATGTCAACATCACTGCCATATTGGTCCAGGAAACTTGCCATAAATCTCATAACTGGATAGGAGAAAAGATGCCTGACTCGTGTGCAGTTTGATGTTGTACCGTACAAACCTTCACGCAATCCAAACAAAAACAATTAACTTTTCACTGGTAAACCTTTGCAGTTGTTTCTGGTTGTAGTTGGTATTTAAAAAATTATGTTGACAGCTAACGTTACGTTACATTGAGTCAGCCTATTAATATTTAGGGATAACTATAGTCAGCTATGAAAGCTGAGACTTCATAAGAAATCATATAAAGTTTATATGTGTATTTGTATATATACGTCTATATTATAAACCACTCAGAGACCACAAAAGGTTGTTATATGATTCATGCCTTGACCACGGGGGCAGAAACCTTGGTGATGAAGCCTTGCGTACTAACCAAGCCGTATCATTCCAGCAGCACGCCATGTTTTCAAACAGCCCAAAAGAATCCATGTCACACCCCTCTTAATATCCCTTCATTGGCTTCCAGAAGCCGCCGCATCAAATTCAAGGCCTTGATGCTGACGTATAAGACATTGTCAAGAACAGCACCCCCTACCTCAACACTCTCATTGAGGTTTCCCTCACGCAACCTGCCATCAGTTAACAACTGAGACCGGGCAATGCATACTCAGTGAGGCATGAGGTCCCGTTTCAGAACCTTGAAACTGACTGTCCCTTAATGGAATGAACTTCTATCCTCAATCTGAATGGAAGAATCTGTTACTATCTCTTCTTTGAACACTTAACTGACGTTGGCCCCAGAGGTGTTTAATGAAGCAAAGTTACTGTTTTCATGCCAAAGTTGATAATTTGCCTACATTGACAATTTAGTTATTTAAGAACAACATATAATATATTTTTTTAAACCGTTTAAATTCACATTCGATGTTGTGGAACAAACAGAAAAGAAGTTAGTGTCTGACCAATCAGAATCCAGATTTCAGCATCACTGAGGGATAAACATGATTTACAGTATAAACTGAATCCTGTTTTTGTTAACTCAAAGAAGAAGAAGGAAAATACTGACCTGTAAACTGAAAAGCCCAGCGACCAGGGATATTGACATTACTAGATGAAGACAACTCAGAAGTGTCACCTACTGGAATGGTAACAAAACTGTTGTACTCCATGTCATAGCCAGCCTAGAAAGATCAAATGTAAATTAAACAGATTGCACCCCTCATGAGTAACACATGATGACTGAATCTCCAGACCGTTTTGTCACCTACAGAAAAGTCACATGAATTTCACGTGTGAATAATCCAGAATTCACGTGTGAAATTTACACGTGTGGTTATCGAGCACTTCACATGTAATGTTTCACACATGTTTCACATGTTCTGCATGTAGGCACCTCCCAAAAATGTAGTTGAATAAATGGTGTGCTTGCTGCATTTTTGGGTGGATTAAGTTGAGACTACATTTCCCATGGTCCTTTGTTTTTGAATACGTTGCAATTTGTTTCCATTGGAGTAGTTCAAGCCAATGGGTTGCCTGTTTAATTAAACTCCTAGCCAATCAGAGGTCACCTTTGTTGGGGAGGAGAGCGGGGAAAAGAAAAAAAAAAGAACCGGGTTTTAACGCAGAGGTGATGTTTGTAGACTAAACTTCTATTAAAGTAGTGGCACAAATATCATGTTATTCAGCGAAAGGAAAGCAACTATCCGCTCGGTGAATTTGTGAACTGTAAGGTGAAGTGCTAGCTTAGCTGCGTTTGTTTGTTTTGCACTAGCTTGGGAAAAAACAAAGCTAAGTACAATCTGTAACTCGTGGACTATGGTCTTCGTGAGGGACGGACATCTGTAACCGCCAGTCGCAGTGTCGCTGTGAAACTGAAGGACGAGTACTGTGGAGAACTGTGCTAGGTAGCATAGTAGCTACTACGCTGTTTAAGGAGGAACTCCATCGCTGAACCTGCGTCGCTGAATTAACCTTCTGTAACCTCGCGTGCCGTGGATTCATTCTCTCAGCTCGTGACCACAGTGGCTAATTCTTCTGTTCCAGAGGCGTGAGTAACGGAGAGGTTTTGTAGCGTTCATTAAAGGAACCAAGGAGGATTTTTTGTTTGTATGTGCACCAACTCACGGGCCCCAACAGAAAACCCAAGCGCTTGGTGAAGGTTCTGAACAGTTAAAAAAGGGTTTAAGTGGTAAAATCCAAACTGTACTGTTCCTGTTGTTTCATAATTAAAAAGGAGTGTTTGCGTTACTGGTCTAAATTTTGTTCTAATACATGTATACAGCTTGAAGTTTTTGTTTAGCATAATAAATGTTTTTTATTTTTGTTATATATACTACCTGGCTTTACTGGACGTTTTTTTTTTATTTAATAAGGTTTATATATATATTTGGCCTAGTTGTACTCAATATTTGGTTCTGGGGAATAACAATACCGCTCATAGTGTGTGAGTGGGGTAATTCTTCAGTGGAGGCACCGCGCTATTCGGGATTAAATAATTTACATACATTTCTGCCTGTTATAGTATAACAACATCTGGTAAATAGAGGTTAGCCAATTCACCATCAACTGCTAAATACTCAGGATCCTGTTAATTAAAACCATTTACTGTAGTAACCTTCTCTACTATTACATTTCCGGCGCCAGGAAGGGGTTACATGCATGTGTGTTCTTATTCTTCACATGCCATTTTTACAGAGGATTCAATTATTTTTATATGTGGTTCTTACACATTTCGTTGATTTTCTACATGTAATTTTTTTACAGCAGAAATATATGTGACCATGAAACTCTTACCAGCCAGTAAGGGGAGGGAATAGAAGGAATTGTCCCATAATTCATCAGGACGAAAGAGAGGCTTCCACCGTCCGAGGCCAAGACGACTTGAAGTGATGCACCCTGACAGAGCAGGAGGATTTAATTAATATTGTGTGCTTTGAAGTCAAACGAAAGAACCATTTGTATTGACTCTTACTTGAAAAGAAGCAAATTCAAGTGGAACATTTTCCCAAGTGGCGACAAAGACCCAGGAAGCAGAGAAGGAAACATAAGGGAACGTCCTGCTAATTTCAGAGTTAGCTTGATCTAGAAGAGGCCCGCTCGTGGCCTGCTCGTAGGTCCATCTTCCTCCACTGTCAGCATCCAGATCAGTCCACAGTGGAGCGATGACGTCTTTCCCAAGTTGTGGATTGGGAACTTCATCATTGATATTTGGAACGAAGAAAGCCACATAACCATCCATACTCAGCTGAGAGAGAAAATATACAAATTATTCATCTACCCGCATGAAAACTGCAGAGAACACACAGAAAATATTACAAACGTTTCTTACCCTTCATAAAGACATCAATCGAATAATAGAAATAGTGATTTTGCCCCTTTACACTACCACAGTATATTTGAAATGAACCAATCAAGGTGGGATTGAAGTGTAGACTTTCAGTTTTAATTTAAGGGATTTAACAAAAATATTACATTCATAATTTAGCAATTGGTGAGATTTAATGAGTCTCCACCTTTAAACAGACTCAAAAGTAATTAACTAACAAACTAACATAATCATAAATATTAGGATTATTTCAGCACTAGGATGCAAACCGTTTGGAGTCAATGATTGCCTGAAGTCTGGAACCCATGACCATCATCAAATGTTTCCTTCCTTGAGATGCTTTGCCAGTCCTTTACTGCAGCGGCCTTCAGTTGCTGCTTTTTTGTGGGTTTTTCTTCTTTCAATTTTGTCTTCAGTAAGTGAAAAGCAGCTCACTTGGGTGAAGGTCATGGGTCTTTCAAAAACATTTAATTTATTTGCCTTAAGAAGCTCTTGGGTTGCTATCGTGGTACATTTTGGGTCATTATCCATCTGTACTGTGAAGAGCTGTTCTATCAATTTTACAGTACTTGAGTGAATCTGATCTGACCCGAAAGAATAGCTGTATACACTTCAGAACTCATCCTGCTATTTCTATCAGTATTCACATCATCAATCAACACCACTGACCCAGTTCCATTGGCAGTCCCATACATGCCCATGACATTACATAGCCTACACATGTTTGGTACGCTTTGGATCATGAGCCCTTCCTTTCAGCTTCCATACTCTACTCTTCCCATCATTTAAGAATGTACCAAATTGCTGATTTGTCCCTTCCTAAAGTTTCTGCTGTGTCTCTGATATATCTATTCTATTTGTTCAGTCTAATGATGGCCTCCTTCACTTGTATCGACACCTCTTTGTACCACATATTGAGAGTTCCCATGAACAGCTACCAAATGTAAATTCAATGCTTGGAATCAACTCCAGACCTTTTATCTCCTTAATTTGTCATGAACTAACAAGGAATCAGGCCACACCTGGCCATGGAACTGCTTATCAGTCAATTGTCCAATTACTTTTGAGCCTGTGAAAATGGAGGGACTGTAAAACATGTTTTCATTGTTTAAATAAATAAATAAATATTTGCTGTAATTCTTAAATGATTAATGCGAAATATTTTGGTTTAAGTCGTTTATCTAAAGCTGAAAGTCTGTGATTCAAATCACATCTTGCGTGCTTCATTTCATGTCCATTCTGGTGGTGTAGAGAGGCCAAATGACAATAATTGTGTCACTGTCCAGATCATTATGGACATGGCTGTAAATGAGTAATACGAGTTTACATGTGAAAAACTTGTGATAATACATGTCAGCTTGTCATGTCCTCAGTGTGAACTCGAACACACATAATTAATGTAAAATAAAAACATATGTCCTACATGTGAAATATTCAAATGTCAAATAAATGAATTGTACTAAAGAAATCCCATGTGAAAATAAGGAAATAGTGTTAAAAAAAATCATATTTGAAAATGAATGAATTTAATATACAAGTTCAACTCCCTGGTTTTTTACTTACATAGAACTGGGAGTAGGTTTTTCCAGCGTACTTGAATGCTTGCTGCAGTTGAACTGTTTCATATTGTCCATCACTGAGGTACAGTTGTGTCGCTCCAGGTCCCACAGGAAACAACGGTGAAGCTGAACCAAATCAGTACAAAACAATGTCTGAATTTTAGAGATTCATTTTGCACATCTAGAAGTATTTGTCATTCATGGTTCCGTTTTACACACAGAACGAACCATCACATTTAGCTCTGTCGCTCGCTCGTGTGAACACGGTGTGACTGGATAAACTTTATATAATCTTTAATATTTAGGCATCCTATGTATGTGGAAGTATGTCCTTTATGGAGAAGGTGCAGAAACCCAAATAATAGTTTTTTTTTTCTGTGAGTTGTTTTCAACTGCATTGTTCCACCAGAAAGGGCCAAACTTCTAAATCTTACATTCAGCAGCTTTAATAAAAAACCAAATTATCATTCATCTCGCATCTGTTATAAATGTATCTGTGGGTATTTCAAGACATGTTAACCCTCTTACCCCTAAGTTCCCACTGTATTATGTCCCATAACCCTATATTCCCCAGAGAAGAAACAGCACGCCAACCCCTGAGTTCCTGGGCCAAAATCAAAATTTTCATTTGAACATTTAGGCCTTGAAACAACTTATACTAATGTATTTGTGTAATATTACTTTGAAAATGAAGCAGTTCGTGTTTTTACTAAACTTTGAGCACAATTCTTAACTAGAGAAATGACGAGAAATGCTTGCTAAAATCCTTCTACTCATTTAGAAGTACCATACGAGCATCAGCGTGGTCACTGCCTTTGAATAAATTCAAGTAAATAATAAATTAATACATGCATATTCGGCCAAAAAGTCAAGTTTCTGCTGATAATCAGACCAGCAGGTAGTGTTTTTATGGAATGCACAGAGATGGTCAGGTTATGACTCAAACCCCTGCAGTGTCAGTCACACTGGTTGATGCTGAAGATGAAGATGGATCACGGTCTGAATCAGGAGAGTTTGTGTCACTATCAGTTTCGGTTTCAACATGGCCTGAACTTTCACTGCTGTCACTATCTAGAATCCTCGCTCGCCTGTGTAACTGTGTATGTTTTTTTTTTTTCACTGTAATAGATGTACCTGTGTTCACTGTAGGTGTAACTTTAGCTGGGACACGATCAGCTTTTCGCTTTGGCATTTTTAGTTCACTTCTACTATTACACCAATATTCGCGCTTGGATCAGCTTCATCGTAATGCCACCGCAATAATGTAATCATGCCGTGACGTCATAATGTCATCAACCTTCCGGGTCAAAAATAATAATGAAATAATTAAGGAATAACAGAGTAATGCTGGTATACCAGCCTTACGAGGATCATGTTTACACTGTAAAGCGGCTATATCGCTATCGGCCTTACAGGGATTTGGCATAGATGAGCAAGCCGATATTTCGTCCTTATAGGAATAGATCAAAGACGGAGGCCGGTTTGTTGGCCATACGAGGTAAGAGGTTTGAAAAAGGAAGTCATGTTTACATTTTTATATACAGCATACACACACTGATAATGTGTGTACGGGGTTTCTGATGACAGTTTATGATATTTTAAGGAAGAGGACAACAAAGGGGCGAAAGGGGAGAAAGAACAATAGAAATGAATGATTCATCTCTACATTGTTCCAATTATTAAGAAATATGTTGGTGTGTATTTAACAATGTATCAGATTGCATATGTTTAAGGACAATATAATGTGTGAATGTAATGTTCACATGTTTGTATATACTGTAAACACACGGTAAATGAAACTTTACCTGGTGGTGGTGTTGTTGTTGGTGTATCTGTGTGAGAGAGAGAGAGAGAGAGAGAGAGAGAGACAGAGAGAGAAAAACACAAGAACTGTGAAAATCAATCAACATTTTCTGACCAATCCGAATCCAGATTTCAACATCACTGAGGGATAAACATGATTTACAGTATAAACTGCATCTTGTTTTTGTTAACTCAAAGAAGAAGAAGGAAAATACTGACCTGTAAACTGAAAAGCCCAGCGACCAGGGATATTGACATTACTAGATGAAGACAACTCAGAAGTGTCATTTACTGGAATGGTAACAAAACTGTTGTACTCCATGTCATAGCCAGCCTAGAAAGATCAAATGTAAATTAAACAGATTGCACCCCTCATGAGTAACACATGATGACTGAATCTCCAGACAGTTTTGTCACCTACAGAAAGGTCACATGAATTTCACGTGTGAATAATCCAGGATTCATGTATGAAATTTACACGTGTGGTTATCGAGCAGTTCACATGTAATGTTTCACACATGTTTCACTTGTTCTACATGTGTGTTCTTATTCTTCACATGCCATTTTTACAGAGGATTCACTTATTTTATATGTGGTTCTTACACATCTCATTGATTTTCTACATGTAATTATTTACAGCAGAAATATATGTGACCATGAAACTCTTACCAGCCAGTAAACGGAGGGAATAGACGGAATTGTCCCATAGTTCATCAGGACGAAAGAGAGGCTTCCACCGTCCGAGGCCAAGACGACTTGAAGTGATGCACCCTGACAGAGCAGGAGGATTTAATTAATATTGTGTGCTTTGAAGTCAAACAAAAGAACCATTTGTATTGACTCTTACTTGAAAAGAAGCAAATTCAAGTGGAACATTTTCCCAAGTGGCGACAAAGACCCAGGAAGCAGAGAAGGAAACATAAGGGAACGTCCTGCTAATTTCAGAGTTAGCTTGATCTAGAAGAGGCCCGCTCGTGGCCTGCTCGTAGGTCCATCTTCCTCCACTGTCAGCATCCAGATCAGTCCACAGTGGAGCGATGACGTCTTTCCCAAGTTGTGGATTGGGAACTTCATCATTGATATTTGGAACGAAGAAAGCCACATAACCATCCATACTCAGCTGAGAGAGAAAATATACAAATTATTCATCTACCCGCATGAAAACTGCAGAGAACACACAGAAAATATTATAAACGTTTCTTACCCTTCATAAAGTCATCAATCGAATAATAGAAATAGTGATTTTGCCTCTTTACACTACCACAGTATATTTGAAATGAACCAATCAAGGTGGGATTGAAGTGTAGACTTTCAGTATTAATTTAAGGGATTTAACAAAAATATTACATTTATAATTTAGGAATTGTGGAGATTGAATGAGTCTCCCCCATTAAACAGACTCAAAAGTAATTAACTAACAAACTAACATAATCATAAATATTAGGATTATTTCAGCACTAGGATGCAAACCGTTTGGAGTCAATGATTGCCTGAAGTCTGGAACCCATGACCATCATCAAATGTTTCCTTCCTTGAGATGCTTTGCCAGGCCTTTACTGCAGCGGCCTTCAGTTGCTGCTTTTTTGTGGGTTTTTCTTCTTTCAATTTTGTCTTCAGTAAGTGAAAAGCAGCTCACTTGGGTGAAGGTCATGGGTCTTTCAAAAACATTTAATTTATTTGCCTCAAGAAGCTCTTGGGTTGCTATCGTGGTACATTTTGGGTCATTATCCATCTGTACTGTGAAGAGCTGTTCTATCAATTTTACAGTATTTGAGTGAATCTGATCTGACCCGAAAGAATAGCTGTATACACTTCAGAACTCATCCTGCTATTTCTATCAGTATTCACATCATCAATCAACACCACTGACCCAGTTCCACTGGCAGTCCCATACATGCCCATGACATAACATAGCCTATGCATGTTTGGTACGCTTTGGATCATGAGCCCTTCCTTTCAGCTTTCATAGTCTACTCTTCCCATCATTTAAGAATGTACCAAATTGCTGATTTGTCCCTTCCTAAAGTTTCTGCTGTGTCTCTGATATATCTATTCTATTTGTTCAGTCTAATGATGGCCTCCTTCACTTGTATCGACACCTCTTTGTACCACATATTGAGAGTTCCCATGAACAGCTATGTTTGGAATCAACTCCAGACCTTTTATCTCCTTAGTTTATCATGAACTAACAAGGAATCAGGCCACACATGGCCATGAAACTGCTTATCAGTCAATTGTCCAATTACTTTTGAGCCTGTGAAAATGGAGGGACTGTAAAACATGTTTCCATTGTTTAAATAAATAAATAAATAATTGCTGTAATTCTTAAATGATTAATGCGAAATATTTTGGTTAAAGCCGTTTATCTAAAGCTGAAAGTCTGTGATTCAAATCACATCTTGCGTGCTTCATTTCATGTCCATTCTGGTGGTGTAGAGAGCCAAATGACAATAATTGTGTCACTGTCCAGATATTATGGACATGGCTGTAAATGAGTAATACGAGTTTACATGTGAAAAACTTGTGATAATACATGTCAGCTTGTCATGTCCTCAGTGTGAACTCGAACACACATAATTAATGTAAAATAAAACATATGTCCTACATGTGAAATATTCAAATGTCAAATAAATGAATTGTACTAAAGAAATCCCATGTGAAAATAAGGAAATAGTGTTAAAAAAATCATATTTGAAAATGAATGAATTTAATATAC
This sequence comes from Ameiurus melas, assembly GCA_012411365.1. Taxonomy (NCBI): domain Eukaryota; kingdom Metazoa; phylum Chordata; class Actinopteri; order Siluriformes; family Ictaluridae; genus Ameiurus; species Ameiurus melas. The sequence goes on along the minus strand of CM022760.1, from coordinate 2,050,934 downwards.
AAGTTCAACTCCCTGGTTTTTACTTACATAGAACTGGGAGTAGGTTTTTCCAGCGTACTTGAATGCTTGCTGCAGTTGAACTGTTTCATATTGTCCATCACTGAGGTACAGTTGTGTCGCCCCCAGGTCCCACAGGAAACAACGGTGAAGCTGAACCAAATCAGTACAAAACAATGTCTGAATTTTAGAGATTCATTTTGCACATCTAGAAGTATTTGTCATTCATGGTTCCGTTTTACACACAGAACGAACCATCACATTTAGCTCTGTCGCTCGCTCGTGTGAACACGGTGTGACTGGATAAACTTTATATAATCTTTAATATTTAGGCATCCTATGTATGCTGAAGTATGTCCTTTATGGAGAAGGTGCAGAAACCCAAATAATATTTTTTTTTTTCTGTGAGTTGTTTTCAACTGCATTGTTCGACCAGAAAGGGCAAAACTTCTAAATCTTACATTCAGCAGCTTTAATAAAAACCAAATTATCATTCATCTCGCATCTGTTATAAATGTATCTGTGGGTATTTCAAGACATGTTAACCCTCTTACCCCTAAGTTCCCACTGTATTATGTCCCATAACCCTATATTCCCCAGAGAAACAGCACGCCAACCCTGAGTTCCTGGGCCAAAATCAAAATTTTCATTTGAACATTTTAGGCCTTGAAACAACTTATACTAATGTATTTGTGTAATATTACTTTGAAAATGAAGCAGTTCGTGTTTTTACTAAACTTTGAGCACAATTCTTAACTAGAGAAATGACGAGAAATGCTTGCTAAAATCCTTCTACTCATTTAGAAGTACCATACGAGCATCAGCGTGGTCACTGCCTTTGAATAAATTCAAGTAAATAATAAATTAATACATGCATATTAGCCCAAAAAGTCAAGTTTCTGCTGATAATCAGACCAGCAGGTAGTGTTTTTATGAATGCACAGAGATGGTCAGGTTATGACTCCAAACCCCTGCAGTGTCAGTCACACTGGTTGATGCTGAAGATGAAGACGGATCACGGTCTGAATCAGGAGAGTTTGTGTCACTATCAGTTTAGGTTTCAACATGGCCTGAACTTTCACTGCTGTCACTATCTACAATCCTCGCTCTCGCCTGTGTAACTGTGTATGTTTTCTTTTTTTCACTGTAATAGATGTACCTGTGTTCACTGTAGGTGTAACTTTAGCTGGGACACGATCAGCTTTTCGCTTTGGCATTTTTAGTTCACTTCTACTATTACACCAATATTCGCGCTTGGATCAGCTTCATCGTAATGCCACCGTAATAATGTAATCATGCCGTGACGTCATAATGTCATCAACCTTCCGGGTCAAAAAATAATAATGAAATAATTAAGGAATAACAGAGTAATGCTGGTATACCAGCCTTACGAGGATCATGTTTACACTGTAAAGCGGCTATATCGCTATATCGGCCTTACAGGGATTTGGTATAGATGAGCAAGCCGGTATTTCGTCCTTATAGGAATAGATCAAAGACGGGCAAGCCGGTTTGTTGGCCATACGAGGTAAGAGGGTTGAAAAAGGAAGTCATGTTTACATTTTTATATACAGCATACACACACTGATAATGTGTGTACCTGGTGTTTCTGATGACAGTTTATGATATTTTAAGGAAGAGACAACAAAGGGCAGAAAGGGAGAAAGAACAATAGAAATGAATGATTCATCTCTACATTGTTCCAATTATTAAGAAATATGTTGGTGTGTATTTAACAATGTATCAGATTGCATATGTTTAAGGACAATATAATGTGTGAATGTAATGTTCACATGTTTGTATATACTGTAAACACACGGTAAATGAAACTTTACCTGGTGGTGGTGTTGTTGTTGGTTCTGTATGAGAGAGAGAGAGAGAGAGAGAGAGAGAGAGAGAGAGACAGAGAGAGAAAAACACAAGAACTGTGAAAATCAATCAACATTTTCTGACCAATCCGAATCCAGATTTCAACATCACTGAGGGATAAACATGATTTACAGTATAAACTGCATCTTGTTTTTGTTAACTCAAAGAAGAAGAAGGAAAATACTGACCTGTAAACTGAAAAGCCCAGCGACCAGGGATATTGACATTACTAGATGAAGACAACTCAGAAGTGTCATTTACTGGAATGGTAACAAAACTGTTGTACTCCATGTCATAGCCAGCCTAGAAAGATCAAATGTAAATTAAACAGATTGCACCCTCATGAGTAACACATGATGACTGAATCTCCAGACAGTTTTGTCACCTACAGAAAAGTCACATGAATTTCACGTGTGAATAATCCAGGATTCACGTGTGAAATTTACACGTGGTTATCGAGCACTTCACGTATTTGTTTCACACATGTTTCACATGTTCTGCATGTGTGTTCTTATTCTTCACATGCCATTTTTACAGAGGATTCTCTTATTTTTATACGTGGTTCTTACACATTTCATTGATTTTCTACATGTAATTTTTTTACAGCAGAAATATATGTGACCATGAAACTCTTACCAGCCAGTAAACGGAGGGAATAGACGGAATTGTCCCATAGTTCATCAGGACGAAAGAGAGGCTTCCACCGTCCGAGGCCAAGACGACTTGAAGTGATGCACCCTGACAGAGCAGGAGGATTTAATTAATATTGTGTGCTTTGAAGTCAAACGACTGAACCATTTGTATTGACTCTTACTTGAAAAGAAGCAAATTCAAGTGGAACATTTTCCCAAGTGGCGACAAAGACCCAGGAAGCAGAGAAGGAAACATAAGGGAACGTCCTGCTAATTTCAGAGTTAGCTTGATCTAGAAGAGGCCCGCTCGTGGCCTGCTCGTAGGTCCATCTTCCTCCACTGTCAGCATCCAGATCAGTCCACAGTGGAGCGATGACGTCTTTCCCAAGTTGTGGATTGGGAACTTCATCATTGATATTTGGAACGAAGAAAGCCACATAACCATCCATACTCAGCTGAGAGAGAAAATATACAAATTATTCATCTACCCGCATGAAAACTGCAGAGAACACACAGAAAATATTATAAACGTTTCTTACCCTTCATAAAGTCATCAATCGAATAATAGAAATAGTGATTTTGCCTCTTTACACTACCACAGTATATTTGAAATGAACCAATCAAGGTGGGATTGAAGTGTAGACTTTCAGTTTTAATTTAAGGGATTTAACAAAAATATTACATTTATAATTTAGGAATTGTGGAGATTGAATGAGTCTCCCCCATTAAACAGACTCAAAAGTAATTAACTAACAAACTAACATAATCATAAATATTAGGATTATTTCAGCACTAGGATGCAAACCGTTTGGAGTCAATGATTGCCTGAAGTCTGGAACCCATGACCATCATCAAATGTTTCCTTCCTTGAGATGCTTTGCCAGGCCTTTACTGCAGTGTCCTTCAGTTGCTGCTTTTTTGTGGGTTTTTCTTCTTTCAATTTTGTCTTCAGTAAGTGAAAAGCAGCTCACTTGGGTGAAGGTCATGGGTCTTTCAAAAACATTTAATTTATTTGCCTTAAGAAGCTCTTGGGTTGCTATCGTGGTACATTTTGGGTCATTATCCATCTGTACTGTGAAGAGCTGTTCTATCAATTTTACTGTATTTGAGTGAATCTGATCTGACCCGAAAGAATAGCTGTATACACTTCAGAACTCATCCTGCTATTTCTATCAGTATTCACATCATCAATCAACACCACTGACCCAGTTCCATTGGCAGTCCCATACATGCCCATGACATTACATAGCCTACACATGTTTGGTACGCTTTGGATCATGAGCCCTTCCTTTCAGCTTCCATACTCTACTCTTCCCATCATTTAATAATGTACCAAATTGCTGATTTGTCCCTTCCTAAAGTTTCTGCTGTGTCTCTGATATATCTATTCTATTTGTTCAGTCTAATGATGGCCTCCTTCACTTGTATCGACACCTCTTTGTACCACATATTGAGAGTTCCCATGAACAGCTACCAAATGTAAATTCAATGCTTGGAATCAACTCCAGACCTTTTATCTCCTTAATTTGTCATGAACTAACAAGGAATCAGGCCACACCTGGCCATGGAACTGCTTATCAGTCAATTGTCCAATTACTTTTGAGCCTGTGAAAATGGAGGGACTGTAAAACATGTTTTCATTGTTTAAATAAATAAATAAATATTTGCTGTAATTCTTAAATGATTAATGCGAAATATTTTGGTTTAAGTCGTTTATCTAAAGCTGAAAGTCTGTGATTCAAATCACATCTTGCGTGCTTCATTTCATGTCCATTCTGGTGGTGTAGAGAGGCCAAAATGACAATAATTGTGTCACTGTCCAGATCATTATGGACATGGCTGTAAATAGTAATGTACGAGTTTACATGTTAAAAACTTGTGATAATACATGTCAGCTTGTCATGTCCTCAGTGTGAACTCGAACACACATAATTAATGTAAAATAAAAACATATGTCCTACATGTGAAATATTCAAATGTCAAATAAATGAATTGTACTAAAGAAATCCCATGTGAAAATAAGGAAATAGTGTTAAAAAAAATCATATTTGAAAATGAATGAATTTAATATACAAGTTCAACTCCCTGGTTTTTTACTTACATAGAACTGGGAGTAGGTTTTTCCAGCGTACTTGAATGCTTGCTGCAGTTGAACTGTTTCATATTGTCCATCACTGAGGTACAGTTGTGTCGCTCCAGGTCCCACAGGAAACAACGGTGAAGCTGAACCAAATCAGTACAAAACAATGTCTGAATTTTAGAGATTCATTTTGCACATCTAGAAGTATTTGTCATTCATGGTTCCGTTTTACACACAGAACGAACCATCACATTTAGCTCTGTCGCTCGCTCGTGTGAACACGGTGTGACTGGATAAACTTTATATAATCTTTAATATTTAGGCATCCTATGTATGCTGAAGTATGTCCTTTATGGAGAAGGTGCAGAAACCCAAATAATATTTTTTTTTTCTGTGAGTTGTTTTCAACTGCATTGTTCCACCAGAAAGGGCAAAACTTCTAAATCTTACATTCAGCAGCTTTAATAAAAACCAAATTATCATTCATCTCGCATCTGTTATAAATGTATCTGTGGGTATTTCAAGACATGTTAACCCTCTTACCCCTAAGTTCCCACTGTATTATGTCCCATAACCCTATATTCCCCAGAGAAACAGCACGCCAACCCTGAGTTCCTGGGCCAAAATCAAAATTTTCATTTGAACATTTTAGGCCTTGAAACAACTTATACTAATGTATTTGTGTAATATTACTTTGAAAATGAAGCAGTTCGTGTTTTTACTAAACTTTGAGCACAATTCTTAACTAGAGAAATGACGAGAAATGCTTGCTAAAATCCTTCTACTCATTTAGAAGTACCATACGAGCATCAGCGTGGTCACTGCCTTTGAATAAATTCAAGTAAATAAAAAATTAATACATGCATATTAGCCCAAAAAGTCAAGTTTCTGCTGATAATCAGACCAGCAGGTAGTGTTTTTATGAATGCACAGAGATGGTCAGGTTATGACTCCAAACCCCTGCAGTGTCAGTCACACTGGTTGATGCTGAAGATGAAGATGGATCACGGTCTGAATCAGGAGAGTTTGTGTCACTATCAGTTTCGGTTTCAACATGGCCTGAACTTTCACTGCTGTCACTATCTAGAATCCTCGCTCTCGCCTGTGTAACTGTGTATGTTTTCTTTTTTTCACTGTAATAGATGTACCTGTGTTCACTGTAGGTGTAACTTTAGCTGGGACACGATCAGCTTTTCGCTTTGGCATTTTTAGTTCACTTCTACTATTACACCAATATTCGCGCTTGGATCAGCTTCATCGTAATGCCACCGTAATAATGTAATCATGCCGTGACGTCATAATGTCATCAACCTTCCGGGTCAAAAAATAATAATGAAATAATTAAGGAATAAGAAGTAATGCTGGTATACCAGCCTCTACGAGGATCATGTTTACACTGTAAAGCGGCTATATCGCGCATACCGGCCGTACAGGGATTTGGCATAGATGAGCAAGCCGGTATTTCGTCCTTATAGGAATAGATCAAAGACGGACAAGCCGGTTTGTTGGCCCTACGAGGTAAGAGGGTTGAAAAAGGAAGTCATGTTTACATTTTTATATACAGCATACACACACTGATAATGTGTGTACCTGGTGTTTCTGATGACAGTTTATGATATTTTAAGGAAGAGACAACAAAAGGGCAGAAAGGGAGAAGAACAATAGAAATGAATGATTCATCTCTACATTGTTCCAATTATTAAGAAATATGTTGGTGTGTATTTAACAATGTATCAGATTGCATATGTTTAAGGACAATATAATGTGTGAATGTAATGTTCACATGTTTGTATATACTGTAAACACACGGTAAATGAAACTTTACCTGGTGGTGGTGTTGTTGTTGGTGTATCTGTATGAGAGAGAGAGAGAGAGAGAGAGAGAGAGAGAGAGACAGAGAGAGAAAAACACAAGAACTGTGAAAATCAATCAACATTTTCTGACCAATCCGAATCCAGATTTCAACATCACTGAGGGATAAACATGATTTACAGTATAAACTGCATCTTGTTTTTGTTAACTCAAAGAAGAAGAAGGAAAATACTGACCTGTAAACTGAAAAGCCCAGCGACCAGGGATATTGACATTACTAGATGAAGACAACTCAGAAGTGTCATTTACTGGAATGGTAACAAAACTGTAGTACTCCATGTCATAGCCAGCCTAGAAAGATCAAATGTAAATTAAACAGATTGCACCCCTCATGAGTAACACATGATGACTGAATCTCCAGACAGTTTTGTCACCTACAGAAAAGTCACATGAATTTCACGTGTGAATAATCCAGGATTCACGTGTGAAATTTACCGTGTAATTATCAAGCACTTCACGTGTATTGTTTCACACATGTTTCACATGTTCTGCATGTGTGTTCTTATTCTTCACATGCCATTTTTACAGAGGATTCTCTTATTTTTATACGTGGTTCTTACACATTTCATTGATTTTCTACATGTAATTTTTTTACAGCAGAAATATATGTGACCATGAAACTCTTACCAGCCAGTAAACGGAGGGAATAGACGGAATTGTCCCATAGTTCATCAGGACGAAAGAGAGGCTTCCACCGTCCGAGGCCAAGACGACTTGAAGTGATGCACCCTGACAGAGCAGGAGGATTTAATTAATATTGTGTGCTTTGAAGTCAAACAAAAGAACCATTTGTATTGACTCTTACTTGAAAAGAAGCAAATTCAAGTGGAACATTTTCCCAAGTGGCGACAAAGACCCAGGAAGCAGAGAAGGAAACATAAGGGAACGTCCTGCTAATTTCAGAGTTAGCTTGATCTAGAAGAGGCCCGCTCGTGCGCCTGCTCGTGAGTCCATCTTCCTCCACTGTCAGCATCCAGATCAGTCCACAGTGGAGCGATGACGTCTTTCCCAAGTTGTGGATTGGGAACTTCATCATTGATATTTGGAACGAAGAAAGCCACATAACCATCCATACTCAGCTGAGAGAGAAAATATACAAATTATTCATCTACCCGCATGAAAACTGCAGAGAACACACAGAAAATATTATAAACGTTTCTTACCCTTCATAAAGTCATCAATCGAATAATAGAAATAGTGATTTTGCCTCTTTACACTACCACAGTATATTTGAAATGAACCAATCAAGGTGGGATTGAAGTGTAGACTTTCAGTATTAATTTAAGGGATTTAACAAAAATATTACATTTATAATTTAGGAATTGTGGAGATTGAATGAGTCTCCCCCATTAAACAGACTCAAAAGTAATTAACTAACAAACTAACATAATCATAAATATTAGGATTATTTCAGCACTAGGATGCAAATCCTTTGGAGTCAATGATTGCCTGAAGTCTGGAACCCATGACCATCATCAAATGTTTCCTTCCTTGAGATGCTTTGCCAGGCCTTTACTGCAGCGGCCTTCAGTTGCTGCTTTTTTGTGGGTTTTTCTTCTTTCAATTTTGTCTTCAGTTAGTGAAAAGCAGCTCACTTGGGTGAAGGTCATGGGTCTTTCAAAAACATTTAATTTATTTGCCTTAAGAAGCTCTTGGGTTGCTATGGTGGTACATTTTGGGTCATTATCCATCTGTACTGTGAAGAGCTGTTCTATCAATTTTACAGTATTTGAGTGAATCTGATCTGACCCGAAAGAATAGCTGTATACACTTCAGAACTCATCCTGCTATTTCTATCAGTATTCACATCATCAATCAACACCACTGACCCAGTTCCACTGGCAGTCCCATACATGCCCATGACATTACATAGCCTACACATGTTTGGTACGCTTTGGATCATGAGCCCTTCCTTTCAGCTTCCATACTCTACTCTTCCCATCATTTAAGAATGTACCAAATTGCTGATTTGTCCCTTCCTAAAGTTTCTGCTGTGTCTCTGATATATCTATTCTATTTGTTCAGTCTAATGATGGCCTCCTTCACTTGTATCGACACCTCTTTGTACCACATATTGAGAGTTCCCATGAACAACTACCAAATGTAAATTCAATGCTTGGAATCAACTCCAGACCTTTTATCTCCTTAATTTGTCATGAACTAACAAGGAATCAGGCCACACCTGGCCATGGAACTGCTTATCAGTCAATTGTCCAATTACTTTTGAGCCTGTGAAAATGGAGGGACTGTAAAACATGTTTTCATTGTTTAAATAAATAAATAAATATTTGCTGTAATTCTTAAATGATTAATGCGAAATATTTTGGTTTAAGTCGTTTATCTAAAGCTGAAAGTCTGTGATTCAAATCACATCTTGCGTGCTTCATTTCATGTCCATTCTGGTGGTGTAGAGAGGCCAAATGACAATAATTGTGTCACTGTCCAGATCATTATGGACATGGCTGTAAATGAGTAATACGAGTTTACATGTGAAAAACTTGTGATAATACATGTCAGCTTGTCATGTCCTCAGTGTGAACTCGAACACACATAATTAATGTAAAATAAAAACATATGTCCTACATGTGAAATATTCAAATGTCAAATAAATGAATTGTACTAAAGAAATCCCATGTGAAAATAAGGAAATAGTGTTAAAAAAAATCATATTTGAAAATGAATGAATTTAATATACAAGTTCAACTCCCTGGTTTTTTACTTACATAGAACTGGGAGTAGGTTTTTCCAGCGTACTAGAATGCTTGCTGCAGTTGAACTGTTTCATATTGTCCATCACTGAGGTACAGTTGTGTCGCTCCAGGTCCCACAGGAAACAACGGTGAAGCTGAACCAAATCAGTACAAAACAATGTCTGAATTTTAGAGATTCAATTTGCACATCTAGAAGTATTTGTCATTCATGGTTCCGTTTTACACACAGAACGAACCATCACATTTAGCTCTGTCGCTCGCTCGTGTGAACACGGTGTGACTGGATAAACTTTATATAATCTTTAATATTTAGGCATCCTATGTATGCTGAAGTATGTCCTTTATGGAGAAGGTGCAGAAACCCAAATAATAGTTTTTTTTTTTCTGTGAGTTGTTTTCAACTGCATTGTTCCACCAGAAAGGGCAAAACTTCTAAATCTTACATTCAGCAGCTTTAATAAAAACCAAATTATCATTCATCTCGCATCTGTTATAAATGTATCTGTGGGTATTTCAAGACATGTTAACCCTCTTACCCCTAAGTTCCCACTGTATTATGTCCCATAACCCTATATTCCCCAGAGAAACAGCACGCCAACCCTGAGTTCCTGGGCCAAAATCAAAATTTTCATTTGAACACTTTAGGCCTTGAAACAACTTATACTAATGTATTTGTGTAATATTACTTTGAAAATGAAGCAGTTCGTGTTTTTACTAAACTTTGAGCACAATTCTTAACTAGAGAAATGACGAGAAATGCTTGCTAAAATCCTTCTACTCATTTAGAAGTACCATACGAGCATCAGCGTGGTCACTGCCTTTGAATAAATTCAAGTAAATAATAAATTAATACATGCATATTAGCCCAAAAAGTCAAGTTTCTGCTGATAATCAGACCAGCAGGTAGTGTTTTTATGAATGCACAGAGATGGTCAGGTTATGACTCCAAACCCCTGCAGTGTCAGTCACACTGGTTGATGCTGAAGATGAAGATGGATCACGGTCTGAATCAGGAGAGTTTGTGTCACTATCAGTTTCGGTTTCAACATGGCCTGAACTTTCACTGCTGTCACTATCTAGAATCCTCGCTCTCACCTGTGTAACTGTGTATGTTTTCTTTTTTTCACTGTAATAGATGTACCTGTGTTCACTGTAGGTGTAACTTTAGCTGGGACACGATCAGCTTTTCGCTTTGGCATTTTTAGTTCACTTCTACTATTACACCAATATTCGCGCTTGGATCAGCTTCATCGTAATGCCACCGTAATAATGTAATCATGCCGTGACGTCATAATGTCATCAACCTTCCGGGTCAAAAAATAATAATGAAATAATTAAGGAATAACAGAGTAATGCTGGTATACCAGCCTTACGAGGATCATGTTTACACTGTAAAGCGGCTATATCGCTATATCGGCCTTACAGGGATTTGGCATAGATGAGCAAGCCGATATTTCGTCCTTATAGGAATAGATCAAAGACGGGCAAGCCGGTTTGTTGGCCATACGAGGTAAGAGGGTTGAAAAAGGAAGTCATGTTTACATTTTTATATACAGCATACACACACTGATAATGTGTGTACCTGGTGTTTCTGATGACAGTTTATGATATTTTAAGGAAGAGACAACAAAGGGCAGAAAGGGAGAAAGAACAATAGAAATGAATGATTCGTCTCTACATTGTTCCAATTATTAAGAAATATGTTGGTGTGTATTTAACAATGTATCAGATTGCGAATATGTGTTAAGGACAATATAATGTGTGAATGTAATGTTCACATGTTTGTATATACTGTAAACACACGGTAAATGAAACTTTACCTGGTGGTGGTGTTGTTGTTGGTGTATCTGTATGAGAGAGAGAGAGAGAGAGAGAGAGAAAAAAAAAAAAAAAAAAAAAAAAAAAAAAACACAAGAACTGTGAAAATCAATCAACATTTTCTGACCAATCCCAATCCAGATTTCAACATCACTGAGGGATAAACATGATTTACAGTATAAACTGCATCTTGTTTTTGTTAACTCAAAGAAGAAGAAGGAAAATACTGACCTGTAAACTGAAAAGCCCAGCGACCAGGGATATTGACATTACTAGATGAAGACAACTCAGAAGTGTCATTTACTGGAATGGTAACAAAACTGTTGTACTCCATGTCATAACCAGCCTAGAAAGATCAAATGTAAATTAAACAGATTGCACCCCTCATGAGTAACACATGATGACTGAATCTCCAGACAGTTTTGTCACCTACAGAAAGGTCACATGAATTTCACGTGTGAATAATCCAGGATTCACGTGTGAAATTTACACGTGTGGTTATCGAGCACTTCACGTGTATTGTTTCACACATGTTTCACTTGTTCTACATGTGTGTTCTTATTCTTCACATGCCATTTTTACAGAGGATTCTCTTATTTTTATACGTGGTTCTTACACATTTCATTGATTTTCTACATGTAATTTTTTTACAGCAGAAATATATGTGACCATGAAACTCTTACCAGCCAGTAAACGGAGGGAATAGACGGAATTGTCCCATAGTTCATCAGGACGAAAGAGAGGCTTCCACCGTCCGAGGCCAAGACGACTTGAAGTGATGCACCCTGACAGAGCAGGAGGATTTAATTAATATTGTGTGCTTTGAAGTCAAACGACTGAACCATTTGTATTGACTCTTACTTGAAAAGAAGCAAATTCAAGTGGAACATTTTCCCAAGTGGCGACAAAGACCCAGGAAGCAGAGAAGGAAACATAAGGGAACGTCCTGCTAATTTCAGAGTTAGCTTGATCTAGAAGAGGCCCGCTCGTGGCCTGCTCGTAGAAGTCCATCTTCCTCCACTGTCAGCATCCAGATCAGTCCACAGTGGAGCGATGACGTCTTTCCCAAGTTGTGGATTGGGAACTTCATCATTGATATTTGGAACGAAAAAAGAGCCACATAACCATCCATACTCAGCTGAGAGAGAAAAATATACAAATTACTCATCTACCCACATAAAACTGCAGAGAACACACAGAAAATATTATAAACGTTTCTTACCCTTCATAAAGTCATCAATCGAATAATAGAAATAGTGATTTTGCCTCTTTACACTACCACAGTATATTTGAAATGAACCAATCAAGGTGGGATTGAAGTGTAGACTTTCAGTTTTAATTTAAGGGATTTAACAAAAATATTACATTTATAATTTAGGAATTGTGGAGATTGAATGAGTCTCCCCCATTAAACAGACTCAAAAGTAATTAACTAACAAACTAACATAATCATAAATATTAGGATTATTTCAGCACTAGGATGCAAATCGTTTGGAGTCAATGATTGCCTGAAGTCTGGAACCCATGACCATCATCAAATGTTTCCTTCCTTGAGATGCTTTGCCAGGCCTTTACTGCAGCGGCCTTCAGTTGCTGCTTTTTGTGGGTTTTTCTTTTTCAATTTTGTCTTCAGTTAGTGAAAAGCAGCTCACTTGGGTGAAGGTCATGGGTCTTCAAAAACATTTAATTTATTTGCCTTAAGAAGCTCTTGGGTTGTTGTATGGTGGTACATTTTGGGTCATTATCCATCTGTACTGTGAAGAGCTGTTCTATCAATTTTACAGTACTTGAGTGAATCTGATCTGACCCGAAAGAATAGCTGTATACACTTCAGAACTCATCCTGCTATTTCTATCAGTATTCACATCATCAATCAACACCACTGACCCAGTTCCACTGGCAGTCCCATACATGCCCATGACATTACATAGCCACCTACATGTTTGGTACGCTTTGGATCATGAGCCCTTCCTTTCAGCTTCCATACTCTACTCTTCCCATCATTTAAGAATGTACCAAATTGCTGATTTGTCCCTTCCTAAAGTTTCTGCTGTGTCTCTGATATATCTATTCTATTTGTTCAGTCTAATGATGGCCTCCTTCACTTGTATCGACACCTCTTTGTACCACATATTGAGAGTTCCCATGAACAGCTACCAAATGTAAATTCAATGCTTGGAATCAACTCCAGACCTTTTATCTCCTTAATTTGTCATGAACTAACAAGGAATCAGGCCACACCTGGCCATGGAACTGCTTATCAGTCAATTGTCCAATTACTTTTGAGCCTGTGAAAATGGAGGGACTGTAAAACATGTTTTAATTGTTTAAATAAATAAATAAATATTTGCTGTAATTCTTAAATGATTAATGCGAAATATTTTGGTTTAAGTCGTTTATCTAAAGCTGAAAGTCTGTGATTCAAATCACATCTTGCGGTTTCATTCATTCATGTCCATTCTGGTGGTGTAGAGAGGCCAAATGACAATAATTGTGTCACGTCCAGATCATTGTGGACATGGCTGTAAATGAGTAATACGAGTTTACATGTGAAAAACTTGTGATAATACATTTCAGCTTGTCATGTCCTCAGTGTGAACTCGAACACACTAATTAATGTAAAATAAAAACATATGTCCTACATGTGAAATATTCAAATGTCAAATAAATGAATTGTACTAAAGAAATCCCATGTGAAAATAAGGAAATAGTGTTAAAAAAATCATATTTGAAAATGAATGAATTTAATATACAAGTTCAACTCCCTGGTTTTTTACTTACATAGAACTGGGAGTTGGTTTTTCCAGCGTACTTGAATGCTTGCTGCAGTTGAACTGTTTCATATTGTCCATCACTGAGGTACAGTTGTGTCGCTCCAGGTCCCACAGGAAACAACGGTGAAGCTGAACCAAATCAGTACAAAACAATGTCTGAATTTTAGAGATTCATTTTGCACATCTAGAAGTATTTGTCATTCATGGTTCCGTTTACACACAGAACGAACCATCACATTTAGCTCTGCGCTGCTGTGTGAACACGGTGTGACTGGATAAACTTTATATAATCTTTAATATTTAGGCATCCTATGTATGCTGAAGTATGTCCTTTATGGGGAAGGTGCAGAAACCCAAATAATATTTTTTTTTTTTCTGTGAGTTGTTTTCAACTGCATTGTTCGACCAGAAAGGGCAAAACTTCTAAATCTTACATTCAGCAGCTTTAATAAAAACCAAATTATCATTCATCTCGCATCTGTTATAAATGTATCTGTGGGTATTTCAAGACATGTTAACCCTTTACCCACCCCTAAGTTCCCACTGTATTATGTCCCATAACCCTATATTCCCCAGAGAAACAGCACGCCAACCCTGAGTTCCTGGGCCAAAATCAAAATTTTCATTTGAACATTTTAGGCCTTGAAACAACTTATACTAATGTATTTGTGTAATATTACTTTGAAAATGAAGCAGTTCGTGTTTTTACTAAACTTTGAGCACAATTCTTAACTAGAGAAATGACGAGAAATGCTTGCTAAAATCCTTCTACTCATTTAGAAGTACCATACGAGCATCAGCGTGGTCACTGCCTTTGAATAAATTCAAGTAAATAATAAATTAATACATGCATATTAGCCCAAAAAGTCAAGTTTCTGCTGATAATCAGACCAGCAGGTAGTGTTTTTATGAATGCACAGAGATGGTCAGGTTATGACTCCAAACCCCTGCAGTGTCAGTCACACTGGTTGATGCTGAAGATGAAGACGGATCAGGGTCTGAATCAGGAGAGTTTGTGTCACTATCAGTTTCGGTTTCAACATGGCCTGAACTTTCACTGCTGTCACTATCTAGAATCCTCGCTCTCGCCTGTGTAACTGTGTATGTTTTCTTTTTTTCACTGTAATAGATGTACCTGTGTTCACTGTAGGTGTAACTTTAGCTGGGACACGATCAGCTTTTCGCTTTGGCATGTTTAGTTCACTTCTACTATTACACCAATATTCGCGTCATCAGCTTCATCGTAATGCCACCGTAATAATGTAATCATGCCGTGACGTCATAATGTCATCAACCTTCCGGGTCAAAAAATAATAATGAAATAATTAAGGAATAACAGAGTAATGCTGGTATACCAGCCTTACGAGGATCATGTTTACACTGTAAAGCGGCTATATCGCTATATCGGCCTTACAGGGATTTGGCATAGATGAGCAAGCCGGTATTTCGTCCTTATAGGAATAGATCAAAGACGGGCAAGCCGGTTTGTTGGCCATACGAGGTAAGAGGGTTGAAAAAGGAAGTCATGTTTACATTTTTATATACAGCATACACACACTGATAATGTGTGTACCTGGTGTTTCTGATGACAGTTTATGATATTTTAAGGAAGAGACAACAAAGGGCAGAAAGGGAGAAAGAACAATAGAAATGAATGATTCATCTCTACATTGTTCCAATTATTAAGAAATATGTTGGTGTGTATTTAACAATGTATCAGATTGCATATGTTTAAGGACAATATAATGTGTGAATGTAATGTTCACATGTTTGTATATACTGTAAACACACGGTAAATGAAACTTTACCTGGTGGTGGTGTTGTTGTTGGTGTATCTGTATGAGAGAGAGAGAGAGAGAGAGAGAGAGAGAGAGAGAGAGAGAGAAAAACACAAGAACTGTGAAAATCAATCAACATTTTCTGACCAATCCGAATCCAGATTTCAACATCACTGAGGGATAAACATGATTTACAGTATAAACTGCATCTTGTTTTTGTTAACTCAAAGAAGAAGAAGGAAAATACTGACCTGTAAACTGAAAAGCCCAGCGACCAGGGATATTGACATTACTAGATGAAGACAACTCAGAAGTGTCATTTACTGGAATGGTAACAAAACTGTTGTACTCCATGTCATAGCCAGCCTAGAAAGATCAAATGTAAATTAAACAGATTGCACCCCTCATGAGTAACACATGATGACTGAATCTCCAGACAGTTTTGTCACCTACAGAAAAGTCACATGAATTTCACGTGTGAATAATCCAGGATTCACGTGTGAAATTTACACGTGTGGTTATCGAGCACTTCACGTGTATTGTTTCACACATGTTTCACATGTTCTGCATGTGTGTTCTTATTCTTCACATGCCATTTTTACAGAGGATTCTCTTATTTTTATACGTGGTTCTTACACATTTCGTTGATTTTCTACATGTAATTTTTTTACAGCAGAAATATATGTGACCATGAAACTCTTACCAGCCAGTAAACGGAGGGAATAGACGGAATTGTCCCATAGTTCATCAGGACGAAAGAGAGGCTTCCACCGTCCGAGGCCAAGACGACTTGAAGTGATGCACCCTGACAGAGCAGGAGGATTTAATTAATATTGTGTGCTTTGAAGTCAAACAAAAGAACCATTTGTATTGACTCTTACTTGAAAAGAAGCAAATTCAAGTGGAACATTTTCCCAAGTGGCGACAAAGACCCAGGAAGCAGAGAAGGAAACATAAGGGAACGTCCTGCTAATTTCAGAGTTAGCTTGATCTAGAAGAGGCCCGCTCGTGGCCTGCTCGTAGGTCCATCTTCCTCCACTGTCAGCATCCAGATCAGTCCACAGTGGAGCGATGACGTCTTTCCCAAGTTGTGGATTGGGAACTTCATCATTGATATTTGGAACGAAGAAAGCCACATAACCATCCATACTCAGCTGAGAGAGAAAATATACAAATTATTCATCTACCCGCATGAAAACTGCAGAGAACACACAGAAAATATTATAAACGTTTCTTACCCTTCATAAAGTCATCAATCGAATAATAGAAATAGTGATTTTGCCTCTTTACACTACCACAGTATATTTGAAATGAACCAATCAAGGTGGGATTGAAGTGTAGACTTTCAGTTTTAATTTAAGGGATTTAACAAAAATATTACATTTATAATTTAGGAATTGTGGAGATTGAATGAGTCTCCCCCATTAAACAGACTCAAAAGTAATTAACTAACAAACTAACATAATCATAAATATTAGGATTATTTCAGCACTAGGATGCAAATCGTTTGGAGTCAATGATTGCCTGAAGTCTGGAACCCATGACCATCATCAAATGTTTCCTTCCTTGAGATGCTTTGCCAGGCCTTTACTGCAGCGGCCTTCAGTTGCTGCTTTTTTGTGGGTTTTTCTTCTTTCAATTTTGTCTTCAGTAAGTGAAAAGCAGCTCACTTGGGTGAAGGTCATGGGTCTTTCAAAAACATTTAATTTATTTGCCTTAAAAAGCTCTTGGGTTGCTATGGTGGTACATTTTGGGTCATTATCCATCTGTACTGTGAAGAGCTGTTCTATCAATTTTACAGTATTTGAGTGAATCTGATCTGACCCGAAAGAATAGCTGTATACACTTCAGAACTCATCCTGCTATTTCTATCAGTATTCACATCATCAATCAACACCACTGACCCAGTTCCACTGGCAGTCCCATACATGCCCATGACATTACATAGCCTACACATGTTTGGTACGCTTTGGATCATGAGCCCTTCCTTTCAGCTTCCATACTCTACTCTTCCCATCATTTAAGAATGTACCAAATTGCTGATTTGTCCCTTCCTAAAGTTTCTGCTGTGTCTCTGATATATCTATTCTATTTGTTCAGTCTAATGATGGCCTCCTTGACTTGTTCGACACCTCTTTGTACCACATATTGAGAGTTCCCATGAACAGCTACCAAATGTAAATTCAATGCTTGGAATCAACTCCAGACCTTTTATCTCCTTAATTTGTCATGAACTAACAAGGAATCAGGCCACACCTGGCCATGGAACTGCTTATCAGTCAATTGTCCAATTACTTTTGAGCCTGTGAAAATGGAGGGACTGTAAAACATGTTTTCATTGTTTAAATAAATAAATAAATATTTGCTGTAATTCTTAAATGATTAATGCGAAATATTTTGGTTTAAGTCGTTTATCTAAAGCTGAAAGTCTGTGATTCAAATCACATCTTGCGTGCTTCATTTCATGTCCATTCTGGTGGTGTAGAGAGGCCAAATGACAATAATTGTGTCACTGTCCAGATCATTATGGACATGGCTGTAAATGAGTAATACGAGTTTACATGTGAAAAACTTGTGATAATACATGTCAGCTTGTCATGTCCTCAGTGTGAACTCGAACACACATAATTAATGTAAAATAAAAACATATGTCCTACATGTGAAATATTCAAATGTCAAATAAATGAATTGTACTAAAGAAATCCCATGTGAAAATAAGGAAATAGTGTTAAAAAAAATCATATTTGAAAATGAATGAATTTAATATACAAGTTCAACTCCCTGGTTTTTTACTTACATAGAACTGGGAGTAGGTTTTTCCAGCGTACTTGAATGCTTGCTGCAGTTGAACTGTTTCATATTGTCCATCACTGAGGTACAGTTGTGTCGCTCCAGGTCCCACAGGAAACAACGGTGAAGCTGAACCAAATCAGTACAAAACAATGTCTGAATTTTAGAGATTCATTTTGCACATCTAGAAGTATTTGTCATTCATGGTTCCGTTTTACACACAGAACGAACCATCACATTTAGCTCTGTCGCTCGTCGGAATACGGTGTGACTGGATAAACTTTATATAATCTTTAATATTTAGGCATCCTATGTATGCTGAAGTATGTCCTTTATGGAGAAGGTGCAGAAACCCAAATAATATTTTTTTTTTTCTGTGAGTTGTTTTCAACTGCATTGTTCCACCAGAAAGGGCAAAACTTCTAAATCTTACATTCAGCAGCTTTAATAAAAACCAAATTATCATTCATCTCGCAT
Organism: Ameiurus melas; assembly: GCA_012411365.1. Taxonomy (NCBI): domain Eukaryota; kingdom Metazoa; phylum Chordata; class Actinopteri; order Siluriformes; family Ictaluridae; genus Ameiurus; species Ameiurus melas. The sequence continues at coordinate 2,032,136 of CM022760.1, read as the reverse complement.
CTGTTATAAATGTATCTGTGGGTATTTCAAGACATGTTAACCCTCTTACCCCTAAGTTCCCACTGTATTATGTCCCATAACCCTATATTCCCCAGAGAAACAGCACGCCAACCCTGAGTTCCTGGGCGCAAAATCAAAATTTTCATTTGAACATTTTAGGCCTTGAAACAACTTATACTAATGTATTTGTGTAATATTACTTTGAAAATGAAGCAGTTCGTGTTTTACTAAACTTTGAGCACAATTCTTAACTAGAGAAATGACGAGAAATGCTTGCTAAAATCCTTCTACTCATTTAGAAGTACCATACGAGCATCAGCGTGGTCACTGCCTTTGAATAAATTCAAGTAAATAATAAATTAATACATGCATATTAGCCCAAAAGTCAAGTTTCTGCTGATAATCAGACCAGCAGGTAGTGTTTTTAGGAATGCACAGAGATGGTCAGGTTATGACTCCAAACCCCTGCAGTGTCAGTCACACTGGTTGATGCTGAAGATGAAGATGGATCACGGTCTGAATCAGGAGAGTTTGTGTCACTATCAGTTTAGGTTTCAACATGGCCTGAACTTTCACTGCTGTCACTATCTAGAATCCTCGCTCTCGCCTGTGTAACTGTGTATGTTTTCTTTTTTTCACTGTAATAGATGTACCTGTGTTCACTGTAGGTGTAACTTTAGCTGGGACACGATCAGCTTTTCGCTTTGGCATTTTTAGTTCACTTCTACTATTACACCAATATTCGCGCTTGGATCAGCTTCATCGTAATGCCACCGTAATAATGTAATCATGCCGTGACGTCATAATGTCATCAACCTTCCGGGTCAAAAAATAATAATGAAATAATTAAGGAATAACAGAGTAATGCTGGTATACCAGCCTTACGAGGATCATGTTTACACTGTAAAGCGGCTATATCGCTATATCGGCCTTACAGGGATTTGGTATAGATGAGCAAGCCGGTATTTCGTCCTTATAGGAATAGATCAAAGACGGGCAAGCCGGTTTGTTGGCCATACGAGGTAAGAGGGTTGAAAAAGGAAGTCATGTTTACATTTTTATATAGCAGACCTACCACTACACTGATAATGTGTGTACCTGGTGTTTCTGATGACAGTTTATGATATTTTAAGGAAGAGACAACAAAGGGCAGAAAGGGAGAAAGAACAATAGAAATGAATGATTCGTCTCTACATTGTTCCAATTATTAAGAAATATGTTGGTGTGTATTTAACAATGTATCAGATTGCATATGTTTAAGGACAATATAATGTGTGAATGTAATGTTCACATGTTTGTATATACTGTAAACACACGGTAAATGAAACTTTACCTGGTGGTGGTGTTGTTGTTGGTGTATCTGTATGAGAGAGAGAGAGAGAGAGAGAGAGAGAGAGAGAGAGAGAGAGACAGAGAGAGAAAAACACAAGAACTGTGAAAATCAATCAACATTTTCTGACCAATCCGAATCCAGATTTCAACATCACTGAGGGATAAACATGATTTACAGTATAAACTGCATCTTGTTTTTGTTAACTCAAAGAAGAAGAAGGAAAATACTGACCTGTAAACTGAAAAGCCCAGCGACCAGGGATATTGACATTACTAGATGAAGACAACTCAGAAGTGTCATTTACTGGAATGGTAACAAAACTGTTGTACTCCATGTCATAGCCAGCCTAGAAAGATGAAATGTAAATTAAACAGATTGCACCCCTCATGAGTAACACATGATGACTGAATCTCCAGACAGTTTTGTCACCTACAGAAAAGTCACATGAATTTCACGTGTGAATAATCCAGGATTCACGTGTGAAATTTACACGTGTGGTTATCGAGCACTTCACGTGTATTGTTTCACACATGTTTCACATGTTCTGCATGTGTGTTCTTATTCTTCACATGCCATTTTTACAGAGGATTCTCTTATTTTTATACGTGGTTCTTACACATTTCGTTGATTTTCTACATGTAATTTTTTTACAGCAGAAATATATGTGACCATGAAACTCTTACCAGCCAGTAAACGGAGGGAATAGACGGAATTGTCCCATAGTTCATCAGGACGAAAGAGAGGCTTCCACCGTCCGAGGCCAAGACGACTTGAAGTGATGCACCCTGACAGAGCAGGAGGATTTAATTAATATTGTGTGCTTTGAAGTCAAACGACTGAACCATTTGTATTGACTCTTACTTGAAAAGAAGCAAATTCAAGTGGAACATTTTCCCAAGTGGCGACAAAGACCCAGGAAGCAGAGAAGGAAACATAAGGGAACGTCCTGCTAATTTCAGAGTTAGCTTGATCTAGAAGAGGCCCGCTCGTGGCCTGCTCGTAGAGGTCCATCTTCCTCCACTGTCAGCATCCAGATCAGTCCACAGTGGGACGATGACGTCTTTCCCAAGTTGTGGATTGGGAACTTCATCATTGATATTTGGAACGAAGAAAGCCACATAACCATCCATACTCAGCTGAGAGAGAAAATATACAAATTATTCATCTACCCACATGAAAACTGCAGAGAACACACAGAAAATATTATAAACGTTTCTTACCCTTCATAAAGTCATCAATCGAATAATAGAAATAGTGATTTTGCCTCTTTACACTACCACAGTATATTTGAAATGAACCAATCAAGGTGGGATTGAAGTGTAGACTTTCAGTTTTAATTTAAGGGATTTAACAAAAATATTACATTCATAATTTAGCAATTGGGGAGATTGAATGAGTCTCCCCCATTAAACAGACTCAAAAGTAATTAACTAACAAACTAACATAATCATAAATATTAGGATTATTTCAGCACTAGGATGCAAATCGTTTGGAGTCAATGATTGCCTGAAGTCTGGAACCCATGACCATCATCAAATGTTTCCTTCCTTGAGATGCTTTGCCAGGCCTTTACTGCAGTGTCCTTCAGTTGCTGCTTTTTTGTGGGTTTTTCTTCTTTCAATTTTGTCTTCAGTAAGTGAAAAGCAGCTCACTTGGGTGAAGGTCATGGGTCTTTCAAAAACATTTAATTTATTTGCCTTAAAAAGCTCTTGGGTTGCTATGGTGGTACATTTTGGGTCATTATCCATCTGTACTGTGAAGAGCTGTTCTATCAGTTTTACAGTACTTGAGTGAATCTGATCTGACCCGAAAGAATAGCTGTATACACTTCAGAACTCATCCTGCTATTTCTATCAGTATTCACATCATCAATCAACACCACTGACCCAGTTCCATTGGCAGTCCCATACATGCCCATGACATTACATAGCCTACACATGTTTGGTACGCTTTGGATCATGAGCCCTTCCTTTCAGCTTCCATACTCTACTCTTCCCATCATTTAAGAATGTACCAAATTGCTGATTTGTCCCTTCCTAAAGTTTCTGCTGTGTCTCTGATATATCTATTCTATTTGTTCAGTCTAATGATGGCCTCCTTCACTTGTATCGACACATCTTTGTTCCACAAATTGTGAGTTCCCATGAACAGCTACCAAATGTAAATTCAATGCTTGGAATCAACTCCAGACCTTTTATCTCCTTAATTTGTCATGAACTAACAAGGAATCAGGCCACACCTGGCCATGGAACTGCTTATCAGTTAAATGAGTAATACGAGTTTACATGTGAAAAACTTGTGATAATACATTTCAGCTTGTCATGTCCTCAGTGTGAACTCGAACACACATAATTAATGTAAAATAAAAACATATGTCCTACATGTGAAATATTCAAATGTCAAATAAATGAATTGTACTAAAGAAATCCCATGTGAAAATAAGGAAATAGTGTTAAAAAAATCATATTTGAAAATGAATGAATTTAATATACAAGTTCAACTCCCTGGTTTTTACTTACATAGAACTGGGAGTAAGTTTGCTGCGTGCTAGCCGCAATGCTTGCTGCAGTTGAACTGTTTCATATTGTCCATCACTGAGGTACAGTTGTGTCGCTCCAGGTCCCACAGGAAACAACGGTGAAGCTGAACCAAATCAGTACAAAACAATGTCTGAATTTTAGAGATTCATTTTGCACATCTAGAAGTATTTGTCATTCATGGTTCCGTTTTACACACAGAACGAACCATCACATTTAGCTCTGTCGCTCGCTCGTGTGAACACGGTGTGACTGGATAAACTTTATATAATCTTTAATATTTAGGCATCCTATGTATGCTGAAGTATGTCCTTTATGGAGAAGGTGCAGAAACCCAAATAATAGTTTTTTTTTTTTCTGTGAGTTGTTTTCAACTGCATTGTTCCACCAGAAAGGGCAAAACTTCTAAATCTTACATTCAGCAGCTTTAATAAAAACCAAATTATCATTCATCTCGCATCTGTTATAAATGTATCTGTGGGTATTTCAAGACATGTTAACCCTCTTACCCCTAAGTTCCCACTGTATTATGTCCCATAACCCTATATTCCCCAGAGAAACAGCACGCCAACCCTGAGTTCCTGGGCCAAAATCAAAATTTTCATTTGAACATTTTAGGCCTTGAAACAACTTATACTAATGTATTTGTGTAATATTACTTTGAAAATGAAGCAGTTCGTGTTTTTACTAAACTTTGAGCACAATTCTTAACTAGAGAAATGACGAGAAATGCTTGCTAAAATCCTTCTACTCATTTAGAAGTACCATACGAGCATCAGCGTGGTCAATGCCTTTGAATAAATTCAAGTAAATAATAAATTAATACATGCATATTAGCCCAAAAAGTCAAGTTTCTGCTGATAATCAGACCAGCAGGTAGTGTTTTTATGAATGCACAGAGATGGTCAGGTTATGACTCCAAACCCCTGCAGTGTCAGTCACACTGGTTGATGCTGAAGATGAAGACGGATCACGGTCTGAATCAGGAGAGTTTGTGTCACTATCAGTTTCGGTTTCAACATGGCCTGAACTTTCACTGCTGTCACTATCTAGAATCCTCGCTCTCGCCTGTGTAACTGTGTATGTTTTCTTTTTTTCACTGTAATAGATGTACCTGTGTTCACTGTAGGTGTAACTTTAGCTGGGACACGATCAGCTTTTCGCTTTGGCATTTTTAGTTCACTTCTACTATTACACCAATATTCGCGCTTGGATCAGCTTCATCGTAATGCCACCGTAATAATGTAATCATGCCGTGACGTCATAATGTCATCAACCTTCCGGGTCAAAAAATAATAATAGAAATAATTAAGGAATAACAGAGTAATGCTGGTATACCAGCCTTACGAGGATCACGTTTACACTGTACGGCGCTATATCGCTATACTCGGCCTTCCACGGGATTTGGTATAGATGAGCAAGCCGGTATTTCGTCCTTATAGGAATAGATCAAAAGGCGGGCAAGCCGGGTTTGTTGTGGCCATACGAGAGTAAGAGGGTTGAAAAAGGAAGTCATGTTTACATTTTTATATACAGCATACACACACTGATAATGTGTGTACCTGGTGTTTCTGATGACAGTTTATTGATATTTTAAGGAAGAGACAACAAAGGGCAGAAAGGGAGAAAGAACAATAGAAATGAATGATTCATCTCTACATTGTTCCAATTATTAAGAATATTTGGGTTTGATTTAACAATGTATCAGATTGCATATGTTTAAGGACAATATAATGTGTGAAGTAATGTTCACATGTTTGTATATACTGTAAAACCCACGGTAAATGAAACTTTACCTGGTGGTGGTGTTGTTGTTGGTGTATCTGTATGAGAGAGAGAGAGAGAGAGAGAGAGAGAGAGAGAGAGAGAGAGAGAGAGAGAGAGAGAGAGAAGAGAAAAACACAAGAACTGTGAAAATCAATCAACATTTTCTGACCAATCCGAATCCATATTTCAACATCACTGAGAGATAAACATGATTTACAGTATAAACTGCATCTTGTTTTTGTTAACTCAAAGAAGAAGAAGGAAAATACTGACCTGTAAACTGAAAAGGCCAGCGACCAGGGATATTGACATTACTAGATGAAGACAACTCAGAAGTGTCATTTACTGGAATGGTAACAAAACTGTTGTACTCCATGTCATAGCCAGCCTAGAAAGATCAAATGTAAATTAAACAGATTGCACCCCTCATGAGTAACACATGATGACTGAATCTCCAGACAGTTTTGTCACCTACAGAAAAGTCACATGAATTTCACGTGTGAATAATCCAGGATTCACGTGTGAAATTTACACGTGTGGTTATCGAGCACTTCACATGTATTGTTTCACACGTTTCACATGTTCTGCATGTGTGTTCTTATTCTTCACATGCCATTTTTACAGAGGATTCTCTTATTTTTTAAACGTGGTTCTTACACATTTCATTGATTTTCTACATGTAATTTTTTACGCAGCAGAAATATATGTGACCATGAAACTCTTACCAGCCAGTAAAGGGAGGGAATAGACGGAATTGTCCCATAGTTCATCAGGACGAAGAGAGGCTTCACCCCGTCCGAGGCCAAGACGACTTGAAGTGATGCACCCTGACAGAGCAGGAGGATTTAATTAATATTGTGTGCTTTGAAGTCAAACAAAAGAACCATTTGTATTGACTCTTACTTGAGAAAAGCAGCAATTCAAGTGGAACATTTTCCCAAGTGGCGACAAAGACCCAGGAAGCAGAGAAGGAAACATAAGGGAACGTCCTGCTAATTTCAGAGTTAGCTTGATCTAGAAGAGGCGCCCCCCGTGGCCCCTGCTCCGTAAGTCCATCTTCCTCCACTGTCAGCATCCAGATCAGTCCACAGTGGAGCGATGACGTCTTTCCCAAGTTGTGGATTGGGAACTTCATCATTGATATTTGGAACGAAGAAAGCCACATAACCATCCATACTCAGCTGAGAGAGAAAATATACAAATTATTCATCTACCCGCATGAAAACTGCAGAGAACACACAGAAAATATTACAAATGTTTCTTACCCTTCATAAAGACATCAATCGAATAATAGAAATAGTGATTTTGCCTCTTTACACTACCACAGTATATTTGAAATGAACCAATCAAGGTGGGATTGAAGTGTAGACTTTCAGTTTTAATTTAAGGGATTTAACAAAAATATTACATTCATAATTTAGCAATTGGGGAGATTGAATGAGTCTCCACCTTTAAACAGACTCAAAAGTAATTAACTAACAAACTAACATAATCATAAATATTAGGATTATTTCAGCACTAGGATGCAAATCGTTTGGAGTCAATGATTGCCTGAAGTCTGGAACCCATGACCATCATCAAATGTTTCCTTCCTGCAGATGCTTTGCCAGGCCTTTACTGCAGCGGCCTTCAGTTGTTGCTTTTTTGTGGGTCTTTCTTCTTTCAATTTTGTCATCAGTAAGTGAAAAGCAGCGCACTAGGGTTAAGGTCATGGGTCTTTCAACAACATTTAATTTATTTGCCTCAAGAAAATTTGCCTCTTGGGTTGCTATCGTGGTACATTTTGGGTCATTATCCATCTAAATGGTAAATGTGCACTTATATAGCGCTTTTATCCAAAGCGCTTTACACTGTGTCTCATTCACCCATTCACACACACGCTCACACACCAATGGTAGCAGAGCTGCCATGCAAGGCGCTAGCTTGCCATTGGGAGCAACTTGGGGTTCAGTGTCTTGCCCAAGGACACTTCGGCATGTGGAGTCACCCGGGCCGGGAATCGAACCGCCAACCCTACGATTAGTGGACAATCCACTCTACCAACTGTGCCACAGCCGCCGCCAGCTGTACTGTGAAGAGCTGTTCTATCAGTTTTACTGTATTTGAGTGAATCTGATCTGACCCGAAAGAATAGCTGTATACACTTCAGAACTCATCCTGCTATTTCTATCAGTATTCACATCATCAATCAACACCACTGACCCAGTTCCACTGGCAGTCCCATACATGCCCATGACATAACATACCCCCCCCCACATAACAGCCTATGCATGTTTGGTACGCTTTGGATCATGAGCCCTTCCTTTCAGCTTTCATAGTCTACTCTTCCCATCATTTAAGAATGTACCAAATTGCTGATTTGTCCCTTCCTAAAGTTTCTGCTGTGTCTCTGATATATCTATTCTATTTGTTCAGTCTAATGATGGCCTCCTTCACTTGTATCGACACCTCTTTGTACCACATATTGAGAGTTCCCATGAACAGCTATGTTTGGAATCAACTCCAGACCTTTTATCTCCTTAGTTTATCATGAACTAACAAGGAATCAGGCCACACGTAGCCTTATGAAATCAGATCGTTTTTTTTGCTATCCTGAAAATGGAGGGACTGTAAAACATGTTTCCATTGTTTAAATAAATAAATAAATAATTGCTGTAATTCTTAAATGATTAATGCGAAATATTTTGGTTAAAGCCGTTTATCTAAAGCTGAAAGTCTGTGATTCAAATCACATCTTGCGTGCTTCATTTCATGTCCATTCTGGTGGTGTAGAGAGGCCAAATGACAATAATTGTGTCACTGTCCAGTTAATTATGGACATGACTATAAATGAGTCATTTGGGTTTACATGTTAAAAACTTGTGATAATACATTTCAGCTTGTCATGTCCTCAGTGTGAACTCGAACACACATAATTAATGTCAAAAGTAAAACCATATGTCCTACATGTGAAATATTCAAATGTCAAATAAATGAATTGTACTAAAGAAATGCCATGTGAAAATAACGAAATAGTGTGAAAAAAATCATATTTGAAAATGAATGAATTTAATATACAAGTTCAACTCCCTGGTTTTTTACTCACATAGAGCTGGGAGTAGGTTTTTCCAGCGTACTTGAATGCTTGCTGCAGTTGAACTGTTTCATATTGTCCATCACTGAGGTACAGTTGTGTCGCTCCAGGTCCCACAGGAAACAACGGTGAAGCTGAACCAAATCAGTACAAAACAATGTCTGAATTTTAGAGATTCATTTTGCACATCTTGAAGTATTTGTCATTCATGGGTCCATTTTACACACAGAACGAACCATCACATTTAGCTCTGTCGCTCGCTCGTGTGAACACGGTGTGACTGGATAAACTTTATATAATCTTTAATATTTAGGCATCCTATGTACGCTGAAGTATGTGTTTTATGGAGAAGGTGCAGAAACCCAATTAAAAAAATTATTTTCCATGAGTTGTGTTCAACTGCATTGTTCCAAAATTTCTAAATCTTACATTCAGCAGCTTTAATAAAACCAAATTATCATTTAAATCTCATCTGTTATAAATGTATCTGTGGATATTACAAGTGGAAGTAATGTTCATACACACTGTCAGTGAATCTTTACCTGCTGTTGTTAATGGGACTTGTCATTTCAAGGAAGATTCCGAGAAGAGCAGATAGGGAGAAAGAATAATGTGAATGAATGACTCACCTCTACATTGTTCCAGTTATTATGAAGTATATTGGTGTGTATTTAAAAATTTATCCAATCTCATATGTTGTTGGATGATATTATGGGTGGATGCAATGTTTGCACATTTATACATACATGTGGTTTCTGATGTAGTAGTTTGTCCTGTTGCCACTCCACCTAATATTAGAATGAGAGAGAGAATGAGAGAGAGATGAATTAATTGATGAATAATTAGGAATATTAATCAATTACCTTTTCCTCACTTTTATGAAGGCCTTTTTGCCATGTGAAGATAGCATCATCTAAGAACTCAACTGATTTCTTAGTTGTAGGCTCTGATTGGTATTTCAGCAGATTGGCCCCATGGACTCCCCAAACCCCTACTACTATGAGCTGTGCTGCTTACCAGCTGGCGGGGCATTTGGTGGGATATTGTGGGATAGATTGTATGAGGAGAGTGCACAAGCCTACAGTAGGTGACTCTTTGTTTCTTTCCCACTCTGACCCCACTGAGAACACCACCCCCTATCCTTCCTTGCTGAGGACCTCACTCAGCTTCCATGCTCCACTGAGGATGACGCTTTGCTTCTGTCTTCCGCTATGGATTCTGCTTGGCTTCTGTTTTCTGCTGAGGAAATTTCTTCACTTCTATGTTCTGCTGAGGATGTTGCTCCGCTTCCCTATTCTGCTGAGGACATTGCTCTGCTTTCCTGTACTGCTAAGGACCTCACTCTGCCTACTTGATGTCTCACTGTCTCCGTGGCTTGCTGAGGACATCGTGCCTCCCCATTGCTCAGCTGAGGACATCTTTCCTCCCCTTTTCTCAGCTAAAGATGTTGTACCTCCCTCTTGCTCAGCTAAGGATGTTGCTCCACCTCCTTGTTTCACCGTCACTGTTGCTCCCACCTCTGACCTCACCATAGTCACCATTCCCTCCTCTGTCCTCGCTGTAGTCATTGCTTCCACCCTGGCCTTACTGTAGTTGTCACTCCCTCCCAACCTCACCATAGTTGTTGCTTATCCTCTGGCCTTGCTGTAGTTGTCACTTTCCCTTTGGCCTCGCTGTAGTCATTGCTTTGCCCTGACCTTGCCATGGCCGTCACTCCCCCCCAGCCGTGGCATGGTTGCTGCTCTGGGCCCTTCACACTTTTAGGTGCTTTGGGAGCCACACCTTAAGAGGCCCCTGTCTTGGCCCCCCACGGCAGTTCCACCCTGGGCCACTAGGGTGCACCCTGACCATCATTGTCCATCCATCCATCTTCTACCGCTTACTTATTCTTCAGGGTCGCGGGGAAACATAGAGCCTATCCCAGGGAGCATCAAGCACAAGGCAGGGTACACCCTGGACAGGGTGCCAGTCCATCACAGGACCGTCTTTGTAGTAGTGTTAATTTCATTAACAAAATCTATGACAAAAACTTTTCTTGACCTTTTTTAATACAGGACAATCCTGTATTATAATGGATGGATGACAACCCTAAGAGCCTTGATGCTCCTGAATGTCGGGCAAATTAATGTCTGAGTGTCACAAAGCAGAGGCTGAAGCAAATGTAAATGCAGTTAAGCATATTATTTAAAAAGACAATGGAAAACAAATCCTGTGCAGGACACTCGAGTTCTTCCAACCTTGGCAACCATGTCTTCATTTAGCTCCTTTTGTGCCCAGGGGCATTGTCATCCTAGAAAAGGTTTGGGTCTCTTTGTTCCAGTGAAGGGAAATTGTAATGCAATAAAGCATACAAAGACATTCAATACAATTGTGAACTTCCAACTTTGTGGCAAAAGTCTGGGGAAGAACCACCTATGAGTGTGATGGCCATGTGTCCACAAACCTTATAGCTTATGGCCATATAGCTTAGTTAGAGTTGCTGATTAAAAAAAACAACTTTTGATTGGAGAGGTGCAATTAAATGTTTATCAATGCACCAACTTATTTGTAATCACAAATGTGAACAGAATTGTCAAAATGTACAGCCCTGTCCAGAACCCCAGTTGGTGGGAATGTAGATGCAGATATGCAACACCTGTAAAACTATTTATCAAAGCTTTTTGCACATTTTTATGTGACAGCCCAGCCTAATTGCGTCTTCAGCTAGACTGTCTTTGGCTACCAGAGGGAGGCACAGTACACCTCCAAAGTAATCAGGAGCAATGAGCTACACCTGTCTGCCTGGCTACTTGTGGCAAGCAGTCTGGGTTCTCCCCAGATGTCCAGTGCAACAACTCCCACCTGGACTAGTTGACATGGTTAGTAGTAGTCTGGGAACCCCATGACAGGGTATCTGTTTTTAGGCTTCTAATCCCCATGCCAGAGCTTCCTCACCCCCATCTGGGCAGCCCTGACATGTTTTTGGTCTGTTACCCCTTAACCCTAATGTCCTAAACCTTTGACGCATGGCAGCTGGCTTCTGTTTTTACCAACAAGGAACTGCACAGTTCTTATAATCTCATCTAGGTTTAGGGGGCTGACGAATGGAATTTTTCTGTCAGGCTATTATTAGTATCTTATAATGACCTTTGGGTTGATGAATGCACTGGCTGCCATCCAGTGTTACATCAATAGGTCCTGAGGGAGGCCTTTGACTGCTATGTGTTTTTCTCTCTAGATGACATTCTCATTTATAGTCAGTCAATGGATGAATACATAGTTTATATTAGGAGTGTTCTTTAGTTTCTCAAAGAGAATCATGTCTATGTTAAATTGGAGAAATCACTTTTCCATGCTCAGTCAGTCACTTTTCAAGGGGCTTCTCAGCATGGATCCAGCCATGATTAAAGCAGTTGTGGGCTGGTGGGTACTCTTGGGCACTGGTGGGCCTGACCCAGGTGGAGGGCCTCTGAGTAGACTCTGTGTTCCCACCTCCATCAGGGCTAAAGTGCTGCATTGGGCAATATGCCTCATCCAAGGGACACAGGTATGTAGATAAATTTGTGCCAAAACTAAACAAATAAATCTACCATTTTGCAAACAAACACAATCTGTTTTGCAAAGGAAAACTCAAAGCGACACATGCCAATTTACACTAGTCTCCTGTGGAGAAGCATGCATTACATTATATTACACCAGGGATACAGTCGAAATGAGAGCCGAACAGTTTCTTTCTCAGTTAATCAAAAATGAAACATTTCCCCTTTTTTTCAAAAATGTTAATTCCATATCTAGACAGCCAGCCACATGTTACCCCCATCACCACTTGCTTCCCCCACATCATTAGGCTGGAGCCTACAGGGTAATATAGAGTTTGTCACGATCTTGCCAGCAGATGGCGCTGCTCCGGTGATGTGCACGGAAACCCGGAGGGCACGCTTGCACGAATCAGAGCGAGCACATGCTATAGTTGTGAATAATTATGTGAACCTGCACTTGCTTTTCGAGTCTGCTAGAGTCTCGTTACGTAACAGAATACTGCGCCCAAAACCATGGGAGCAGCAGGAGAATGGAGAAAATGTTGGGCCTGGAAGTCTATGCCAACCGTCCCTGCTTTGGACTCAATTAAATTTCCACAGTGGACATTTATGGAGCTTCCTGATCCATTTGACGGATATTTTGGCTACCCGGAATATTTCCTTGTGGATTGTCAGTTCTATTTTTCCAGCCTATTAGACCCCAAGCCAGAGGAGAAACAACGGCTCCAATTCATGTGGTCCTGGCTCTTTGGACTGGCCCATCAGTGTGTGCAGATCCTATTGGCTAAGGAATGTAGGAGCCTTGATAGTGTAGCATAGTTTGTGAGAGAATTCATGATGGGTTCAGGAGTCCAGAATCGAAGGCCGACCTAGAACATCTTTTGGGGGGGGTTGGTCAGCCTGGCAGACAAACCTACCCTCCCATTCACCCACTACTATATGCAGCCAAAGGGGGTAACCACACCTTCAGAGTCCCAGCCCGAGGTCGAGGCCAGGTTAGCATCATCCTGTTTTCCTTGACAAATAGCCAACAGATTTTTCCACTGGATTAAAAAATGTATTGTTCTTACATGTTTTGTTCAAGATAATCTTCACAAATGAACATAACTTTTATGTTGTTTGAAGTCTAAATATAATCGCCATTTCATGTATTTTATGTTATAGTATAAAACATGAAACTATTTTAGCTTGTGCTAACCATAGACCTTATTTCAAGTGTTTAACCAAGTAAACTATTTACTGCACTCAATTGTGGTGTAATGCAGTAGTTTTCAAAGTGGGGGCCGCCCGGGGGCCTCAACAAATTGGTGTGAAAAATAAATAAATGTATGTTTTCTTTTTCTCACTCTCAGACAACCACACACCCACACACACACCCACACACACACACACACACACACACACACACACACACACAATTAATTCCTAATGTAATGTAATGTAAAGATGTAAGATGTAATTATTAATATAAAAGAAGGGGGGGTATATTAAAAAGTCTGTATTTATTTATTTTTTTTGTTTGTTTTAAAGACATCTTGCAAAAGGGGGGCCTCGGTAAAATTTTTGGGGGGCCTTGCTAGGGGTAAGTTTGGGAACTTCTGGTGTAATGTAATGCTTGATGTAATGCTTCACCCGGGAGACTAATGTACATTGACCGATAGTGCCATCTGCTGGTTTGGAAGAGGAAGTTGCTCAGCTGCATTTGTGAGAAAATCAAGCCAAGAAAAATGTGGAGAAAAAAAAAGTGATGTTTCTCACAAACATAACAGAGAGGTATGTGTTTGTATAGATTGGATCCTTTATTTGCTCAAAGATTTATAGAATTGATTGTATTCATTTGTGAAATATGATGTAGCTCATTGTATATATGTATTACAGATGCACTGATACTAAATTTCTCAGCCGATACCGGATTAATGGATTATTCACTACATTAACACATTACATACATTAACACATGAACTAAATTCTGAAGATTAAAGTAAGATTTCTTAACTTATTGAATGTTATTAATTCATAATAACATTGACTGAATTTTAAAAAATCTTTCTTAAATTCTTACATTCACTCTCCACAAACAAACACATTTCTACTTCATCATTAACATCAAACTGGTAAAATATAGGCCTAATATAAACCTTTATTTGATGATATTAAAACTTTTTAGATATTATCATTAATTGGATATGAAATATACTACTCTTTAAATATATTTTTCTGTGCATTATATATACTTTTTTGTCAACTCCTCTTCATTTAAATCTTTCAACGGTGTACTGGCCCTTAAATTCAGCGTGAGGGTGAGCGGGCAGCGTCGTTAAATATACATCCAGTGTAAAATTTTAACTGTGCAGAGATTACAGAGATTACAAACTGCAGTTTTGTCACATTCGTCGTGTGTTTTCCTGCTCTCTTTTGATTGACAGGATACAATCGGCCCTGATCATCAGACGTTTTTGTAAACTAATATATATATTAGAGATGCACCGTTGTATTGGCCGATAATCAGTATCAGACGATAAAGGCTATTTTTCACGACATCAGCCAATAATCGTTTTAATTTGTGCTATTTTTTTTACATCTGTGACATATAATCCTCAACAACACCATTCTCTTGTAATATTCAAAAAGACTAAAGACTTACTCATAAAGAGCAGAGTGGCCAAACACAGAAGTGGACACCACATGAACAACAGTGAATCTGTAAATCTGACAAACAAAAAAGACATTAACAGACATATTCTCTCTCTCACAGGAGAAAATACATACAAGAACACATTAATACATTTTGCTTCTCAAATTTACACAAACATTTTGATAATAACCCAAGTGAGTGCCACGTGATAAAAGCACTCAGGTTTGCTTCAGTTTTAGTGCATAACTATTGACTTTGTTGCACAGCTGTAGGAATATTAGCCATTTGAGGACCTTTTAATCCGCCGTAGCCAAATGAAGAGAAACTCAAGGGAAAAGTTTCAAAAATGCAAATCCATTGTTACCATTTATCGTTGTTGTTGTTGTTGCATGTACAACAAAATTGAGCCATTAAATATATATATGTAATTAATAAAAAAGACTTCATTCTATTCAAATAACAATATCCTTTACAATTTTTTATAGCATTTTAAAAACATCAGTAAAAAAACTTTTTAGAATTAATGTTAAATATTTCAGCACAACATCTGTCAATCTTTTATATAAAACAGAAAATTACATTCTCATTTACTTTGCGTCTTTATATACTTGTGTGTGTGTGTGTGTGTGTGTGTGTGTGTGTGTGTGTGTGTGTGTGTGTGTGTGTGTGTGTGTAGATATTTCCTTTTAACTATGATATTTTTCTACAGACATTTTCATTCTTTCTTTTTTGGCAGTTTTAACTAATGTGTAAAATATTAAAATGCAAGAGAGCACAAGGACAAAGCATCATTTAAGGCAGTTAATATGTGGAAGGTGTACTATGAATTTTTCTCCATAAGCAGCAAAAATGTTTAAGATAATAAAAAATAATAATAACTGAGAATTCTTCACAAAGGCGTGATTTTATACAATAAAAATTTGTTAAATGAAATTACATTTAAAGCTTACCAGTATGTAGACCACTTTTATTGTGTCTGCAGGACGTCTGTGGAGCCGTGTATCTGAGAAGCGTATCACTGGGTATCTATATAGACATCATATCAGGAAACCAATGCTGAAATATGAAGCTGACAAACATGATTGTTCTCATTCTTGTCATGAGAATACTTTCTGTTTTGATAATAGACATGGTCCGTGTTTCTAACAACAAAGAATAACCACGTTTCTGTTTTGACAAAGAATATTTGAAATCTGATTCACCAGTGTATTACTGTGAAATGATTACGGTGATAGTATGAATGTGTGTGGGTGTGTGTGTGTGTGTGTGTGTGACTGTGCTCTGCAATTGACTGGCACCCTGTCCAGGGTGTACCCAGCCTTGTGCCCAATGCTCCCTGGGATAGACTCCAGGTTCCCCCACGACCCTGAAGAAGGAGGAAGCGGTAGAAGATGGATGGATGGATGGATTAAGATGATAAATACTTTTACGTTTGAAAGTTATACTGTACTTTTTTTTTTTAAGTGGCATACATAAATTATAAATGCATAAAATTGTATGGTGTGAAATAATAATAATAATAATAATAATAATAATAATAATAATAATAATAATAATAATAATAATAGTACATTTAATAAATTGGCAAATTGATTTGTAAATGGTAAATGTGCACTTTTGTCATAAGAGGAATAAAACAGTTGGGGATGTGCTGGCATAGAATCAAATGTGCTGTGATCCTATGATCTGTGATGAGGTGATTGTCAGTTAATTAATTTTAAAGAATTACTCTGACTGTAAGGTGAGGTCATGCATTCTTCTGGAGAATATGGACAAGAATGTTTCTTTCAAAATCTACTGGCAGGTTGTCAAACACAGACAAGAAGAAAACAAGCATGAAATTAAAACGCATCAATGGGTGTTGTGGTGGATTTTCTAAATGGTGTTCAAAGTTTTCTGCTGTGTTAGAGAGAATAATTACATCTGATGGTCTGCATTTATATAGCACTTTTTTAACCTTAGCGGTTCTACAAAGTGCTTTACACTGTTTCTCATTCACACACACACACCCTCTCACACACACAACAATGGTAGCAGAGCTGTCATGCAAGGTTCTAGCTTGCCATCGGGAGCAACTGGGTCATTTGTATTTATGTCAAACCCGAGTATATCTATGGTATGTTTAGAATTGGGAGGCTGTCTCAAAATGACTGTGGTGTTCTTGTCAAGAAAATATTTTCTTTTTCGAGAAAAAGACATTCCCCTTATGATGTTTGCCATAGTGAGATTATAGTTTCACAGCAACAAGAGAGAATCATTTTGCATTAAGAATAAGTTTTACATTTTATTGATAAATTAAATGCACAATAAAAATAGTGCTTTCTAACGCTGTGTAGTGTAATTGTCTATAATAGTAATTGAACACATAAAATTATCCTCTACAACATTACTAACAACAAGAGTCACAGCAAGTTAGTCTTGTCTAACAAGTACATATCAATAGTGTAGGAGAAAACATCACTGCTAAAACTCTGATTTCAGAAATACATAGGTACAAGCAAAGGTTAAATATAAAGTGTATTAATTAATTACAGAGATATTTTATTTCGGTTTGTCATTTTATTTTATAAGGTTCATGTAGCCGATTCAACAATAAACATCTGTTAAAATGACAAGGCCAAGGCCAATTCAATTGTTTTTAAGCAAACAAAAATATTGGAACATGTGACTGACATGTGTTTCTTGTTACCCAGGTAAGTTTTGTTAGATTGACTGTTTAAACCGTAAATATCTCTGGACATCTATTAGCTTTATTTTTTAAAGAATACGAAAGAAATGTTTCTTTAATTTTTTTGCAGCTCGAGGAGAGCCAGTCCACATGTATTATTTCATACCTCTATTGCACACAGTCACACAGTGGGCCTGCTCTGAAACCCAAAGCTCGCAGCGCGACATTGATTTTGTTTACTTTCTACATGTACATTTGGTATGATTTCTGTCCTGCCTCCGTCCGTGTATTGTCATTGGCTGTTTCCCTCATGTGTCAGCATTAGTTTCAGCTGTTTTGTGTTCATTTTTGATTATGTGTGTCATTCAAACCCCTTGTGTCATACTGTTTGTTGCGAAGTATTGCGTGAGTTTTCAGTATTCCAAACTGTTGTTCTTAGTTTCTGTGCCATATATGTAATCTTGTTCATGCCCTCGCTCTTCGATTCTGTTTTACCTCGTTCATGCCCGTTTGCCGTTCGCCTGACCCTTTGCCTGTTCTGGCCATGCCTATGTTTCATGATATGGATTTGTTTGCTTATCTCTCATCTAATTAAGCTCTTACCTGCATTTGCATCCATCCTAACCTCCTTTTTGTGACAGTGGGGGAATTCAAATATGATTTATTGCTAATGGACATGGCAAAAGCACAGCAGATTTACCACCTCAACCTCCTGAAACAGTGGAGATGATTTCACCTGATGCTCTGGTGACAGTGTAGGCAGAGAAACTTGAAGATTACTCACCATACCAAAGAGCAGACTTTGTCCATTTCAAGCTTTATGCCTCCTCTGAGAATTTACACGGGTTAGTGTGAAAAAAGTGAACACTTTACTGTATGGCAAGGTGGTCTTGGACATTTCCTTATTTAGTGAAACTATACAAACCACTTCAAATGTGGCAGTGAGATGAACATGAGGAGGAAGAGGCTGTTAGGAAGAAGTGTGTGCTTCAACATAGAGCATGGAAGGATTCTACTATGCATTCTCCCCAGACACAGATACCTTACTGAGCTTATACAGATTATGACATTATAATGCTTCATACATATTATAGATGTGGGTTGATGATGTACCACTCTGACCTTGTATGTGTAATTTATGAGTTATCCACATATCCTGAGATTGAACTACATATCCTGATATTTTCTAACCTAGTGTTACAGTGGTACAACCCTGAGAAGAGTTAAAAAGGCATTTTCTTCTTGCCAAACAGTGAGTGTGGAGGTTTCTATTACTTTGTACTTTTACTGAAATAATTCCCACTGGTTATTTAGTAAAAACGAAACCATATTACAGGTTCCTGACAAGAATCACAGCAAGTTAGACTAGTTTGACAACAGCATATTTAACCTTTATTATGTTGGCTTAGTGGGTAACATATTGTTCCTATACTTCTTTTCTTCTTCTTATTATTATTCTACTTTTTTATTATATTGACAGAGAAAACACAACTGTTCTGTGAGAATAGGGCAAGGAGTGCACACTTGATTTCCGAGAATTCTTTCTTGATTTTACTGTATTTACTTTTCCTTTTGGCTAATGTACAGCACTAGGCGCTCCTCCCCTCGGCCACCTGGGACAAAACCCAGAGGAAAGAAAAAAATTCAATCTTTAAATGTTGTATGTTTAAGCCACGCTGCATGTTTAAGACACTGAATGTGATGGAGGTGAGCTATGTTGTGGTTCGAATGAGAGGGAGGGATCAGAATTAACACCAATGTTCCCAACAGTTTAAGAGGGTTTGAGAGTACTACCATAAATATCTAAACAGAAATCTGATTTTTTTAATTATTATTATTTTCAAAATAAGCATATGGGGACCAATAAATATTACTTCAGTTATGCCATGTTTGTAAATTGTTTAACACATTTAAGTGTAAATATCAGGAAATAAAAGCTGAAATTCTGATCTATCACCATATACCATTTTTTTTACCTTCTTCTGTATCTTGATTCTCACATATACTTCTCTATAAATAATTACATATTCTTTTACCCTCTACTCTAACCTGGGTCATAGCAAGACATGCTTTGTGTCTAAGTAAATGTAATTCACAGTGACCTCAGTAGATTTGAATGCATATTAAAAATGCCCTACTGTGTTTTAAACAGTACATGCACTGTATGTAATACTTATAACATTGGCATGGTTAATAATTAACGGTCAAAATGCCAGACCCCTAATGACAAGAAGCTGTAAGATGTCTGCACAATTCAGAAAATATTATGACTCACAGATTGGGTAAGACTCACTCTGGACAAGTGTTTAACTTATATTATTTTAACTGCTGTAGCGGGATCAGCCCAGGGGGGAGAAGGCGTAGCACAAACACACAGGAGGCAGGTTGTAGTGAGAGAAGTGAGATAAAATCCAGGATTTATTTGTGTGTGTGTGTGTTTGCGTGCGTGTGTGCGTGTGGCTGGATGAGGGAAACCTGGCGGGGGCGGGGCTGGCGCAGCGGCGTCCTCCGGGGCGTGTCGGGGTGTCAGCGGAGTCCCCTCCTTCTGGAGCTGTATTGGTGAACCTCTCGCTCCCGGTTCACCAATCCGCCGCGGCGAGGCGCGGGTGGCTACACCCTGCCGTGACGGCCCTTCCGGTTAGCGTTGGGGCGGCAGTCGGGGAAGGAGCGAACCTCCTAGTTTGCGCGTTGGGTGTTGGTCCGCCGCGACACTGCACAATGCCTATGTAACTCTTCACATGCTTTGTATATACTGAGCATATGTTACACTATGGCCAGCAGATGGCACTGTGTCTCGGCGCTGGGTGAGTCACATGACATTGTTTTGGTTCACTCGCTTCCTGCTAACCATGTAGTTTAAGTGACTATTATTTGCCACAGGTGTTTATGTTTTGAATTGATTATGTTTGGTATTTAAATGCCTTGGTTACTGAGCAAGTCGCTCAGTATTATTGGTTGTAGTATTTGTATCGGTCGTATCATTTGTTTCCATGCCTTGAAGGATATTGTTATATGCCCCGTTTCCCATTTCCCGGTGAAGACCGCGTTTACTTTGGTTTTGAGTTTTATGTTTAATAAAGACTTTGATCTGCACCTTCATCTGCGTCCAGGCTATGATATGTAACAGAATACTGAGCCTACCAAATGGAAGCAGCAGATCAACAAAATGAGCGTGGAGTTGAACCGAGTGTTCTGGGAGAGGAACGGGCTAATGGACGAAACACTGGCGCGGATTGCTCACCAGATTGCTCAACAAGAGCTGCTGCAGCGAGCCGGTCATCCACGTCATTCTGGGAACTCAACCAACAGCTCAGCGAGGAACTTGTATGGCTTGATCGCCTGGTAAAGGAACAGGAGCTTCTGCAGCAAGCTGAGCTACGCGCCATGTCAGCCCCCATGCCCTTTAAGCCATCCCCACCACCAGAGAACCTCGCCATGCAACGCAGCCAGCAAAGCGACCGGAACATCTGGGGCTTCCCACTTCAGGGGAACTGTACAGCACCACGCAGCCAGCAAAGTGACTTGAGCATCTGGGGCTTCCCACTGCAGGGGAATTGCACCATGCTGCGCAGTCCAGAGGTGAAGGCTGGCCCAGATTTTTTTTTTTTTTTTTTTGGGGGGGGACGAAGACAGCAGAGTTCCAACCTGAGGTCTACAGAGAGGCCTCAGCTGTGGAGCTCCCACCTGAGGTCAACATGGCGACCTCAGGTTCGAATTCGGTGTTCGATGGAGTAAGACGTGAAGTTTGAGTCTCCTGCTGATTTCGATCAAAGATTGTAATTAATTACCACTTTCTTTTGTAATATAATATTTTTATATATAATTTATATACAAAATATTATATATAGTATATTTTGACTTATTCTACTTCGTTTCCTTATTTGTACTTTTAACTCGGTGGTTCGTTAAAGATGTCGGGAAAAAACTCGAAAACCGGTGGTAGCATTCAGACAAAATTGAGGTCTGGAGGGCGCACCACGAGCACATCTCCTTCTCGTGAATCCGCAGCCGCGTCTCCCTCTCACCATGCACCTGCGCCTCCTTCTCCTCAGGAATCCGTAGCCATGCTCCCTTCCCCCAGTGAACCCGCAGTCGCATCCGCGTCCTCGAGTGGTGGCTCTGACCTCGCCGCATTCAAGCTTGAGTTGCTGGCTTTACTTAGGAAGGACATCGCTGATTTTAGGAATGAGTTCCGGGAGCACCAGAAGCACCAGGAGAATCTTCAGAAGACTCTCAGTGATGCGCTATCTACTATACAGCCCAACCTGCAGGCCATGAAAACACAGCAGGCTAGCGATAAAGTCGCTACCGATGCCACCATATCAACACTGAAAGGTACTGTTGGGGAAATGGGGCACACTCTCTCCGGTTGCACCAATGATATAGTTCACATGAAGACTACTATTGAGTCTCTCACTGTGACCGTGACTCAATTAGAGAATAAATGTGAGGATCTGGAGTCGAGGTCAAAGACTACCATCGAGTCTCTCACTGCAACCGTCACTCAATTAGAGAATAAATGTGAGGATTTGGAGTCGAGGTCACGGCGCAATAACGTTAGGATAGTCGGAGTTCCAGAGGGCGCTGACACCTGTACAACCGCTGCAGTAGTGGCCTTGTTAAAGGAGGCATTTGGTCTGGAGAAGGAGCCGGTTCTGGACTGGTCCAACCGGACCCTTCAGCCTAAGCCGAAGTCTGGTGAACGACCACGAGCTATTGTGTGCAGATTCCATTACTACAGTCACTGTATTGATATTTTACGCCGTGCGAGAGAGCGCCAGCAGATTAAAGTGAGGGATCTGAACGTCTCCGTTTTCCCTGACTACACAGTCAAGATAGCCCGGGCCCGGGCCGCGTTTAACGAGGTTCGGCGTCAACTTCGTGATATTGAGGGAGCTCGCTATGGAATACTTTATCCAGCTCGGCTTCGCATAACATATAACGGTGTCCAGAAGGACTTTATTTCAGCAGAGGAAGCAGCAGAATACATTAAACTCTTAAATCCGGGGTAAACCATATCACCTACACAATGTAGTGTTCGCTATTTATTTATTTATTTGTTTATTTAGTATTTATTTTATTTATTATTATTTTTTTATTATATATATTTATTTATTTATTTATTTATTTATTTATTTATTTTCTCTGATAATATTCTTTATTCTAATTTGCATTCGGCCATCCAGCTCTATAGAATTCGAATTCTTATTGTGGATATTGTGCATTACTTCGTTCAGAATTTGTTTATTTATTTATTTATTTATTTATTTATTTATTTATATTTATTTTTTATCATCTTTTTATTCTCTTCTTGTATTTTATTTTAATATGCTACACTGTGTAATATTATTAGGTATAAGTCTTTAAAAGGTATGGACATTATATTTGTGCGCAGACTATTTATTAGATTTGAAGTCAGCAGGGGACTTTTTTCTTACTGGAATTTTTTTTTCTTTTTAGTATTTTTTTTTAGCTTACTCTAGGTCCACTTTGTGGACAACCCTAGGGGTGATACACTGCTGTCTTTTTTGTTTTATGGAGACTTTGGGTGTGTGTCCCTCTTCAACTCCAATTGGCTATTTATATTCTTATTTTTACTTTAGTTCTTGGGTTTTATAATTTTTATATAACCAGCGACAGCTATTGAGTAGCCATTATGAGCCAGGGGGCGGGGGGGAATTCTTTTTTTATTTATTTATTTTTTATTTTGTTTAATTAATTTATTATTATTATTATTGTTATTATTAATAATATTATTATTTCTCAATGAAATATTTGGGGAAGGGAGGGGAGAAAAGGTAAATGAATCACATGAATATGAACCACATGAAAATGAATTACATGTAAATGAATCATATGTAAATGAATCTCATGAAAATTAATTACATGTAAATGAATCACATGCATGAATATGAATCACATGAAAATGAATCATATGTAAATTAATCTCATGAAAATTAATTACATGTAAGTGAATCACATGCATGAATATGAATCACATGAAAATGAATCATATGTAAATGAATCGCATGTAAATGAATCATATGAAAATGAATAAATAAATGCTTAAAAAAATAAACATGGTGACCTCAGAGCTGCAGCTTGAGGCTTACGTGGAGGTCTCTGCGGTGGACCTCTCGACAGCCGAGGAAGCTGTCTTGCCATCCAGCCCAGCTGAGGAGGTTGTCTTGCTGCCCTGCACAGCCGAGGAAGCTGTCCTGCTGTCCAGCCCAGCTGAGGAGACCGTCCCGCTACCCTGCACAGCCGAGGAAGCTGTCCTGCTTTCCAGCCCAGCTGAGGAGGCCGTCCCGCTGCCCTGCATAGCCAAGGAGGCTGTCCAGTCTCGCTGGGGACGCCGCCCATCCCTCCAGTCCCGCTGGGGGCGCCGCCCAGCCCTCCAGTCCCGCTGGGGACGCCGCCCAGCCCTCCAGTCCTGCTGGGGACAAAGCCCAGCCCTCCAGTTCCAGACCCACCGGGGGTGGCACCCTGCGTTCCAGAGCCGCCGTGGCCGGCACCCTGCATTCCAGAGTCGCCGGGGGCGGCGCCCAGCATTCTTATGCCTCCGGGGGCGGTGTCCAGTGGTCCAGAGCCACCGGGGGCGGTGCCCCGGCTTTCAACCCCGGTGGGGGTACTGCTCCGCCCATCTGCTGCCTGACGGAGGCTGCTTTTCTTCCCGTGGCAGCGAGAGACAGCTCGCACATGGGCCCAGGACCCCCATTAGAGGGGGGTTCTTGGTGCTACAGGAGGAACACCTTTTGGTGGGGGGTTCTGTTACACTATGGCCAGCAGATGGCACTGTGGCTCGGCTAAAGACGAGTCACATGACATTGTTTTGGTTTGCGCTCTTCCTGCTCAACATGTAGTTTAAGTGACTTTCATTTGCCACAGGTGTTTATGTTTTGAGTTGATTATGTTTGGTATTTAAACGCCTTGGTTACTGAGCATGTCGCTCAGTGTTATTGGTTGTAGTATTTGTATCGGTCGTATCATTTGTTTCCATGCCTTGAAGGATATTGTAATATACCACGTTTCCCATTTGCCGGTGAAGACTGCGTTTACTTTGGTTTTTCAGTTTTATGTTTAATAAAGACTTTGATCTGCACCTGCATCTGCCTCCAGTCTACGTTAATTAACAGCTAATATAAAGATACATTACTTGCAATACTGGTCAAAAATTAATTAAATGTTGAAGCACAAACTTCCTGTTTACACTTGTATGCGCATGCCCAGTGTGCATGAATAGTCATGTGACATGTTTTTTCGATCGTGTAGTGTGGATGGAGATCGTTTCGGAAACACAGTGGAAACACCAGTGTGGACAAGGGTCATTTTCATTTTTAAATGCCGTTTTAAACTGAAAACACACTAGTATAAACAGGGTCTTACCCTTAACTTACACTGAAATCTTGACAGCTATTGGGCCGCTGTATGCACTAGCATTAGAAAGAGCATTGATTTTTTTTTTTTTTACCACAACGCAGCACTGTCCAAAACCTTTTGAGTCCCTTGGAACATAGTGCCAAAGATACATACTGAGTTTTGTAATGATACACGAAGTCTTCGTAAAATACAGCATTTTACGACAAAATTCAAAATGGCCAACATTCAAAATGGCTGACATAGGAATTTTTTTATATCCTTGAACTCGGAATGTGTGAACTCTTCGGAAGTTATAAGCAAAAATTAGCTTTTTTTTCATATCTCATGAAACACTGCAATCTCAGGGCCTAACACCTCAAAGCGTTACAGGGATATACCCTCATGTCCATTTTGGTGTGTTTGCTGTCACATTCGTTGAAGCGCCATTCAAAAATGGTATGGTTTATCACAATTCTGTGAATTAGATTTTGTCTGAAGTGTCTCTTGACGATGCCCGCCAATTTTCATGTAAATCTAGACCACGGCCTAGGGCAAGTTAAAAAAATTAGGTTTTTCAGAAAATTCAAAATGGCTGAAAAATGTTCATGACAACATTTGGAAAAACTGCGCCAAATTTTCTGTGCGACCATAGATTATCTTCAAACACATACCAAATTGAATGAAGATATCTCATTTCATTCAAGAGTTATAGCTATTTCTGTAAAATTGGCCATGCTTACTTCCTTTGTTTTTGCATACTGTAGCTACCACAAGTTGAAGGTTCAAACCTTTTTTGATAACTTTTTTAATTACATTTGTCAAGGCTGACTCCATGACCAGATATGTGGTTTGAATTACTCTTAGGCAGGACCCTCATCCTTCTATCTAGAGTAATATGAGAATGGCCTGTTCATATTTCCATGTTCTAAGGTCAAGACAACGGTCATGTACCATGAAGATCCTAGAATGAAGGGTCTATTGGTGTATGGAATTCTGGGCACAAAGCTTGCTTGAGATTCTGTAACACTTCTGATTGATTATTGTTCCACTGTATCATTTTGTTTTCAGCTTTTTTTGCCCTTTAACATGCCACTCAATGGTTGGGCCATGATAGTGTATGAATAAACCATGCCC
Organism: Ameiurus melas; assembly: GCA_012411365.1. Classification (NCBI taxonomy): domain Eukaryota; kingdom Metazoa; phylum Chordata; class Actinopteri; order Siluriformes; family Ictaluridae; genus Ameiurus; species Ameiurus melas. Next base: position 2,006,112 of record CM022760.1, on the reverse strand, counting down.
TGTTGAAACTGTAAGGTGTGAGAATTATATTTACATTTATTAATTTAGCAGAAGCGGAAAGGAGGAAATACAAGCAAAACAATATATCTAGCAGAGAGCAATACAAGTAGTGCTACCATGCAAGATTTATAATTGAGTGGTAGAGAAGCAAAGTGCACAGAGTAGAGGTGTAAGAGCCAGTGTAGGTTGGCATTTTAGGGGTTAGTTATGTGCTCACTGTCCAGATTAAGGTTGGAAGTTCATTCCACCACTGAGGGACAGTTAGTGTGAAAGTTCCTCTAAGGGACCTTGAGCCACACTGAGTAGGCACTACAAAGTGTCGGTCATTAATCGAACGCAGATTGCATGAGGGAACATAAGCCTTCAGGAGAGTGTTGAGGTAGGAGTGCGCTGTTCCAGACAAGGTCTTGTACTTGATCATCAAGGCCTTGAATTTGATACGGGAAAGCAGTGGAGGGACATGAAGAAGGGGCTAGTTAAAGACAAGACATGCTACTGCTCTGAATTATCATATATTAGGTGGTTTTGCTTCATTAATTGTGTTTATCTCTTCAACAATCATTTCTCATTTCCCTTATGAGATTTTCAGTCCCAGATAAAATCATTTCCTTTCTGCCAAGAAATCCTGAATCATCAGCACATCTGTGTTATAATGTTGTTCTTCAGTCTCAGAAACCACTAATACATTGTCTACATAATTCATGATGACTGATGACATCACGGGTGCTCCTCTGAGGTAATGGGAGAGTGACATGTGATAAACCTTGGGGCTGTTGTGTTGACCTTGAGGTAATATTGTCCAGATGTACTGTACTCCATTCACCATACATGCCAGCATGTACATCCTAAGCCAGTGGCACAGACCAGAAGTCATTGTCACTTACAGTAGAACACTGATGTTCTGGCTTGAGAACATTTAACAATCTCTAATTGACCACTACCAATAGTATTCTTTTTTCACTGGGAAAATGGGACTGTTGTTTGTGCGGTGTGTCTTTACCAGAATATTCTCTTTCCCCTAACTGCTGAATAATGGGAAGAATTCCATCTATTTCAGTCTTGCTGAGGGAATTTTCTTGTGTTTTAGGAGAAACTTGGCCTGTGAACGTCACTGGTTCCATCTCCAAGTTTTCACCATTGTTTTTGTCTTTGGACCAAATGATCAGATAATCAGATGTTTCTCTGTGACCTTTCCAATTGTCTCAATTTCAATTTCATATAGAGTTCTCATCATTCTCACTCAAGGTAGATGATGTCAACGAGTAAATCAGCATAGGTTTCCACTGTATGGTTCCCAATTTCAGGGTTTGAGAGATTTTAGGCATTTGTCAATTCAAATGTGAATCCATTCAGAGAGCTTGTTTCAAAGTGCTTTTCTGCACTTATCAATTTTATGTCAGCTGGTACAGACACTTGATGTCGATGAATCGTTGCTCTATTTTTGACTCTTGTTTTTAAAGTTCACAGCTACATCACTTCCTCTTCTGCTGATTCATTAGATCTTTCACTCTCACCCTTCTCTTGTCCAAGGCAATTTGCAATTTCAGGCAGCAGATGGTGAACATATTTTTTCCTCTTTTTTTCCATTTTTTCCTTTCTCCCTAAGCTTATTATGGGTCACCAATTTTGCCTCTAGAGGGCAGCTGTGCTCTAGACTCACCTTGGAGTAAGGAGGAGCATAAGAAGGGAGAGTGGGGAGCCTCACAAAAGCAAAACCTGTTCTTTGTTCTCTTTCGGAATTGCATTTTTTTAAAATTCATTTTAATTATATTTGTATAGCACTTTTAACAATGGACATTTCTTCTCCAGCTTAGCCACTCTAGTCTTAAGCAAACAAATTCTGTTGATCTAAACTCACTTTTGCCTCAGGATATTGCTCAAGTTGCTGTTACAAATTTGTTTGGATTTGAGTTTGTGTTCTAGTTTTAATTATGGACTATATTTTGACTTTTTAACTTCACTTTTGACTCTTTTACATAAACAGCCTTCTATGCCCTCTTGCATGCGGTTCTAATTTCTGACATCATCACTCAAAACTAACAAGCATATTTAATAATCTTTGTTGCTTCTGTCCATCTCAGACTTTGTCTTTGTGTCGATGAATAAAACATCTTTTGATCTTTATCTTTTTTCTGCTTATTGCCAGTGGCTTTTGTTTTCTCATTTGCTTTCTTGATTTCCTCCATGCAACACATTGATGTTCTGGCTAAGACACATTTCTAAGACAATTCCTCTTAAACTCGTGTCAAATACCCTTAACTCCTCTTTACATCATCTCCAAATTGACAAGATAGCAGCTATTGTGGAATGCCCAAAATCCAAGGCCAAAAAAGATGTGAGGCAGTTTTTGCGAATAGTTGTCCATTATTGTAGGGTTGTTCCTAATTTAGTAGATCTTACCAACCGGTTGACTGACCTCACTAAAAAGGCAGCACCAGATACGTTCCAATAGACAGAGCCATGCGAACAGCCTTTTTGACAGGCAACAGCGATTTTGTGTGAGTCTGCTGTTGAATTCGCCCGATATTTCTCTCCTTTTTATTCTGCAGTGTCACGTATTGTGACGGAGCAGCGTAAGGACGGATGCAAGCGCAGTAAAGAACAACAGTTTTATTTAAAGAGAGGCAGACAAATCCAAATCGTAATTCATGGACATAATCCAAAACAGGCGAATGTCAGGTGATCAGCAAACTGGCATATACAGGATCAGGCAGGAAATGAAGTCGTGGTCATGGGAAAAACGGGGTCGAGATATTAAACATGAAACATAAACATGAAACATAAACATGAGTGAGGAACTGGTAGCGGAGAAACCAGTGAACAAATCTACTCAGAAAACTATGACAATCACATTCAACTTATCTACATCAATTTTCCGCGTTGTGTGCTGGGAGGCGCACAGTATATATGCTGGCATGATCAGCGTTTAAACTGTTCGCAGCTGAGGGCAATACAGACACATGTGGAATCCCAGCCAATGACAGAACAGGGAGGAGACATGACAGAAACGTAAACAAAACACACGTGTCGAAATGTCACTGCTGTCCACTCGCGCACCTGCTTGTGCACGCGCGCTCACATATTCCATAGCGCGCTGCACAAAGGGGGACTCATGACATGCAGACTCGGGACAACCAAAATCAGGTCTGCAGGGCAGGTCTGCAGGGGCTGGGGAGAGCCGAGACATTTTCAGATGGAGTGCCAGATATGAGTCAGATGCTCAGAATCTATGTGGTTCCATGGCCCTTCCCCGATAAAGAGTGCCAGTTAGCGGGTATACATGAGTCCTTGGTGGAACGGTTTAGATCTTAATCCATCAAAGCCTTATTCAACATGAAACTTTGAAGAAATCTTGGGAGGTGAAGGTGCAGTATATTCATGGAGATTTGCACACAAGCCTCTCTCAATCCCTCAATCCCTCTGAAACTATTAGAATGGCAAGGCAAATTCATTTGTTTGTGCTATACACAAATGATATTTGGGTTTGCTATTAAAAGATGGATATGAGAAGAGATTTTAGGATTTCAGCTTTTATTTCCTAGTATTTATATCTCATTGTATTACATCTTCTGTTGTTTGAAAGTTGTTGTTTGTTTTGTGGGTGTTTTCCATTCACTTTACTCTTCAGGAGGTGAAATGCTGCTCAGTTGGTTTAAAGTCTGGTGATTGACTTGGCCAGTTTACAACCTCCTAATTTCCCCCCTGATGAAGTCCTTTGTTGTGTCGGCAGTGTGTTTTGGATCGTTGTCTTGCTGCATGATAAAGTTTCTCCTAATTTATTTGGATCCATCCATCCATCTTCTATACCTTTTTCAGGAGCACATCCCAGGGAGTATCGGGCGGGGTACACCCTGTACAGGGTGCCAATCCATTGCAGGGCACAATCACATACACATTCACACACCCATTCATACACTTTAGATTCATACACATTCATACGGGGGAGGAAACCGGAGTACCCGGAGAAAACCTGAATGCAAACTCCACACACATGGGGCGCAATCAAAACCCAACCCTGGTGGTGTGAGGGTTAACCACTAAGCCAATTTGGATGCATTTCTCTGTAAATTGACAGACAAAATGTTTCTGTAAACTTCTGAATTAATTCTGCTGATACCAGCATGAGTTACATAGTCAATAAAGATTAGTGAGCCTTTTCCAGAAGTATGTTTCACAGATGAGCTAGTATGTTTTGGATGATGAGTAGATTATTTCTTTCTCCATACTTTAGACTTTCTATCTCTTTGGTACAGGTTAAGCTTGGTTCCAGAACTTTAGTGACTCATCTTTGTAATTCTTTGTGAATTCCAAACTTTTTTTTTGAATCTTTACTGCTGGAGAATGGTTTGCATCTTGAGGTATGGTCATTATATTTCTGCACTTCACCCTTGCCCTGTGAAGGTTGTTGGTGATATCACTGACTGTTGTTTTGGGGGTTTTCTTTATGGCTCTCACAATGTTTCTGTCATAAGCTGTTGGTTTCATTATCAGTGTCTGTTGCTCATTTTTTTTCTTTTTAGGATTCAAATTGTTGAATTGGCTATGCCCAATGTTTGTGCAATGCATTGATTTCTCAGCAAACAGTCATGCGATAATTAATTAATGCATGTGTTTGAGTAGGTGGCTGTGTTTGATTGGGAAATTACCTAGTTACTAAACAAACATAATTATTAGGTAACTATATGATGGTAACTGTATTATTAAAGGGTACTTGTATCCTCTTGCTAATGAAGTGACACTGTAATTGTCACGTGGCCTGACGGCAGGAAGCAGGCGGAATACATTTGCAGTCCAAACGGTGAGGTTTATTTACAGGAGATGAAACAAACAAAAACTGAAACAAAAACAAAGTTCTCTCTACAACTAAGCTAAACTAGATTCTAACTTTGGCTAAAGCTAACGCTAAGGCTATGGCAGAAAACGGACATGAAACAAAAGCTTTGCAGAACTCGCACTCGCGCTATGAATGGCAGACGTGCATAGATACACAGAAGTCCAAGCAGTCAAGTATTCACCCGCGCTGTGTAAAGCATGGCGCACGGTATATATCCATGCAGTCATTAGCCTGCGATATCTTCCAGCTGCGAGCTCTTTCGCATACATGACGGGAGGAGGCAAAACCATGACGTCAACCCGGAAGCACCGTGCGCGTAAGCGCGCCGCCGCACAGGGGGAATTGTGACAGAACCCCAAAGGGCACTCCTCCCGGAGTGCCAAGAGTCCTCCCCTTTCATTGGCGGCTCCGGGCCCCTGGGCTGAATGTCCCCCCAGCCTCAGGAAACCGTACGCTGTTCCTGGCGGAGCAGGGAAGCGGAGTAAGGTCTACCGCCAGGCAGACAGGATGAGCGAGATTCTTTGTGGGGCTTGGGAGCAGTGCATTGTCCTCAGCAGAGCATGGAGGCTGAGCGGCGTCCTCAGCAGAGCAGGGAGGCTGAGCGGCGTCCTCAGCAAAACTGACTGGGCTCAGAGGCATGGCTTGAGCGCGGGACGGGGCTAGAGCTATGACGAGGGCCAGGGACGCGGCTGGAGCTATAACGTGGGCCAGGGACGCGGCTGGAGCGATGGTGTGGGCCCGGGACGTGGCTGGAGCTGTGGCATGAGCCAGGGACGTGGCTAGAGCTATGGCGTGAGCCTGAGGCGCGGCTAGAGCTATGACTTGAGCCCGAGGCGCGGCTAGAGCTTGAGCGAGGGGCGTGACTGGGGCGTGAGCGAGAGGCGCGGCTAGAGCTTGAGCAAGAGGCGCGGCTGTAGCGAGAGGCGTGGCTGTGGCGTGAGCGAGAGGCGCGGCTAGAGCTTGAGCAAGAGGCGCGGCTGTAGCGAGAGGCGTGGCTGTGGCGTGAGCGAGAGGTGCGGCTAGAGCGATGACGTGAGCCTGAGGCGCGGCTAGAGCTTGAGCGAGGGGCACGGCTAGAGCTTGAGCCAGGGACGCGGCTAGAGCTATGGCGTGAGCCCGAAGCGCGGCTAGAGCTATAACGTGAGCCCGAGGCGCGCGGCTGGGACTTGAGCGAGAGGCACGGCTAGAGCTTGAGCAAGAGGCACGGCTGTGGCGTGAGCTAGAAGCGCGGCTGTGGCGTGAGCGAGAGGCGCGGCTGTGGCGTGAGCGAGAGGCGCGGCTGTGGCGTGAGCGAGAGGCGCGGCTGTGGCGTGAGCGAGAGGCGCGGCTGTGGCGTGAGCAATAAGCGCGGCTGTGGTGTGAGCGAGAGGCACGGCTTAGCTGTCTGCTCCTCAGCCCTCAGGTTTAGTTATCTTTTCACCATGGCTGCTACCAGCAACGTTTCCTGCTCTATTTAGGGGTCAAGCCCCAAAGGGGCGGAGACCCCTATTGTTTTTGTTAGTTTTCAAATTTTTATTATTAGGGGAGGAGCACCAAAGGTGCGTAGGCACCAATTGCAATCATTAGAGTTCTTATTATTAGGGGTGAACCCCGAAGGGGTATTCAGCAAGGAGAGGGCCAGTTGTTTCCCACCTCACAGACCGTACGACTGTGCCATAGACTTACTTCCCGGAGCCAGTCTACCGCGAGGCAGAGTTTATCCACTATCCCAGGCAGAACAGCAGGCAATGGAGGAGTACATTCAGGAGGTTCTTCAGCATGGTTACATCCGACTGTCCACATCCCCTATGTCTGCCGGGTTCTTCTTTGGGAGAAGAAGGGAGGGGGCCTTCCCCCATGCATTGATTATCGAGCCCTCAACCAAGTAACAGTTAAATACCATTATCCACTGCCTCTTGTCCCCTCAGCCTTGGAACAGTTACGGTCCACCACCATCTTCACCAAGCTGGACCTTCGCAGTGCATATAACCTAGTTTGCATCAGGGAAGGAGTTGAGTGGAAGACGGCTTTCAGCACCATCTCTGGACATTATGAGTACATGGTTATGTCGTATGGGCTCGCTAATGCCCCTTTGGTGTGCCAGAATCTCATCAATGTTGCTCTGAGAGACATGTTAGGAAGATACGTGATAGCCTATATAGACGATATCCTGATCTTTTCGTCCTCCCAGGAGGAACATGTCCAACCTGTCCGGATCATACTGTAATGCCTCCTGCAGTACCAGCTTTTCGTCAAGGCTAAGAAATGCGAGTTCCATCAGCACACAATCTCTTTCCTGGGATATATTATAAAGCCCAAGGGAAGTCGCCATGGACCAACGTAAGGTCCAGGCGGTCGTGGAGTGGCCCACTCCGCAAACCGTCAAAGAGTTGCAGCATTTCCTTGGTTTTGCAATCTTTTACAGAAGATTCATTCGAGACTTCAGTAAGGTTGCACAACCCCTGACCTCGCTTCTGAGAGGGAAGCCCAGGTGACTGCTGTGTCACAAAGGTTTGGTGAAAGTCCCAAACTACGTGGCATTTTTTTTCCTGCAAGCTGTTGCCAGTCAAACGGAACTATGATTTGGGCAACCGTGAACTGCTGGCCATTAAGCTAGCTCTGGAGGAGTGGAGACACTGGTTGGAAGGGGCTTTACACCCATTTGTTATATTCAAAGACCATAAAAATCTGGAATACATAAGAACCGCCAAACGTCTCACTCCTCGCCAAGCACACTGGTCCCTGTTCTTCTCTAGGTTTGAGTTCACCCTGTCGTACCGACCCGGTTCCAAGAACACAAAGGCTGATGCCCTGTCTCGCATTTATGGCCCAGAGCGGCTGGCGGAGACGGAGTGTTATATTATGCCTCCGTCCTGTATAGTGGGCTCCCTGGAATGGCCCCTAGAACAAAACCTAGCTCGTGTCCCCAGTTCCAGAATCCCAGCCACTTGTCCTCCCAGCAAACAGTTTGTGCCTAAACGGTAATGTCTCGACCTTATTACCTGGACCCACATGACTCTGGCTACAGGCCACCCAGGGGCCCGTCGCACTTACCAACTACTGGCCGAAAGGTACTGGTGGCCTAACATCCAGGGAGGTTCAGCGCATCATGCCCTTGTGTTCCTCTTGTGCTCAGTCTAAGGGCCTCCGTGCGCTTCCGGTTGGAAAGTTGGTACCCATGCCCGTACCTGAACGTCCGTGGTCCGACTTGGCTCTTGATTTTATCACTGACTTGCCGAAGTCACAGGGGAACTCCACGATTCTGGTGATTGTAGACCGGTTTTCGAAGTCCCTGTGCTTAGTTCCACTACCAGCCATCCCATCTGCCTTCACCATGGAGGAGCTCCTGTTCCAACACGTTTTCGTTACTTCGCTATCCCTGAGGAGATTGTGTCTGACAGGGGGCCACAGTTCACTTCACGGGTTTGGGCTGGCTTTATGAGGAAGACGGGGGTCACAGTCAATCTTACTTCCGGTTATCACCCCCAAGCTAACGGACAGGCGGAACGAGCTAACCAGGAAGTCATACAGTTTCTTCGGACCTACTGCTCTGTCAACCCAAGGGACTGGTGTCAATGCCTCCCGTGGGTGGAATATGCCCGGAATAGGCGGAATATATATAGGCCATTTTGGATGTTGACCATTTTGAATACATAGATATAAAATGCTGTCTTTTATGAAAGACTTGGCATATCATCACGATACTCGGTATGTGACTTTGGCACAATGCTCTGAAGGGACTGAAAATGTTTCAGCATAGCTTTACCTTGTGGTCAAAAATAATAATTCTATTTCAGAAAAATGCTAATAGCTATTGACTCCTTTTGCCTACTGACATGGAACTGGTCTTGATAGATTCCATGGTTCAGGCCGAGAACAATTATGTCATGGTCGACCAAACTTCCTGTCCACTATTTTTAAATATTTTGAAAACCACAAAAAATGGCCTGCATCTACATGTACTCACAACAAAAATTATTCATAGCATTTTGATATGCCATACAGTTTTTGAATGGCACTTCAATGAATTTGAAGAACACACAAAATTGAACTTGATGTTGTGTCTCCGCAACGCTTTGAGGGATCATGAGGTAATGTATGTGTCATTACCATTTGGCCCTGAGGTTACCTGCAGAGATTCGACACAATTCACTCTACTGGTCAGGACATAGCAAAAACAGCATTTTTGGCTTATAACCCTTGAACATTTTCCTGCATAATAACCATCATGCCCAGATGCTACCTGAGAGGTTTCAGAACAGTACCACATACTGGACAAAATTTCTAAGAAGGAGCTATTTTTAGTTATTTTTTAAATAATTATTTTATTTATTTTTTTTTTATCATTAAAAGTTAACTTTTTCTAACTTCCATACACTGTTCATCCATCTCTAACTAAAACATGTCACAAAGCTTGTTTTGCTGCTCATGGTGCCGATAATTGGCTTGACCCCAGTATTGCTGCTTGCAGCTATATTAATCTTACTGTTACTGTTACATATGTTACAGAAGTGGTTACACAAAGTCACTCAAAATATTGACTTGATTACTACTAATTTCCTTTGTCATTATATAACAAACAAATTTCACAGGCAGCACAAATATTTTACACAGAGGCAGTATCTGTTTTAGATAATTAGATCATTTAGACTCTTGTATTATTAATGCTTTAAAAATGCGTTCCATGTAAAATATTTTAAATCTTAAACCAGCCCATCTCTCACCAACAACAATGTCATGGTTAAAGTCTCAGAGATCACATTTATCCCCATTCTGATGTTTGATGTGATCATTGCTGGAAGCTTTTTATCTCTGTCTGCATGATTTTATGCACCGTGCTGCTGTGACATGATTGGCTGATTGGATAACTGCATAAATAAGCAGGTGTACAGGTGTTCCTATTAAAGTGGACAGTGACTGTATATCTTGATCAAATAAAATCACAAGGAACATCCACTCAACCAGACAAATTTAAAAGCAGGAAGCGCTCTGTAAGTACAGTGAGGAGTATTTAATATTTTTATTTACATCCACATATAGTGCAAGCCTTAAAAAACTTAATTTTAATCACGCACTCATGCATCCAATTTACACTGACAATCACACCACACATATTATAGACTAGTCAAACAGTTATCTTTTGCAAAGTGTATGTTAGGTTACATTTTGTTTCTGCCATTATCCAATCTTGATACCTTGTATGTAGACTCTGGTTTTGAATTTGTTCATGTTTTCGACCTCATATTTTTGCCTTGCCTTGTTTGGACTGTTTGGACTCATTTCTTAGTGGCAGCAAAGTAGTAATAGTGCCTTTAGAAATATTGCAGAATGTCCAAAGTGACAGAAGCATGTGAAGAGATTGTTCATTTGTTTCTCTGAGATGTCAATGAGGTGACCAGTGTGTGGGAAGTAGTGGAGGTATGAGTGAAAGAGTGAAACAGCTACCAAATGCAAATTCAACACTTGGAATCAACCCCAGACCTTTTATATCCTTTATTTGTCATGAAATAAGAAGGAAGCAGTCCAAAACTGGCCATGAAACCGCTTATCAGGAAATTGTCCAATTTCTTTTGATCTTGTGAAAATGGAGAGACTTTATGGTTAACCCATTATTTTTTTGTCAAACCCCTTGAATTAAAGCTGAAAATCTACACTTAAATCCCACCTGCTACATCTGATTCCTTCATTTTGCTTCCACTGTGGTGGTGTAGAGGCAAAATTATGAAAATTGTGTCACTGTCCAAATACTTATGGACCTGACTATATAATGTAAATGGTGCTTTTTGCACTTTAGAGGCAGCTACTTCCAGCTCAGAGATTTTAGATTAATGGAAACCCTCTGTGGTTTTCCTTCAAATAGTCTATTTTTCAAACTGTCATTGTATTACCAACAATTCATATTAGCATGTAAAAACATAACAAGTGTCATACATGTTTATAAATTAACATTAAATGATTTAGTAAGCCAAACATTTTTACATTTTAGAACTTAAATGCTCGACTTCCAGTTGAGCATGTGAGGGAGAAGGCGCGTGTGAATAGAGCTCTTGAGTATTTTCTCTTTTAATTCTCTCTTTTCTGTCTTTTCAGGGGCATTTTGTGCCTTCATGTTCAATTACTTGGTTTACAATTATAACCAGAGAGGAGTTATGGCGTCTGAAAGACAAAGGAATCTTAAATCTACACCGAGCACGGTAAGTCATGGTGACAAGCTACCTCTGGACTTAGAAAATCTCCATGCAACTTTAATCACGGAGCTAACTTCTACCATCGCAGAGCAGGTACAGCGGCTATTAACACGGCTCTGGCCCCAGTTATTGCGTCTTTTGAAAGTTTTAAATCTGGTATTGAGTCACAGGGACTGCGTACTGACGAGCTTGAGCAGCACCTGAATGGTTACAGTGACCGAATTTTAACGCTGGAAGAGACTGTGCTACAGCTAGCTTCAGCTAACAAACACCTCACCGAGAAAGTGGAGGACCTGGAGTTCCATTCACGGCGCTGCAATCTCCGGGTCATCTGTATTCCGGAGTGAGAAAAAGGGAGCGATCCGGTCATATTTATGTCTTAGATATTCCAGGATGTCCTCGGATCCGATATCTTTCCGACCGCTCCAATGATGGATAGAGCTCACCGCATCGGCTCCATGCCCTCAGAGTAGCAGCGAGAGAAACAGAGGAACAGAGTTATGATTGTGAGGTTCCACTATCTTCATGACAGAGAAAAAGTTATTCAACGCGGGAATTGGGATCAACTTTTCCATCACGACCACAAGGTTTTCATCTTTCCTAACTTCAGCTCCAACGTTGCTAAGAGGAGGGCGGCCTTCTCTGTGGTGAGAAACAGCCTGCGTGAGAGAAATGTGCAGACTTCTCTCAAATACCCTGCTCGCCTTCAGGTGGACCTCGGGGAGGAGAGGCTGCAGTTCAACTGTCCCCAAAAAGCACAACGATGGTTTAATGAATGTTGTCTATGAACGGTGTTTAGTGACTTCACACAGTAAGAATACGGTACGGGTTACAAGTTCAGGATGTTCCAGTGTTTCTGGGCTCTGCCTCCATTGTTTGGGAATGGAGAGAAGTTAACTGATCAGAGTAGGGTGGGGAGGGAGGGGTGGTTTGCTGTGTGTGGGTGGGTGGGGGAGGGGGTTGTGTTGCTATATGTGTGTGTGTGGGGGGATCCTGGTTTTTTTTTTTTTTGTTTAGTTTTTTGTTTTTTCTCCCCCCCTTTTTTTCCTTTTACCCTATTGATATCAACCACTCTGTACTCCACTCTGTATTAATCTAAATTAATGGAAAATACTCGAAGCTTGTTCAGATTCTTAAGTTGGAATGTGAAGGGTCTGAACGGTCCCGTTAAAAGGTCCAAGATTTTGACACATTTAAAACTACAAAAACCTGATGTTGAATTTCTTAAGGAAACCCATCTCTGTCTCAGGGATCAACGCAGACTCCAAGTTTGCTGGACATTGCATATGTTCCACTCCAATTTTGATTCCCGGTCCAGGGGAGTTTCTATCCTGATCAGTAAGGCTGTGCCCTTTTCGTTTGATAATGTCCTTTCTGATGTAAATGGTAGATATGTGATTGTGGAAGGGAAAATCTCACAGCCGCCAGTAGTTTTGGTGAATGTATATGCCCCAAACTTTGATAATGCTCCTTTTGCTCAGAATTTGTTGTCAAAACTTCCTGCTTTGAACACACATCTCTTGATATTTGGGGGAGATTTGAACTGTGTTATTGACCCAGCTTCGGACAAATCTAGCGCTGTTGCAAAGGCTCTCTCTGCGATGGCAAAGGTATTCTCTGAGTTTATGGTTCAGAATGGTTACATTGATCTGTGGAGGTATTTAAATCAATTCAATTCAATTTTATTTTTATAGCGCTTTTTACAACAGACATGAAATAGTACAGTATGGATGTAAATGAAGTCTGTATGGTCTTTGGAGCAGCCGTAGTCCCAGTAGAGAAGATTCGAGACTTGAGCTCCATCCAGAGGCTGAAATGATCTGGATCTCCAGTATCTCCAGAAATTCGCGTGTGGCTCAGCAAAAGGAGAGAGGGAGAAAAAAGATTATTATGACTGTGAAGTAGTAAAATAGAATCTAGTCAGTATAGGCTTGAGTAAACAAATATGTTTTAAGCCTAGACTTATACACTGAGACTGTGTCTGAGTCCCGAACACTATTTGGAAGACTGTTCCATAACACTGGGGCTTTATAAGCAAAGGCTCTTCCCCCTGCTGTAGCCTTCATTATTTGGGGTACTGTCAAATAGCCTGCATCTTTTGATCTGAGTAGGCGTGGAGGATCATATAAAACCAGAAGGTTGCTTAGATATTCTGGCGCGAGACCGTTTAGTGCTTTATAGGTTAATAAAACTACTTTATAGGTAATGCGATATTTTACTGGGAGCCAATGCAGTGTGAATAAGATCGGGGTGATATGGTCGTATTTTCTAGTTCTAGTTAGGACTCTAGCAGCAGCATTCAGGACTAACTGGAGCTTATTTATATTCCTACTGGAACATCCAGACAGTAAGGCATTACAGTAATCTAATCTAGAGGTGACGAATACATGAACCAGTATTTATGCATCATGTAGTGATAATATATTTCTTATCTTAGAAATATTTCTGAGATGAAAGAAAGCTATCCTAGTAATATTATCTACATGAGCATCAAATGATAGACTGAAGTCAATAATCACTCCAAGGTCTTTAACTGCTGTACATGATGAAACAGAAAGACCTATTTACCTATAAACCATTCTGGCCTAAAGATAAAACGGACTGAAATACCTTTTCGTTTGGAACATTCAAATATCTCTGAGTTAATGTCACCCGTTCCCATTCTGCATTAATGCCGGCGAATTTCACACCCTTAATCTCATACATGAAGTCAGCCTTTCAAAGATGGGCAGCTCTGCCCCCCTCTTGGTAGAATAAACACAGTAAAAATGAACATTCTCCCAAAATTCCTCTAACTCTTTCAGTCCATCCCTTTGTTTTTACTCCTTTGTTTTGACTCATTTTTGGGAAAATGGCAACAATTTATTACCCATTTCAATGATTTACGCACCCTGGAGGTAGATTGAGGAGAGGTACACGGTGAACACTAACTATCTCACCCCCTTTCTTTTGGTTTTGGCTGTGTTTGTTTTGTAGGGGTTGTTGGGTTGGGTGTTCTGTGTTATGATGTTAAAAATGCAAATTTCCAATAAAAATTCTATGATAAAAAAAAGACATAAATAAATGTCAGCACAACAACAGATAGTTGTTATGCACATTATCGGCCTAATACTGGTGTAAAACAAAGTTCTCCCTCCATTACAGAACACAGAGCCTCCTCTCAACACCACACTGCCTTGAACATCTCCAAGTCTCCCATACTACTGTAAAAGTTAAAATCAACCAGAATTCTTGATTTGATCAGTCTGGAGAGACGTTTTATGGCATCGCAGTATGTGTTCTGTGCTTTTTTCTGCTAAGGTATATCTCCATTTTTGCCTGACCAAAGATAAAATTGATCAGCTGATACTTGAATCTGTTCTTTCTGATGTACTTAAAACCAATGATAAAAATCTGAAAAGTAAAATCCACATAAAATGACCAAGGAGAGGAATAGACAAGGAGACAGGGACAGAGGGAGAGACTTGTCTGTCTCCTTGTCTCATCCTATCTAGAAATAGGTTTAATAATAATTGATTATTGTAAAAAAAAGTAAAAATTATAATTAAATTCTAGATAATCATTTGATAATTTTCTTATAATGCTAATTATTTTATTTCTTCTGCGCAATGTAGACATCAACTATGATATCTGGATTGACCCTAATAAATACTTTCATTTGAAAAAAAAAAAAAAAAGAAAAGAAATTAAATGCTTAGGTGACACACAACTTTTGTATATGTGAATAGGAAACTTCCATAGTCATACTGTATTTTTCAAAGTAAAGTTGCATAGCTGTAAAAGTTTTCTAATTGGTGTAGACTACACGTAAGATGCATCATATATGTGGACCCAAACTGGCTGCTGCTTGCTACCACACGCCAATCTTCAATAGGTCTTTAAAGAAAAAAAAAAAAAAAAACACCACACAACCACAGAAAACCTCTTATTTTCATTTATCCATTAAGATGCTGGACAAGACAGAGTGTGAGAAACTGTCTCTTGGGAGCTTTTCCCCCCAGCAGGTCTCAGGTGGATCTTCCCCTTCTGTAAAAAAGGTTAATTTATGTCAATTTTATTTGTATAGCACTTTTAACAATGGACATTGTTTTACTAGCAGCTTTACTGAAATAAATACATCACAGATATACATTTTAAATGTATGAATTTATCCATTTGACAAATTTGAAATTGGGTACCTACAAAGGTAACATGTTTCACAGAACCATTTCACACAAGTTTGAAAATTTCGCTTGCCAATGATACTAAAAGTATCAAAGTAAAAGTACGCTCTTCCGCCCGAGGAAGACTGAAGACCGACTCGGCTACGTAGGCATCTAATAGACGAGGTATTTCCACCGCAACCACGCAACACGGGCATCACTAATCTCTCGCGTTTTCGCTCTCTCTCTCTTTCTCTCTCTCTGACACCCGTCCCCACGCCAGCAACGATAATGACACCCGTCCCCACGCCAGCAACGATACTGACACCCGTCCCCGCGCCAGCAACGATACTGACACCCGTCCCCGCACCAGCAATAATAATGACACCCGTCCCCGCACCAGCAACGATACTGACACCCGTCCCCGCACCAGCAATAATAATGACACCCGTCCCCGCACTAGCAACGAAACCGGCACCAGCAACGATAAGGGCACCCGTCCCAGCACCAGCAACGATGCCAGCACCTATGACTATTCCAGCGACAATAATGATGCCACACAGCGATCTTGTCTCAAGCCTGGCAGAGCAGTTACAAGTGGAGAAAGTAACCCCACACAACCGCAGCAGGAGTACCAACAAGACGTGAATGTTGATGAAAAAAATCCTAAAATGGACAGAATAGGGAAACGTATGGAAAAGGTGGAGTACCCATCGAAACATGATGACGAGATGTCCGAAGACTCGAGCTCGGAGTGTAGGGATGGATCTTCAGGAGATGTATCTATGGAGGAGGAGGAGGTCACCGCAGAACAACCGTATGTTTTTAACCGCCCACAAGAACCTGTGCAACTATACACCCAAGAACAGATCAACCGGTTCCTGAAAGTGACTAAAGGAAAACGAAACGTTATACTGACGTTTTGAGGGTTTTGAGGTTTAGGAATTGTTATTAGTATAAGTACTATTATGATGATTGTTATTATTATTTATTTTCTAATGGGTCTTTTTTATTTCAGAGGGGAATCTCTTTGGGGGGGAGATCTGATGGGTTTTTTTTTTTTTTTTTTTTTTTTTTTTTCTCTTTTCTTCTTTTTCTTATCTTTTTTTTTTTTTTTTTTTTTTTTTCCCCTCTCTTCTCTTCTTTTGTTTTTAAATGGGAGGAGATGTTCTCCCAAAGGTGTTCATTTGTACTGTACCAAAGGAATTTTTTCGTGTGAATAAAGTTCTGTTAAAAATCAAATCTCTCTCTCTCTCTCTCTCTCTCTGTCTCTCTTTCTCTCTCGGAGGTCGACAGACGAGGACAGTGGTGACGCTAAAAAACCGGCATAGGGAACCCCTTCTTCCGGGAATCCCGACACGCCCAGAAGAACGCCGCTACGCCAGCCCCGCCCCCGCCGGGTTTCCCCTCATCCAGCCACACACACAGACTGAAGGAAAATAAATCCTTGTTTTTGCACTTCTCTCACCACAACCAGCCTACCACGTGTTTGTACCAAGCCTCCCAAGGGTTGACAAGTCAGGGGTATTGACAAATACAATGTGCCTAAAAGAATAACAAAAAAAATTCTGATCTTTCATTTCTTTATTGAACACACTCATTCAACATTGAAAATGGCAGTGGAAAAAGTGAACCCTTAGAATTAATAACTGGTTGTCCCCCCCTTCCCATAGCAGCAATAACCTCAACCAGGCGCTTTCTGTAACTGTGGATCAGACCTGCACATCGTTCAGGAGGAATTTTAGCCCAATCTTCCTAACAGAACTGCTTTAGCTCAGTCATATTCTTTGGACTTCTCATGTGTATGGCTTTCTTCAAATCATTCCATAGCATCTCTATTGGGTTGAGGTCTGGCCTTGACTTGGCCACTCCAAAAGGCAGATTTTGTTTTTCTGAAGCCATTCTGTTGTCGACTTGTGTTTTGGGTCGTTGTCCTGCTGCATCACCCAACTTCTACACAGTTTCAGCAGACGTACAGACATTCTCACATTATCCTGAAGAATTGTCTGATATACTAGGGAATTTGTCTTCGACTCAATGATTGCAAGCTGGCCAGGCCCTTATGCAGCAAAGCAGGCCCAAATCATGCAGTTTCCTCCACCATACTTTACGGTTGGGATGATGTTTTCATGATGATATACCGTGTCATTTCTACACCAGAAGGAAGCCACTGCTTACTAAAAAGAACATTGCTGCATGCCTGACGTTTACAAAAGAGCACACTGACACTCCACAGCGGTATGGGCCAAATGTTTTGTGGACTAATGAAACTAAGATTGACCTATTTGAGAAAATCACGCAGGTTTTTTCAAATAGGTCAATCTTAGTGTCATTAGAAATCCCAAAGGGTTCACAAACTTTTTCTTGCCGCTGTATATATATATATATATAGTATTGTTTACATTATTTATTGCACAAGGATTATTTATTTACACAAGTATTGTTTATACTTTTGCACTATCTGCAAAACTGTTACAAAACGGTTACATTTTACAACTGCGGTTCATAATCATGCACCTTAAGTCTACTGTAAATACTTTAATTAAATTGCCATATTTATTGCCATTTGAATTTCTGATTAGAGGCTAACTGCAGTTCACTGTGTCTGTACATCTTCACTCATCTCTATTTTAGAAGAGTGTACAGAATAACTTGTGAATTTTTTTCTGACTTTTTTTTTCCCTCAATTGAATTTTCATGCGTAAAGAAACATACATCAGAATCAAAATATCTCAGGTAAATCAGAGTCAAAATATTCTTTGTCAGAGCAGAAGCCTGAATAAAAAAAAATAAATAAATAAAACAAAAAGGAGTTCCCTGGCAATTAGAACAAGTAAACCTGCTGCATATTTCAGTTTTATTTCCTGATGCAATGTCTATATACATACCTGGTGATTCTCTGCTCACAGACAATAGCAGTGTCATTCTGCAAACACAAAACTAGTGAGCTACAGCCTGGTAAGATTGTAATTCACTTATTAATTGATTGTTTAATTCATCTGTCTATTAATTTACAAATGTATTAAATTGTTAATTAATTTATTTTAATATATGTAAAATATAAGGAAGTAAGATTGCTAAAATCAGGATTTGGGGAGGAATTCTGGTCATATTCAACTAATCATTCTCTGTTATTTTAAATTGAGTGTATATAATTAAAATCCTAAGTCAGTACAATAGTAACACTAACTGAAAAACTACTAATAAAAATGAGTAGATATATTTGAAAACCTACGTAGATGTAACAGAATTAGATTTTTTTTTTTTTTTACCAAAACAAACGTGCTACATTTACTTCCCCCACCCCAACTGTATTTACACTTTACTCCAGGACTACTTTATTGAGTATATCTAATGAAACCAAATGATAAACACAAAGCAACTATATATACACACGTTAACGTTTTATTTAAACATTTATATATCAAATTTCACCAGTGTAACATGATATTAATTCTAAAGTCAACCTCGCTTACTTTGCAAATGACATTTGTGGCATTGAATTGAACAAACCTGTATGACTTATCTTCAGTGAGGCACAAAAGGATATGCAAGGCACAACAGAATAGACTGATACCCTTGGTCACCATGCACTATCACTGCATGTCAAATAAATGAATGGTGAGCGAGACTGAATACTCGGTCTCCTTTTGTGTTCTATAAGAGAAATACTATAAAGGAAAGAACTTGGCAATAGTCAGCCATCCAGACAAAGCAATAAGAACTCTGGTGTGGTGTGGTGTAGGTAGGACTTGAACAGACGTCTGTCCAGGCTCACAGGTTAAATTCAACATCCGTAAGTCTTCAAATGGGGCTACAAAAGTAAACACCATTCAAAAACTCATACCCATTACAAAGAATCTCATCTCACAGGAGTATTCCCATTACTGTAACTCTTATGATACCTATAAACTCCAACCATCATGAAATGGAGGCTGAGATGGAAGCAAGTGCAGGTTTAGAAGATTTAATAAAAATGTCCAAAGATCAGGCAGAAATCCATCATCAAAAAACAGGCAGAGGTCAGGCAAACAGTCAAAATTAGGCAGGACAGAGAATCGACGTCAATAGAAAAAATAGAGGTCAAATCTCAGAATGGCAAACACAAAAACAAGGCTTGGACAGATTCTAGGCAGCTGAACATCTAAAAGCTCACAAAGTCTCTTATATGCTCTGTTTGTGATTGTGTGTGAGATTGGGTGCAGGTGTGTGTAATTAGATTTCCGGAGAAGGAGAACTTGGAGTGGGGGGGATGGGAGTCCATGGCAACTATGTTTGTAGGCTGTAGTGCAGGAATGGAAATATAGTCACTGGTTTGCTGTGACATGGCACCAACAATGGTTCTGAATATAGTCCACTGACCTTCTCTGACCTATGATTTTACTTTACATGTAACAATAAATTATTAAAACAGTATCTTAATGGGGAAAAAGTAAACATATTTTGTCTGTAATGTGTGACAAAAATATTTTAAGTCATTTTTGTTCCAACAGTAGACTAATTCATACGCATCAGTAGGTGCACAGGCAACATATTTGTTTTTTTTTCCGTGGACACCTGTTTTGAGAGTGTTATTCTACACCATGCATTTACAAATCCAGTCTGGTTAGATTCAAAAGCTTATAAAGGTGGAGAATTTGAAACCGTATTTCAAAAGTCTAACAATAATGAGGTTTAAACATACACTTAGTTACTACAATGTAAAATATTTTCATTTACACTCACCATTACCTTTATTAGGAAAAACTCTACACCTGCTCATTCACGCAGTTATCTAATCAGTCAATCATGCGGGAGCAGCACAATGAATAACAATCATGCAGATACAGGTCAAAAGTTTCAGATTATGTTTATGTCAAACATCAGAATGAGGAAACAGTGATATCTGTGACTTTAACCATGACATGGTTGTTGGTACCAGATGGGCTGGTTTGAGTATTTCAGAAACTGCTTATCTCCTGGGATTTTAACACACAATAGGCTCTAGAGGTGGCAAAAACCGAAAACATCCTTTGAGTGGAATGGTCTGTAGGCTGAAACACCTGGTTGATGAGTAAAACTGTAAGATCTGTTTAGAGTTATACGTTACCTCATAATTAATAGACTTTTCAGACAGCTGAAAAGGAAGCTGGCCCATCAGCTGCTAACCACACAATTACATTTCATAAAATTAATGTTACGTGTTAGATATAATTTAAATTAAATAATCTCTTTTTCCAACAATATTTAACAGGAATTATAGGAATGGGGTGCACGATGGCTTAGTGGTTAGGTCCCGGGTTCGATTCCTGCCAGGGCCATGTGTGTGCGGAGTTTGCATGTTCTCCCCGTGTTGCAGGGCACTCGGTTTCCTCCCCCAGTCCAAAGACATGCATGGTAGGCTGATTGGCGTGTTGAAAATTGTCCGTAGTGTATGAATGGGTGTGT
Organism: Ameiurus melas; assembly: GCA_012411365.1. Classification (NCBI taxonomy): domain Eukaryota; kingdom Metazoa; phylum Chordata; class Actinopteri; order Siluriformes; family Ictaluridae; genus Ameiurus; species Ameiurus melas. The sequence goes on along the minus strand of CM022760.1, from coordinate 1,985,542 downwards.
GAGTGTGTATGTGATTGTGCCCTGCGATGGACTGGCACCCTGTCCAGGGTGTACCCCGCCTTGTGCCCAATGCTTCCTGGGATAGGCTCCAGGTTCCCCGCGACCCTGAAGAAGGAATAAGCGGTAGAAGATGGATGGATGGATGGATTATAGGAATGATAACATGATAAGATGGTAGTATATTGTTTCAAAATAAAGTTATGCCCACTAAAGACAAAATAATATTTAATTAAGTATATATGTACAAACAAACAACAACAACAACAACAACATTATTTAACCACTGATAAATAGTAATAAAAAATTTAACTTTTCCTTTGACGTACTCTTTAAAGGGAGGTCATACAGGCACATGGAGGCCACACACACTACTGAGCCTCATTTTGACTTGTTTTAAGGACATTACATCAAAGTTGGATCGGCCTGTAGTGTGGTTTTCCACTTTGATTTTGAGTGTGACTCCAAATCCAGACCTCAATGGGTTGATAAATTTCAATTGATAATTTTTGTGTGATTTTGTTCTCAGCACATTCAACTATGTAAAGAAAGGAGTATTTAATGAGATTATTTCATTCATTCAGATCTAGGATGTGTTATTTTAGCGTACCCTTTATTTTTTGAGCAGTATATATAAATAAAAATTCAGTAGAAGAGAAATAAATCGACTCGTCACGTTTTTTGTCACTGCAATTGCATTGCAGACAATTTTTTGTGAAAATATGAAAAGCAAAGGTATTACCCTGTTACTCTACTAAAAAAAATTGTGTTCTCACATGCATTAACTTTCTCCTTTGTCAGCAATCATATGTGTGTTAATATGTCTCTTTTTCCCCATTCCAGATTCATTGCTATTCATGGGGTGCCCACTTCTGCTATGTCTGGCTGTCCTGCTCTTTATGAGTAAGTCCTTGTTTGTTTGTTTGTTTGTTTGTTTGTTTTAACATTATTACAGAAAGGTGTTGATTATCATATGTCATGAATCTACACAAACCAGCCCAAATAAAAATCCTTATAATACGACAGGGCTTTTGAAAATTTTTAGCAGACAGGGAACCAAAAATAAATAAAATCCATACGTCAGTATGGTGTTTATTATTAGCATAATTCAATCAATTAATTGAACTATTCAAATATTAGGAGAAAACATTTTAATGTTATTGGAGCCATATCAATTTTCATATAATATCCATAATTACGCATCCTTCAGGGTCCCTCGGCCCAACTTTGGGAACCGTTGTGATACAGAATTTATCCCTTATTCTCATACACATCATTTTCATACATACACTAAGCCTTCACAGAGGTGAATAAAACACAATGGTGAAAAAGAAAATAACTAAACTAAAGAAATAGCTCAAAATCAGTGGTATGAGGTAATGGAAACTCAGTCTCACAGTTCCTATCTCTCCAGAGATAGGATACATGGTCAGTCTTGTCCCTTAGAATGAATACAAGTCAAGTTGTACAGTTTAGCATGGAGCACATGGCAGGTGGTAATGTCAGATTTTTATATTTTATATTTTTATATTTATTTTTATATAATTCATACATGTAATAGTTTGCATTCTTTAAAGTGTCAATGTATAAGTTAAAACATCTAAATCAGCATATCAGTCAATTCCATATATTAAAATGAATAAAGATTTACTCTCTTCCAATTGAGATGTATACATTTGTTGTTATTCCAATTGAGCTCTCAATTAGATTATTACCAGATCATTAGACTGCATGTATACTTAGCTAATGACAGAATGTGAGATTGTTTACAAAATCATTTTGGTCTGTTTCAATAATGTTGTATGAGTCTACACTGCTTTAGTTTTGTTTTTGAACATTCCTTTGTGCTACTCAACTTTTTAGCTTGCTAGCACCATGACTACTGCCTAAGAATTATGGTCCCAGCTGGTTCTAGCCCAGAGTTCTGGTTTGTGGAGTGAATGATTATATTCTGAAATCAAAATGAATATTTATAATCTCTCTCTCTCTCTCTCTCTCTCTCTCTCTCTCTCTCTCTCTCTCTCTCTCTCTCTCTCTCATATTAGGTTTGGAGGCAGCAGGACAAACTACATATATGCCACCAATACTAACAGGTAGAGTTTCGCTGACAGTGTGTGACATATTTCGCTGACATATGAACATGTGTACATTTCATCTACCCATTGTCCCATTCCTTCAACATAGGAGGTCTGATAAGTTTTTTTTTTAATACACATTAATACTTTTTTATAATAATATGGAGCTGAATCATTCTTTTGTATTGTTCAGTATTTTCTTCTTAGTCTTTTTGAGTTAACAAGAACAAATGCAATGTATACTGTAAATCATGTTTTTAATTCTGGATTGTGATTGGTCAGAAGGTGGTGAATAACGTTCTATAACAGCAGCTCTGATAGTACTGCAGTTGCTAATCACAGGTTTATGTTAACATGCTTGTTGTAATGCTCTCTCCAAATGGCGCGATGACTGATGTCCCGCAAAAGAGCAAGAAAAATTGTAATTAATATTCATGAAAATTCTCTCTCTCTCTCTCTCTCTCTCTCTCTTTCTCTCTCTCTCTCATATATATTAGCCGAGGAGGCAGCAGAACAAACTACATATATAGAACCTATAGAACCGACAACAACAGGTAAAGTTTCTTTGACAGTTTGTGTATAAATATATCAATGTGTAAAAACACAATATCCCATTCCTTCAACATATCAGATCTGATACGTTTTTTAAATACACATTAATACAATTTATAATAATGTAGAGTTCAATCATTCATTTGCATCGTTCTTTCTCCCTCTCTGCTCTTCTCTGTCTCTTGGTCAAAATGACATGAAGTGACACCAACCATGACAACATCAGGTACAGTTTCACTGACAATGTGTTTATATATAAACGTGTGATCATTACATCCACCCATTATCCCATTCCTTCAACATATGAGATCTGATACATTTTTAAATACACATTAATACGTTTAATAATAATGTTATAGAAGTGGCTTGGGGAGTGGATGAGTGTATAAAAAGCTGTCAGAGCTGACAGCAAAAAAATTTATCCGAGTCGTTCAACAACTCTCTCTCCATATGGCGTGATGACTGTTATCCCTCAAAAGAGCATGAAAAATTGTAATTAATATTCATGAACAGTCTATTTCTTTCTCTCTCTCTCTCTTTCTCTCTCTCTCTCATATATATTAGCCGAGGAGGCAGCAGAACAAACTACATATAATGAACCTATAGAACCGACAATAACAGGTAAAGTTTCTTTGACAGTTTGTGTATAAATATATCAATGTGTAAAAACCCATTATCCCATTCCTTCAACATATCAGATCTGATACATTTTTTAAATACACATTAATACAATTTATAATAATGTAGAGGTCAATCATTCATTTGTATCGTTCTTTCTCCCTCTCTGCTCTTCTCTGTCTCTTCCTCAAAATGACATGAAGTGACACCAACAACAACAACATCAGGTACAGTTTCACTGACAATGTGTTTATATATAAACGTGTGAACATTACATCAACCCATTATCCCATTCCTTCAACATATGATATCTTATACGTTTTTAAATACACATTAATTAATTTTTTAGTAATGTGGATGTCAATCATTCATTTTTATCGTTCTTTCTCCCTCTCTGCGATTCTCTGTCTCTTCCTCAAAATGACATGAAGTGACACCAACAACAACAACAACACCAGGTAAAGTTTCACTGTGTGTATATGTGTGTACAATGTGTGTATGCTGTATATAAACATGACTTTCATCTTTAACATGTTTTGAAATATCCATAGATACATTTATAATAGATAAATTGGCCATGAAATAAATGAATAAATACGATGTACATAAATAAACAAAAAGATAAATCAAGAATCAAGTCTTTAAAATATATATAACAAGAAAACAATCATGTCAAGTCAAGGGTAAACATTTGTACACCCACTCAAACTCTTGGAAGTGTAAGAATATGACTGACCTTAGATTTGTCCACTGGCTGTCTCTGTGAGCTTGAGACAAGCTGCTCCATATCCAGCTGCTGCTGTGATAAGGCCTGAATTTTCTCCCAGAACGTATCTTAATTTGTCTTCATTTGATAGTGCCATAAAATTTGGTATTATTTTTTTCAGATTTTGCAAATTAGACAGATCAAATGTTTTGGTAATGGTGACACTGTAGCAGGAAGTGTTCCTTTGTTTCCACTGCTTTCATGCACAGGGAGCACAGTCTCTCCTCTCACAGCAGCCATCTCTGTCTATGGCAACCTTTTTCAATGGCCAGAGGTTGGTCGCAGAGCCTATGTTTGCTCAATGTCTTCCTTATCTTATGATCTCTTTGTTCCAGCTTCACCTTTTTTTGACGTTGGACCTGGAGCAATTCCCCTTTACCTTGGTGATGGAGCTTATAAAACAATTCATCTGGACCAACTGTTCATATACGATGGAAAAGCATACACTCAACTCTATGTAAGTACAAAAACAGGAAATCAGTCAAATGACTCAAATGAAATGAGTCAAATCCCCACTCTAGTAGAAACAGGGTCCTGAACGGCGGGGCCGCTCTGAGGGCCAGCAGCTCCCGGGTAGCAACTCGCAGGCTTTGGGCGAGCTGCTGTGTTGTGGCCTGCTTCTGGAGGCTAGTCTCCATTGAAACAGTATTACATTCTTTTTTTTTTTTTAAGTTTCATTTTTATTTAACATTTCTGCTGAACACTTCTGATGAACATTCCTACAGAACATTGCTACTGAGCATTTCTGCTAAACATTTCTGCTAAACAATTTTGCTAAACATTTCTAATGACCATTTCTGCTAAACATTTCTGCTGAATTTTTCTGCTTAACATTTCTGCTTAACATTTCTGCTATACATTTCTAATGACCATTTCTGCTAAACATTTCTGCAAAACGTTTCTGCTAAACATCTCTGCTAAACATTTCTTCTAAACTTTTCTGATAAACATTTCTAATGAACATTTCTAAAGTTTCATTTCTTTTTTATTAAACAGTTTTGCTGACCTTCTGATGAACATTTCTGTTGAACTGCTAAGCCTATCTAAATTGCCTTTACTAACCTTTAAGTGGGTAGTGTCTGTAACTCCATAAAGTATGCAATAAAGGGAACGTCTTGCTATAAGGGATGTGAAAGCAATAACATCCTTTTGTATCGAGCTCAAAGGAATTGAAGCTTGAGGAATCCCAAATACAGCAATCAAGGGACAAGGCTTTAAATCTATCCTGAGAATAGTGGACATGATGGTAAAAAAGCCAGACAAAAAACCATGGAGTTCAGAGAAGAAGAAAAACATATCTGGATACATCACAGACAATCTTGACTTGGACAGAAGGACTCTATTTAAAACTTTGAACTGTATAAGTCCAAGATTAGCACAAGAAGTGGTAGTCTGTACCCTCCCTATAGCATGTTTCCAACACTCCTCACTTATTTGTACTCCTAATTCCGTTTCCAATGCATTCCTAATTTTATTACTCAACCCACTAGCTAGCGTCAAAATAAAATCATAAATCTTAGAAATCATTCTTTTCTGATGCGGGTTATTTGAAAACAGGTCTTCCCAAGCCTGTTCAGGAGGAGCTGAAGGGAAATCAAATGAAATTCCGTATTTGAAAGTACCAAAAGGAATGCGTCAAGGGGAGATCGTAAATGGATGCCAAATTGGCAAAGCTATCAAACACACCATCAGAATACAGTGTCATACCACACTGAAAATGAGGAGTCCATACACGATGGGGGAAATAGATGGTTGTTCACTAAAGGACACAAAGAGGATGCACCTACAAATTTAAAATGTTGTCTAAATTGATACCAAGTCCTAAGTGTGCTGAGGACAACAGGGTTATCAGTATATTGGGAAAGTTTTGTAGGTAAAGGGGAGTAAAGTAGAGCAGGTAAAGAGGATTCACTACAAGAAGATAATTCCAATTTAGACCAAGAAGATCCAGGAAATTGAACCCAGTAACAAAGTTTATGGATGTGAGCAGCCCAGTAATAGAATTGAAAATTGGGTAATGTAAGTCCTCCCATAAGTTTACATTTCTGCAATAAAGATTTACTAACCCTTGGTGGCTTCCCTCCCCAAATAAATATACTAATTATCTTATCCAATGAATCAAAGAATGATTTTGGGAGAGAAACAGGCACTTGTTGGAACAAGAAAAGAAACTTCGGTAAAATATTCATTTTGATGGCGTTGATCTTGCCAATTAGGGAAAGTGGTATGTTACCCCAACTCTGAATGTTAAATTTAACCTTTAAGATAAGGGGAGTAAAGTTAGCTGATAGAAGAATAGATAGAGAACGTGTCACGTTGATACCTAGGTATTTAAATACAGAATGACTAAATCTAAATGGTAGATCCGACTGTTGGAGAGACAGAGCTGGAGTATTGACAGGGAAACAGTCGCTTTTATCTAAATTTAGTTTATAACCAGAGACAACACCAAAAGACTCCAGAACATCCAAGACAGAAGTCATAGAGGCGATAGGATCAGTTACATACAATAACAAATCATCAGCATATAGCGACAATTTGTATTCTACACCATATCGAACTATTCCTTTAAACAAGGAGGAAGATTTCAGTGCAATAGAGAGCGGCTCGATGGTAACAGCAAAAAGCAGTGGGGATAAAGGACAACCTTGGCGACACCCTCGTCCGAGCGCAAAATAATCCGAATAAGTATCGTTAGTCTGAACTCTAGCATTAGCGCTTGAGTAAAGGAGGCTAATCCAAGAAATAAACTTGTCCCCAAATCCAAACTTCCTAAGGACTGCAAACAAATACTCCCATTCGACCCTGTCAAATGCTTTTTCAGCATCTAATCAAATCAAGAAACAGTATTACATTGTTTGCAGAATTGTCGGAAAGTTCACTTGTGAATTATACACATGTGGTTTTTATACTGTTCACATGTTATATTTTGGAATTTGTATTTCTATATAGTGGTTATAATTGTGTTTATTTTGTCATATAATTGTGGTTCAATTTTCTATACGAAGAAAACAATTTCACTGTGCTCTACTGTATATGTGACCAATAAAGACGCATTATGTCTGTGAATTTGATCATGGCATGGTTGTTGGTACCAGATGGGTTGGTTTGAGTATTACAGAAACTGTTTATTTCCTGGGATTTTCACACACAATAGTCTCTAGAGTTTACACGGATGCAAAAAACAAAAAAAATCCAGTGTGCAAACTGAATTGCATAGGGGGGAGATCAGAGGAGGATACGCAGACTGGTTTGAGATGACGGGAAGTCTATAATATGTCAAATAAGCACTCATTGCAACCATGTTGAGCAGAAAAGCATCTCAGAAAACACATCACATCAAACCTTGAGGTTGATTGCTTACAACAACAGATGCCCACATTGGGTTCCACTGCTGTCAGCCAAGAACAAGAATCTGACGCTATCATGGGCGCAGCCTCACCCAAACTGGACAGATGAAAACTGGAAAAAAGACCAGGTGATTTTTTCCCTAATCTTCAACTGTCCAGTTTGGGTGAACCTGTGCTCATGGAATGCATAAAAGCTATAACTTTTACATTTGGTTTTATTATGCTTAGATTTTCTATGTTACAACTAGGATTTTTTTAATGTGCTATTCATTCATGCAATTTCTTTTCAAAATATTCAGAGACCTCTAGAGCCAACAGTCAAACAGGTCCACCACATTTTGTTCTGATCTTTATCTGATACCTGCTGAAATTTGATTGAGGAATGTCAGCAATGTTTTTCAGAATGTGTCACTGTAATCATATAAATTGACGGCACTTCAGATTTACACACTCGAAGAAAGCGTGATAGTGCCTCCCAGGGACCGATTGTTTTCAAATTGAGCACAGACCTCCAGGTCCACGAGTCAAACAAGTCCACTAAGTTTCATTACGATGACCTCTATAAGCCTTGTGTAATAGCTTCTAATATTAATTTACTATGGAAATACGTGGGTTTTTTTTTAAACCTTTACAACTGTTATAGTGCAACCTATCACCCTATCTCCATGAAAATTGGCCTGCTTAGTCAGAATCAGACTTACCAACTTTTGTGAAGTTCTGAATTATCCTTGTAGAATTAGGCTTTAGAATAGTAGACTTTTGGTTAAATTTGGACTGATATAGCCATTAAAATATGAAAGTCTAACTTTTATTGATAATTATTGACCTAGGCAGTCCAGAGATGTGTATGACACTGGCTTGGGTCCGATCAGGTGAAAAACCTAGGACTAATTCGCAACACTAGGCATTTTAAATCATTTCAAATATTTAACGACCAATTTGATTAACTGTAGTGATCCTAGAGGCAAAGATGTTCAGAATGAGGAGATCTAATGTATTATTTTTATTATTTACCAAACAGTTTGAAGGACACCAATGGTTATTGTGGCGAAGTTGTTTCAAATGAGTCAAATGAGAGGAACTATGATTATTATTACTAAATAAATAAATAAATAAATAAAATAATCTTCTTCTTCTTCTACTGGCTTTAATCCAACTAGGTGGGGTCGCCGGTACGGGTGACTCTTCTCCAGACCTTTCTCATGATCTGAATTTGAGTCTCTTGCATCCATTTTAGTTTGGCAACAGTTTTTACGCTGGATGTCCTTCCTGCTGAAACCCTTCCCATTTATCCGGGCTTGGGACCGGCACAGAACCATCCACTGACTTGTGTCGTGGCTCCGTGGCTGGATTAATAATAATAATAATAATAATAATAATAATAATAATAATAATAATAATAATAATAATAATAATAATAATAAATAATTTTAAAAAATGTTAGCCAGTCATTGATTATTTTCAAAGCAATTTGTAACATTATCAAATGAAAACCTCATGTCTAAGCTCAATGGGAAACAAAATTGATAATCATCACCATAAAAATTAAGGCTCAGAGGAAGTATATTCAACAAAAATAGTAAGGGTCGTAGAATCAACTCTTTATAACTGACCTGCTCTGGAAGAAAAAAAATCCCTAAATTTGCAGAACACATCCTGTCATTTGACATAGGAAGTGAACCACTGAAGGGCTATATCTTGGACGCCAACCATACAATTCAGTTGACAAGAATATTATGGTCTATTGTTTCGAACTTGGCACTGAGAGCTAATAAATAGATCTCAGTGCCGTGTTCGACACTTTCGAATAGTTGGACCTCAAAACTAGGATAAATGTCCAGGTGTACAGGTGTTCTTAATAAAGATATATATAGATATATACACACACACACACACACATGCTCACCATCCACTTAATTAGGTACACTTGTACACATCAGATGGCTATCTTAATGAACAATAAGCAACATTTTGTCTATGTTCTCTGACCATTTTGATGCTAGTAGATAAATAATTTGTATCTGTTCTCTCTCAGCTCAATGTGGACGGCTATCTGGCTTTCTTTGTTCCGAATATCAATGATGAATTACCCAATTCACAACTCGGCCAAGACATCATCTCTCCACTGTGGACTGATCTCGATTTTAATGTTGGAGAAAAGAAATACGAGCAGGCCACATGTGGACCTCTTATAGATAAAGCTAACCAAGAAATTAACAGGATGTTCCCAAATGTTGACTTCTCTGCTTCCTGGGTCTTTGTAGCCACATGGGAAAATGTACCACTTGAATTTTCTTACACTGAGGTAAGAGTCAATACATATGATTCAATCCTTGGCTTGCAAAGAACAGAATATTATAAATATCTTTCTTCTATGTCAGATTACATCATTTCAAGTCGTCTTGGCTTCAGATAGTGGACTCCACTCTTTCATCCTGATGAACTATGGGACTATTCCTTATATTTCCCCTGGTTACTGGCTGGTAAGTGTACAGTTACATTGAACACACTGCTGGTTTTAAGAACTCAGAGTATGAAGTCAATCCCTTATGTAAAACTTAATTACACGCCTAATCATTTGGGTTTTTAATGTTATTACAGGAATATTACGTGATTAAATGCAAAAAAAAGAAAAATAAAAAATGTGTGAAAGTGTATTTGTAAAATGGCCAAGTATAAAATCTAAATGGCTTATGCGCAAAATTCAGTTATAGAAATTAATTAACTGTGTAAGAACCAAAAATGAAAAAATAAAAACACACACTACATCTAAAAAATGTGTAAAACATAACATGTTCAACATAACAAGTTCATGTGACTTTTCTGTAAGGGACAAAAAGATCTGATTGTTCAGATTCACTCCTTATGTAATTTTCACGAGTTGTGAAATGTTTTTCATTGAAATTTGATCTTTCCAGGCTGGCTATGGCATGGAGAACAGTAATTTCGTCACCATTCCAGTGAACAATGCCAACGAGCTGTCTTCATCTAGTAATGTCAATATCCCTGGTCGCTGGGCTTTTCAGTTTACAGGTCAGTATTTTCTTCTTTTTCTTTGAGTTATCAAGTACAAAATGTAATGTATACATGTTTATCCCACTGTTGTTGGAATCTGGATTCGATATGGTCAAGATCTATCTTCTTTTCTATTTGTTCCACAACATCAAATTAGACAGATCGTATGTTTTGGTAATGGTGACACTATAGCAGGAAGTGATCCTTTGTTTCCACTGCTTTCTGCATGCACAGGGAGCACAGTCTCTCTTCTCACAGCAGCCATCTCTGTCTGTGGCGACCTTTTTCAATGGCCAGAGGTTGGTCGCTGAGTCTGTATTTGGTCAATATCTTCCTTATCTTATGATCTCTTTGCTCCAGCTTCACCTTTGTTTGATGTTGGACCTGGAGCAATTCCCCTTTACCTCGGTGATGGAGCTTATGAAACGATTCAGCTGGACCAACCATTCGTGTACAATGGAAAAGCATACACTCAACTCTATGTAAGTACAAAAACAGGAAATCAGTTGAGTCAAATCCTCACTCTAGTAGAAACAGTATTACATTCTTTACAGAATAGTCAGAAAGTTCACATGTGAATTATGCTTTATAGATATGGTTAAATGTGAAATGTATCTGATTTTTCTCTAAAGATGACTAAGATATACTCACCACCCATCCATTTTATTAGGAACACCCATACATCATATGTAGCAGCAGCACAATGCAAAATATCTTGTAGATATAGGTGAAGAGCTTCAGTTAATGTCCACATCAAACATTAGAATGAAGAACAGGTGTCCATGTCTGTGAATTTGATCATAACATGGTTGTTGGTACCAGATGGGCTGGTTTGAGTATTTCAGAAACTGCTGATCTCCTGAGATTTTCACACACAACAGTCTCTAGATTTTACAGAGAATGGGGGGGGGGCATCCTGGTTGAAACACCTTCAAAGGAAAGTGGCCAGATTGGTTCTATCTGCCACAAATTATATAGTAACTCATGTAATCACTGGTTACAATCAGTGAGCAGAAAAGCATCTCAGCATGCACAAAACATTGAACTTTCAGATGGATGGGTTACCATAGCAGAAGCCTATATTGTTTTCCACTACTGTCAGCCAAGAACAAGAATCTGACGCTATCATGAGCGCAGACTCACCCAAACTGGACAGATGAAGACTGGAAAGAAGACCAGGAGATTGTTTTCCTAATATTCAACTGTCCAGTTTTATGTGAAGCTGTGTTCACAGTATCCAAATTTTGAGATCAGTCAGACCAGCTACAATTGTTCAAAATAAGGAGATCTACAATTTGATGTGAAGAATTCATGTTTGTGTGAAACATCACATAACATACAATCATTTTCCCTTTGGAGGAAAAAAAAAACATGATAGTGCCTCCCAGGGGCCGATTGTTTTCAAATTGAGCACAGACCTCTGGGTCCAAGAGGCAAACAGGTCCACTAAGTTTCATTACAATGGCCTCTATAAGCCTTGTGAAATAGCTAGTTATTTTAATGTACTATGGAAACACATGTTTATATAACTTTTACAACTTTTATTGCACAAACTATCACCCAATCTCCATGAAAATTGCCATGCTAAGTAAGAATCAAATGCCATATAGACTTAATGATTTTTGTGAAGTTCTGAGCTTTTAATTGTGGAATTAATGTCTTTTGGATACATTTGGTCACACCCAGATGTTTAAATGGCACTGATATTGCCACCAAAATATGAAAGTCTAATATTTTTTGATAATTACTGACCTAGGCAGTTCAGAGATGTGTATGACACTGGCTTGGTTCTGATCATGTGAAAAACCTAGGACTAAATTACAAAACTAGGCTTTTTAAATTATATCAAATATTTAATGAACAATTTGATTAACAGCAGTGGTCCTAGAGGCAAAGTTGTTCAGAATGAGGAGATCTAATGTATTATTTTTATTATTTACCAAACAGTTTGAAAGACACCAATGGTTCTTGAGGCAAAGTTGTTTCAAATGAGTCAAATGAGAAGAGCTGCCATATGATATATATTAATTGTGTATTTTGACAACACTGTACTGTATACAACCATTAACACCTACAAAAATTGTGATAGCACCACCAAGTGCCTGATTTTTTAAAAAATTTTGCACAAACCTCTTAGACCAATTTCCAGGTCTTTCCTAGAAGGAAAATGTTTAACCTTAGCAACAGAGTTCAGATGGAAAGGCTATCCTTGACAACAGCACTGATTTACTTGTTGAAAATGAATGATGAGTCTAAAATCACTCTAAGACTCCTTTCATGATCTTACATGATTCATTGACAGAGGACCTAACTTGCCAACCAGCCCAGGTAAAGTGGACACGGAGGAACCTAAAATCAAAACTTCAGTTTTGCTTTCGTTTAATTGTAAAAGATAATAATAATAATAATAATAATAATAATAATAATAATAGAAAGAAAGAAAGAAAGAAAGAAAGAAAGAAAGAAAGAAAGAAAGAAAGAAAGAAAGAAAGAAAGAATTGCTAACCAATGTTTGGTTATTTTCAAAACAATTTATAACATTATCAAATGAAAACTTCTCGTCTAAGCTCACTGGGAAACAAATAGATAGATAAGTAGATATCAGTGCTATGTTGGACACTATCAATTAGTTCGACCTCAAAACTAGAATAAACATGCAGGTGTACAGGTGTTCTTAATGTGTGTGTGTGTGTGTGTGTGTGTGTATATATATATATATATATATATATATATATATATATATATATATATATATATATATATATATATATATATATATATATATATATACACACACACACACACACACCATCCATTTAATTAGGTACACTTGTACACATCAGATGGCTATCTTAATGAACGATAAGCAACATTTTGTCCATGTTCTCTGACCATTTTGATGCTAGTAGATAAATCCTTTGTATCTGTTCTCTCTCAGCTCAACATGGACGGCTATCTGGCTTTCTTTGTTCCGAATATCAATGATGAATTACCCAATTCACAACTCGGCCAAGACATCATCTCTCCACTGTGGACTGATCTCGATTTTTATGTTGGAGAAAAGAAATACGAGCAGGCCACAAGCGGACCTCTAATAGATAAAGCTAACCAAGAAATTAACAGGATGTTCCCAAATGTTGACTTCTCTGCTTCCTGGGTCTTTGTAGCCACATGGAAAAATGTACCAATTGAATTTTCTTACAGTGAGGTAAGAGTCAATACATATGATTCAATCATTGGCTTCCATAGAACAGAATATTAATAAATATCTTTCTTCTATGTCAGATTACATCATTTCAAGTCGTCTTGGCTTCAGATGGTGGGCTCCTCTCTTTCATCCTGATGAACTATGGGACTGTTCCTTATATTTCCCCTGGTTACTGGCTGGTAAGTGCATCATGGTCACATGTATTTCTGCTGCTTTTAAGAAGAAGAGTCTGTAGTCAATCCTTTACACAAAAGTCACATTACACGTGTAATCATGTGGGTTTTTTATGTTATTACAGGAATATTATGTGATTCCAGGCAAATAAAAAATAAAAAAATACGTGTGAAAGTGTATTTGTAAAATGCACATTTATAAAAATTCAAATGTGTGATGTGCAAAATTCATATATAGAAATCAATTAACTGTGTAAGAACTACACATGAAAAAATAAAAACTCACACTACATCTAAAAAAAATGTGTAAAATTAACATGTTCAACATAACAAGTTCGTGTGACTTTTCTGTAAGGGACAAAAAGATCGGATTGTTCAGATTCACTCCTTGTGTAATTTTCACGATGTGTGAAATGTTTTTCATTGAAATTTGATCTTTCTAGGCCGGCTATGGCATGGAGAACAGTAATTTCGTCACCATTCCAGTGAACAATGCCAACGAGCTGTCTTCATACAGTAATGTCAATTTCCCTGGTCGCTGGGCTTTTCAGTTTATAGGTCAGTGTTTTCTTCTTTTTCTTTGAGTTAACAAGTACAAAATGTAATGTATACATGTTTATCCCAGTGTTGTTGGAATCTGGATTCTATTTAGTCAAGATCAATCTTCTTTTCTATTTGTTCCACAACATCAAATGTAACTTTAAACTGATATAAAAGTATGAGATGTTGTTCTTTAAAAACTAAAAATTGTAATAATTCACATCTTGTTAAAGTTTAACAGGAATAAAATATTTCAGGATATCCTGTTATAGGATAATAACTAACTTTTCGGGTGATACTAGTAACTTCACTTCATCACATCACCCTGGTGTCGATCATTTACCTTCTACAGCATGCCTTCAAGTGTTTTACTCCTTACGAATAACACCTAACAATACATCCTTAACTAGCTCACACCTTTATTCGCTCATGACTTTCACTATTAATGGAAATTAATTTGTTTTCATAATAACGTCAGTAAATATCATATTCATCAATGTCATTCTCTGCCTCATTTCCTCTTTCTCTAACTACAAAGTCAACTGCAACAGCAAACACAAATTAGAATACTAAAATTTATTTCTTGGAGTGCTATTTTTATCTTTTTGCAGCAATTAGATAACTTGCACTGCAATCCACCAACCTTAGCCTAAAAGTCCCACCCAAAACACTCTGGGATATGCTGTTACTGTATAGGAAAAAATACATGAATAATTTTTTTGCACTTACACTATAGAATTGTTTAAGAAAGCTTGGTAGGTTAGTTTATATTATGAATATCAGTTTGGTATTAAAACTGTCATGTGATTATGTATTTCTGCTTGTCTGTCTTTGTAGCACACTGTCAGAGCCTCGCCTGCACTTCGGATGAAGTCTGTAGGAAGATAAATGGAGTTTATGGCTGTGCCTGTGGGTACATTACAACGCACAGTCTGAATATTTATGGTAAATTTCTTATTTTACTATTGTTTGTCTCCAACATCAGTGGAGCATGCTAATTTAGCATCCTATGTATAAGCCTAAATGTACTGTGCTGTTTTTGGCAACATAAAAAAAAGTACAGTTCAACATGAAACTGTGATACAAGCTTTATCCAAGATTAACCTGTCCACATTATGTCCATGCCTGTAATAATAAAACAATCATAAATTAATAATAATAATAATAATAATAATAAATCTTGAGTTTAAGAACCAATTACGTTTTGCAGGCTGAGACAGAACCAATTGGAGGTATGGCAGTTCATTGAAATAATAACAAGTACAAAGGACAGAAAGTAATGTACAAAGACAGGAAAGGGTCAAACGATCAAGCAAACAGGCTAAACTAGGAAAGGCAGAAAATCAAGGTCAACAGGGTAACAAAGTCAAGAACCAGGAAAGCAAACATGACATAAGGCTTGGAATAATGACAGAGACTAAGCAACGAAGCAATAAAGGTGTGTTCCTGGAATTGCAGTCTGTGACGGCCATGTTTGTAGGCTACAGTGCAGGATGGGAAATGTAGTCACTGGTTTGATGTGATGACACAGAGAGATTAACCAGTGTTATAGTTATTATTATTTTTACATGATCCTTTTCATTTCAAGCATTTCTCCAAGAACTAATGAAACAGTTTTCTGACTGTTGGCTCCATTTTCCCTCAGACGCCATTGAGACATGTTCAGGAAGTTCTGGATCACTGTCTCTGTCTCGATGTGAGCTCTTTGAAGCCGGATTTTCTGCAGATAATCTCCACCTGAAAGACTCAAATTGCAAAGGGGAGCTCCAAAATAACAGGCTGGTGTTCAGCTTTGACAGTAATGTCAAAACTTGTGGCACCACTCGCGAGGTACAAAATCAGCACACTTTTATATTCATTTTAAACTTTACATTTAAAAAGTGTGCCATTCATCAATAATAAATTGAAATTTGAAAAATCACTGCGGTATAAGAATAGTCTTATTTATTTATTTTCCTTTATATATTTAAACTAATTTTGAGATCATTTTGTAAGAGTAAAGCATTTGTAATAGATGTTTTAACATTTATGGTATTTGGCAGACGCCCTTATCCAGAGTGACTTACATTTATCTCATTTATACAACTAAGCGATTGAGGATTAAGGGTCTTACCCAAGAGCCCAACAGTGGTAGCTGGGCAGTGTTGTGGCTTGAACTCCTGACCTTCTGATCAGTAACCCAGAGCCTTCAACCACTGAGTGGCTTGCTCAGTTGGGATAAATTCCATTTGTTTTATACCTGTTTGTCTCTGTTTATCTGTTTCTGACTGTTTATACCTGTTTTTTATTTCTGTAAAGCTGCTTTGAGACAATGACTATTGTAAAAAGCGCTATACAAATAAAATTGAATTGAATTGAATTGAATTGAGCCACCACTGGCCCTTAATAAAGTGCAAGTTCATACCGGTGACTGTCATGTAAATAAATTAATTTTTTTCAATTGATTTCTATGTAATTTACATTTCACTTACGCACATGTAAAATTGTTTACATGTGGTTTTATTTATGACATGATGGCACATACATCATAATTCACGGGCTCATATGTTTTAGAACATAACATGAATGCACTTTTGTCAAATGTACTGTAGTTACACATTACTCACATTGTCCTGTGATTTATTTCCAGACAAAATAACAACACGACATTTTTAACCTGCAGATGATGTTTTCATGAAAATAGAGCTCTTAGCGAGTTAATCGGAGTATGCCATGACACTCATATTATTTGCATTTTTAGCAGAGTTACTAAAAATATTGCAGTCTGTTGCATTATTTTACGTATTGCAAATGTCAAATATCCGACTTTATGATTAGGTCAATTTAGATTTAAAAATACAGCGAAGTTTTATGATGGAATTATGCAGTGCAGAATCTCAATACTGAGTCGTATAATTCTGCACTTTCTCTGTTTCTTTAGAATAACGACACACACATTATCTTCAGTAACAATGTTGGAACGACTGAAGGGCTGGCTGTGATCAGTCGTGCCGGCGGCCTCAACATCAACTTTTCCTGTGTGTATCCACTCATCCAGAGCATCTCCATGCCTACAGCCATCGAAGGCATAGGAGGGTAAAAATCTAGCACCAGCATCTTAAGCAACTTAAGCACATTTTCAATCTTTTTCCCTCCAACTAAAGTTGCTAAACATCCATCTACACGACTATTTTCAAAAGCAGTATTATTTCAGTATAGTATAGTTTTATTTCCGCAGATTTCTAGTTCTAGCTTGTTGTATTGTTTGACATTTTAAGCATTATTATTGAATTACTAACAAGTCATTTAATAATTCAACAAAGTTTGAATTATACACAAATTTTGTGTGGGAATTGTGTTGTTGTTATTATGATGATGATGATGATGATTATTATTATTATTATTATTATTATTATTATTATTATTATTATTATTATTATTATTATTATTATTATTATTTTAGATGTTAAATGCATTTATTTCTGTTCACAGTGTAATCAGCAGGTATCTGTCTACTGAGGGCTCGTACCAGATCACCATGATCCCGTATACCGATGCTACATTCCAGGTTCCACTCTTTGGCAATGTGACCCTAGAGGTAAACCATCAGATGTATATAGCTGTGCAAGTGGATCAGTTCGACAGAACTCAAATTGGGCTTCTGCTGGACAGCTGCTGGGCCACGCCCGTCAACCAGATCGACTATTCCATCCACTGGGACCTGATCAGTAACGAGTACGTGCAAAAAATGAGACTGAAACTGTGACTGTAGCTTTCAGATAACTCACGGAAAGGTCATTTCTTTCTTCCTCTCTCCAGGTGTCCAAACCCCAAAGACGGCACGGTGGCGGTGTTGCAGAACGGTGTCTCCACGACCAGCTACTTCTCATTCAGGATGTTCACATTCACCAGCTTCTCCACCAAGATTTACCTGCACTGCCAGGTCCATCTCTGTCTGCTGGAGACAGGCAATTGTGCACAGGTATATTTTAAATAAGACAAGTTAAGAAAGATGTTTTATAATATTAGGAGTACCATTTGCATTACAGCTCATGCATTTATTTTTCTCATTTCCTCTCTTAGTCATGCCCTGCAGATCTTTCCAGAAGACGCCGAGATGTAGATTTCTATGACTCAGCTGCCATTACCATGGAATTCTGATTTGTTTGTTTGAAGCTTACCATGCTATCAATTTTTTTTTACCTTTCCTTTATGTTTAATCATAATCATTATATATTTCATTAATAATAAATGCAAATTATATCCAAATTAAACTTTTATCATCCATAACATTTTGTGAATGATCATACTAATTTGTAATGCCTTAATCAGTTATAATAAATCTTTCAAGCATTTTATTTTTATTTCTTATATTATCCTTATACCTCATGTAGTATCACATAATGGAGGTTGAGATAGTAAGCCTAGTCCTAGCTTATCAAGGAGAACCATCTTTTGGTCAAAAATAATAATTCTATTTGACTCCTTTTGCCTACTGACATGGGACTGGTCTTGATAGATTCCGTGGTTCAGTCCGAGAACAATGATACCAATTATGTCATGGTCGACCAAACTTCCTGTCCACTATTTTTAAATGTTTGGAAAACCTACTTTTCCACAAAAAATGGCCTGCTCCATCTACATGTACTCACAAAAATGATTTATTGCATTTTCATACATACCATACCATTTTTGAATGGCGCTTCAATGAATTTGAAGTACACGCTAAATTGAACTTGAAAATTGAAAATTGAACGCAATGCTTTGAGGGATTATGAGGAAATTTGTCATCACCATTTGGCCCTGATTTTACCTGTGGAGATTTGGCACACTGCCCCCTATTGGTCAGGAGATAGCAAAAACATGTGGCGGCTGTGGCGCAGGTGGTAGAGTGGGTTGTCCACTAATCGTAGGGTTGGCGGTTCGATTCCCGGCCCGGGTGACTCCACATGCCGAAGTGTCCTTGGGCAAGACACTGAACCCCAAGTTGCTCCCGATGGGAAGCTAGCACCTTGCATGGCAGCTCTGCTACCATCGGTGTGTGAATGAGACACAGTATATAGTGCTTTTATCCAAAGCGCTTTACAAGTGCACATTTACCAAAAACAGGTTTTTTTGGCTTATAACCCTTGAACATTTTCCTGCATAATAACCAACATGCCCAGATGCTACTTGAGAGGTTTCAGAACAGCACCACATACTGGACACAATTTCTAAGAAGGAGCTATTTTTAGTTATTTTTGCAATAGTTCATTTTTTTTTATCATTCAAAAGTTATCTTTTTCTTACTCCTCATACACTGTTCATCCATGTCACGTGGCATGACGGCAGACAAGTAGGCAGGATGCAAACGCTGTTCAAACGGAGATCTTTATTTATAGAAAGGAAAGCAAACCAAACAAAAACGTAACTCAATCAACAAACTAGGCTAGGCTACGAGCTAGGCTCACTTGGCTAAGGCTAATGCTAAAGCAGGCTCAGCTGAACAGGGCAGCCTAGCAAGGTGCTAGCCATCGGGAAGTCAACTTGGGGTTCAGTGTCAACTTGGGGTTCAGTGTCAACTTGGGGTTCAGTGTCTTGCCCAAGGACACTTCGGCATGTGGAGTCACCCAGGCCAGGAATTGAACCACCAACCCTACGATTAGTGGACAACCCACTCTACCAACTGCGCCACAGCCAGTTGTGCTTGCAGAACTTTGGCTGGAGCTTGGATTTGGAACTCTGCCTCGGCTTGGACTCGAGCTGTGGCTAGGGCTTGGACGTGAGGTGGGGCTGGAGCCTGGACTGGAGGCGTGACTGGGGCTTGAACTGGAGGCATGACTGTGACTGGAACATGAACTTGGAACTTAGCTTTGAGCAGATTTCTGAGAATTGGGTCAGGCAGGGGCTTGGCTGTGACTTGGACCTGTGACGTGGCAGGGACCTGGACCTGGGACATGGCAAGGACTGGAGACATAGAGATGAGCGGAACTCGTTTCACTGGATGAGCGGTGAGAGTCCTGTCCATCTCCACTCAATGTCTCACCCGCTCATAGTGCACGTGGAATGGGAGATCCGCACTATTCGCCACATTAACTCCCTCCAAATTTTCATCCAAGTTGTAGCTCACCTCTCGTGCTCCAAACTCTCTCCGAAACAGGTCAGAGAACTGCCTGCTGTCCTCCAGTATCCAGGGTCTCGTGGCCGCTACTTGCAGCGCCCACGTACGTGCTGGTCCATAAAATCGGTACACCATGAACTGGATCCACTGTTTCTCCCGAGGTTTCAGTTCACACAGACTTGAAAAATAGCTCTGGCAATCTAGTAGGAAAAAATCCGGGTCACCAAAGCAGCCGTCATACCGATCCGGCATGTCCTCGAAAGTCCTCTGTGCAAAACGCATAGTATCCAAGGCCGGGATACTTGCCGTGGATTCCCGAGTACGACGTCCGCTCTGTTTGCGTGCTGCACCCATGGTTAGGGCAGTTTAATCTGTCATGTGGCGTGACGGCGGGCAAGCAGGCAGGATGCAAACATAGTTCAAACAGAGATCTTTATTTATAGAAAGGAAAGCAAACCAAACAGAAACAAGAAACGTAACTCAATCAACAAACTAAGCTAGGCTATGCTACGAGCTAGGCTCACTTGGCTAATGCTAATGCTATGGCTATGGCTATGGCTAAAGCTGGAACATGGCATGAAACTAGGACGCTCTATAAGTGCTCAACATGGCAAAACAATATACACATAAATCGCTATATCTGTTTATCGAACCGCACCGTCTCGAGTACGGCTCACGATATATATAGGTCTCTCAGTCATTAACCAGCAACCGTTAGCAGCTGCCGGCAATTCCAAAACACAGGTGACCCAATGAACTATGACCCTTGACGAGGCGAGACGAAGACCTGATGTCAACCCGGAAGAGGTCCGTGCATGCGCAACAGCACTCAACGCACGCTGTTGTATGGGGGAATCGTGACAATCCGTCTCTAACCAAAAACATATCCCAAAGCTTCTTTTGCTGCTCATGGTGCCGATAACTGGCTTGATCCCGGTATTGCTGCTATATTAATCTTACTGTTACTGTTACATACATTACGCAAGTGGTTACACAAAGTCACTCAAAATATTGCCTTGATTACTACTTATTTCCTTTGTCATTACATAACAAACAAATTTCACAGGCAGCACAAATATTTTACACAGAGGCAGTATCTGTTTTAGATAATTAGATAATTTAGACTCTTGTATTTATTAATGCTTTAAAAATTCGTTCCATGTAAAATATTTTAAATCTTAAACCAGCCCATCTCTCACCAACAACAATGTCATGGTTAAAGTCTCAGAGATCACATTTATCCCCATTCTGATGTTTGATGTGATCATTGCTGGAAGCTTTTTATCTCTGTCTGCATGATTTTATGCACCGTGATGCTGTGACATGATTGAAGATATATCTTGATCAAATAAAATCTTGTTTGGACTGTTTGCCTGATTGCCTGACCTCTGCCTGATCCTTTGATGTTGTACTTCTTGTATTAAACTACCTAACCTGCACTTGCTTCCGACTCAGCCTACATTACATACTACATGACATGTAGTAAATATGATCAATCTATTGCACAGAGACAGGACTCATTTCTTAGTGGCTGCAAAGTGGTAATAGTGCCTTTAGAAATATTGCAGTATGTCCAAAAGTGACAGAAGCATGTGAAGAGAATTGTTCATGCGTTTCTCTGAGATGTCAATGAGGTGACCAGTGTGTGGGAAGCAGTGGAGGTATGAGTGAAAGAGTGAAACAGCTACCAAATGCGAACTCAATACTTGGAATCAACTCCAGACCTTTTATATCCTTTATTTGTCATGAAATAATGGGGAAGCAGTACAAAAGTGGCCATGAAACTGTTTATCAGGCAATTGTCCAATTACTTTTGATCTTGTGAAAATGGAGAGACTTTATGGTTAACCCATTATTTTTTTGTTAAACACCTTGAATTAAAGCTGAAAATCTACAGTTCAATTCCACCTGCTACATCTGATTCCTTCATTTCGCTTCCACTGTGGTGGTGTAGAGGCAAAATTATGAAAATTGTGTCAATGTCCAAATACTTACGGACCTGGCTATATAATGTAAATGGTGCTTTTTGCACTTTGGAGACAGCTACTTCCAGCTCAGAGATTTTAGAGTAATGGAAACTCTCAGTGATTTTCCTTCAAAAAATATTTTTTTTAAGCAGTCGTTGTATTACCAACGATTCATGTTAGCAGGTAAATACATAACAAGTGTCATAAATGTTTATAAATTAACATTAAATGATTTAGTAAGCCAAACCTTTTTACATTTTAGAAATTTAATGCTCGACTTCCGGTTGAGCATGTGAGGGAGAAGGCGCGCGTCATAAATGGTCATAAATGTTTATAAATGTTTATAAATTAACATTAAATGATTTAGTAACCACAAAATTTTTAGGAAATTTAAAATAGGAAACTTTCATTTAAAAAAATAGTCATACTGTACATTTCAAGGTAAAGTTGTTTAGTTAGCAAAAGTTGATGATTTTTTTTTTTTTTTTTTTTTTAAGTCAGCAAAAATTATCAGGAGGTGCTTAAAGCAGATAATTTTGGGGGTTTTTTTAAGCTGCGGTTCAAGAAAGCAAAGAACTTGGATACCCCTAGTGTAGTACATACCTTATATTTATAGAAGTCATGTCTACAGTGTCTATACGATATATAAATTTTGTATTGACATTTTACTTGTTAAACAATTATTATAGATTTATTTAGCATAAACTATATAATGTTGACTATGTATTTACAGTTACAGTGCCTTGAATAAGTATTGACCCCCTTGAACGTTTCAACCTTTTTGCAGTGAATTTTACATTTTACTCAACCTTGAGTACTTGAGTTTTAAATTTGGAGAAAAAAACACTCCTTCAAATTTTTTAAATATAAACGAGTTACTTCTGTAGATAGTCCAATGTAGCACAGCTGCAGTTTAGGTAGCTAGCTTATGCAGCTACTTAATTTCTTGTGAGTTAGCAGATATTTCCGTAAGAGTGGTCAGATTTTTATTTGAATTTAACTAAGACAGGTATTGTTTAATTACATTTATTTTGCACTTTATTCCTATGCTGTAGCTGAAAGACATGAAGCTTTCTTGAATGCACAGGCTGAGGGAAAAAAATCAAATCAAAGATCAGGATTTCTGCGAAGAGACTCAAATGAATGTGTGAAACGTGATATGGTTGTGTACCAAACGTGCAGAACAACCTGTTTAATCTGGAATTTTCGTGCAAGTACTTTGATTCCTGTAATTGATGTTCACAGAGGTAAGGTATGTGGCTTTTGATTTCTTCGTGTTTTTGTTCTCAACGTGTTTCTTGAAAAAGTTGTGTAATGTTCAAGTCATGAGGAAGTTTCAACAGAACCAACAGGTGTACAGGCCACTGTCATATGGCTGCAGTTTTTAATACATTAACATCCTGACAAGCATACAAGCCACTTTACGGTACCACTGACGGGATTTATCTAAAACATTACACATCACTGCTGTTGAATAATGCGAAAAGTCCATTCTCAGCCTAGTTGGACCCACACTGAAGGACTCTAACTTCACACTCAGTAATCAGTCATATTTAATTTAATTAAATTGAGACAGGACAGGACATACTTTGTTTCCATTCAACACCAAGCTTTTGTTATGTCATCATTACCTAATTTACTAGTGCACAGCAAGATGTTTTTTTACTAAGTCCCTTAATTTCTACCAAAAACGCTACTGAACAATTGTACTTCTCATATGTAAAATGATCCAAGTTGATACAGTACCTTCTATATTTGTTAAAAAAAAAGGTAAAAGTAATAATAATTAATTCAAATATAATATACTGCCATCCTCAAGAACTGACTCAGCTTATGACTTTGCCCTGTCTACCTTATGAACTCACAGATTGCCCAAATATACTGCATATGCTGCTGCTAATGGTTATTTTAGACCATCATGTCATATGTCACCAACTGTCTGATAAGGCTGAATAAAACGCAATTTTCCCTTGGATTTTTGTGATTTAGCCATTTGCTCTTGGTGAAATCCAGGGGTGAAAAAAAGAATCGTGCTACCTAACTCCAGAAGTACTGTAAATTGAAGACATTTATGCAGAAATGAACTGTCCATGAGGGGCACACGGTTGCTTAGTGGTTAGCACGTGGTTAGCACGTTCGCCTCACACCTCCAGGGTCCAGGGTTTGATTTCCACCAGGGCCATGTGTGTGCGGAGTTTGCATGTTCTCCCCGTGCTGTGGGGGTTTCCTCCGGGTACTCCGGTTTCCTCCCCCAGTCCAAAGCCATGCATGGTAGGTTGATTGGCGTGTCTAAATTGTCCATAGTGTATGAATTCTATGTATGAAGTGCGTTCATCCATAGTGTATGAATGGGTGTATGAGTGTGTATGTGGTTGTGCCCTGCGATGGACTGGCACCCTGTCCAAGGTGTACCCCATGCGCCTTGTGCCCAATGCTTCCTTGTGCCCGATGCTTCCTGGGATAGGCTCCAGGTTCCCCGCGACCCTGAGGAAGCAGCGGTTGAAGATGGATGGATGGATGGATGAACCGTTCATCCAGCTTGGGTACTAGCACAATGGTGCTGTACTAACTGTGTGTCTGTATTCCTCTCTTGTCTAGAATTTTACCCAATTCCTCCTAAACCACATTTCTTTTGTGCTCAGGAAAGTATATTTACTTATCAGTTAAGAATGACCATATGTTTCTTTAAATAATCAGTCTCATGAAATTGCATGAATGCTCATCCTCAAGCCTTTAGTTATCAGTAAAATAATTAACTAAAATTGTATTATTAATAAATTTGATAAGAATCAATTGCATTTGTGTGTGTGTGTGTGTGTGTGGTTACCGGTTTGTGATGTTTGTGCATGTTGGGATGTAAGTGCTGTGTTGTCTTGGTATGTGACCAAGCATGAACAAAGGGCATGCTCATGCTTGGCATTAACACATTAACACAGATATAAATAGATATCAAAAAAACAATACTCTAACATTATTTGTGATCTGAGCAATTATACTTGTTACTGAGATTTGAATCTGTTCGCTCAAGTGAAAAAAAGTCAAGATCTCGACTGAAAGCTTAGGGTTAGTCTCTTTTCCAGTCAAGTGGCTTTTTAACATTTCTCTATATAGCTTGTACACATTAAAACCAAATGTTGTTTCTCTTGGACCATGATGCAACACAACAATATGTAAGCATGTGCTTGCCAATCATACATGCACTATTTGCACAAGGACTATATACAATTTTGCAAAAGGGCTACTTGCAGTATTCTACACTATCTATCTATCTATCTACACACACTATTTTGGACAAATATTGTTTACGTCATTTATTGCACAAGGATTATTTATTTACACAAGTATCGTTTATACTATTGCAGTATCTGTAAAACAGTTTACAACTTACGTCTGCTGTAAATACTTTATTTAAATTGCCATATTTATTGCTATTTGAATTTCTGATTAGAGGCTAACTGCAATTCACTGTGTCTGTACATGTACACTCATCTCTATTTTAGAAGACTGTACAGAATAACTAATGACATTTTTTTCGTATCAGTTGAACAGTCATGCCAAAAGAAACATAAATCAGAGTCAAAATATTCTTTGTCAGAGCAGAAGCCTGAATCACTTGTCAAAAAAAGAATGTAGTTTCCTGGCAATTAGAACAAGTAAACCTGCTGCATATTTCAGTTTTATTTCCTGATGTAATGTCTATATACACACCTGCTCACAGACAATAGCAGTGTCATTCTGCAGACACAACACTAGTGAGCTACAGCCTGGTAAGATTGTAACTCACTTATTAATTCATTGTTTACTTTATCTGTCTATTAGTTTACGAATGTATTAAATTGTTAATGAATTTATTTTAAAATATGTAAAATATAAGGAAGTAAGATTGATAAAATCAGGATTTGGGGAAGAATTCTGGTCATATTCAACTAAACATTCTGTTATTTTTATTAATATAATCAAGAGGGTCAGCAGCTAGATTAATCATCTTTATCTTAACTTCTGTTTATGAAGACAAATAAATCTGCCGTTGCACTAGAGCCTACACAGTGCATTTCCCACCCAGTGGCTTAAACAATGCAATTGTTAAGCTGCCACGAAAGGAGAAAAATATTTTATCAATTTTAAATCTGTGAAATCATTTAAATATACCTTATGAATTATGAGTAAATGTAATTGAACAAATTAAGTAGATCTAAATAAATACATTTAGTACCATGACCTAAAATTGAGTGTATATAATTAAATCCTTTCATAATTAAGTCAGTACAATAGTAACACTAATTCAAAAACTACTAATAAAAATGAGTAGATATATCTGAAAACCTACATAGATGTAATAATTAGATTTTATTTTTTTTTACCAAAACAAATGTGCTACATTTACTTTTTTTTTTTTAACTGCATTTACACTTTACTCCAGGACTACTTTATTGAGTATATCTAATGAAACCAAATGATAAACACAAAGCAACTATATATACACACACACGTTAACATTTTATTTAAACATTTATATATCAAATTTCACCAGTGTAATATGATATTAATTCTAAAGTCAACCTCGCTTACTTTGCAAATGACATTTGTGGCATTGAATTGAACAACCCTGTATGACTTATCTTCAGTGAGGCACAAAAGGATATGCAAGGCACAACAGAATAGACTGATACCCTTGGTCACCATGCACCATCACGGCATGTCAAATATATGAATGGTGAGTGAGACTGAATACTCGGTCTCCTTTTGTGTTCTATAAAAGAAAGACAAACAGGTGTGGACAACAATAGTGCTAGTAGATGACAGGATTTTTAAAACTATACCTCACACAGTAGGCACTTCATAAAGAACTGGTACCCTTGAAGTAGATCACAAAGATATATAGTGGATAAATAGTTTTCCTTTGCACTTACCATTTTTTTTGAAGTATGGAAAGTTCTTCACTCTTGGGATATTCCGTTGGTTATGGCCCTTTTTAATGTTTCCATACACCTAATTCTGAAAAGAACTTGGTGATAGTCAGTCATCCAGACAAAGCAGTAAGAAGTCTGGTGTGGTGTAAGTAGGACTTGAATAGACGTCTGTCCAGGCTGACAGGTTAAATACAACATCTCACAGGATTATTCCCATTACTGTAACTCTTATGATACCTATAAACTCAAACCGTCATGAAATGGAGGCTGAGATGGAAGCAAATGCAGGTTTAGCAGATTTAATAAAAATGTCCAAAGATCAGGCAGAAATCCATCATCAAAAAACAGGCAGAGGTCAGGCAAACAGTCAAAATTAGGCAGGACAGAGAATCGACATCAATAGAATAAAAAAAAGGTCAAATCTCAGAATGGCAAACACAAAAACAAGGCTTGGACAGATTCTAGGCAGCTGAACATCTAAAAGCTCAAAAAGTCTCTTATATGCTCTGTTTGTGATTGTGTGAGATTGGGTGCAGGTGTGTGTAATTAGATTTCCGGAGAAGGAGAACTTGGGGTGGGGGGGATGGGAGTCCATTCCGACTATGTTTGTAGGCTGCAGTGCAGGAATGGAAATATAGTCACTGGTTTGCTGTGACATGGCACCAACAAAGGTTCTGAATATAGTCCACTGACCTTCTCTGACCTATGATTTTACTTTACATGTCATTTTTGTAACAATAAATAACTAAAACAGTATCTTAATGGGGAAAAAGTAAACATATTTTGTCTGTAATGTGTGACAAAAATGTTTTAAGTCATTTTTGTTCCAACAGTAGACTAATTCATACACATCAGTAGGTGCACAGGCAACATATTTGGTTTTTTCTCCATGGACACCTGTTTTGAGAGTGTTATTCTGCACCATATATGTTTCATCCATGCATTTACAAATCCCATCTGGTTAGATTCAAAAGCTTATAAAGGTGGAGAATTTGAAACCGTATTTCAAAAGTCTAACAATAATGAGGTTTAAACATACACTAAGTTACTACAATGTAGAATATTTTCATTTACACTCACCATTACCTTTATTAGGAACAACTCTACACCTGCACATTCATGCAGTTATCTAATCAGTCAATCATGCGGGAGCAGCACAATGAATAACAATCATGCAGATAGAGGTCAAAAGTTTCAGATTATGTTTATGTCAAACATCAGAATGAGGAAACAGTGTGATATCTGTGAATTTAACATGGTTTGACATGGTTGTTGGTACCAGATGGGCTGATTTTAGTATTTCAGAAACTGCTGGGATTTTCACACACAATAGTCTCTAGAGGTGCGATAAAACGAAAACATCCTTTGAGTGGAATGGTCTGTAGGCTGAAACACCTGGTTGATGAGTAAAACTGTAAGATCTGTTTAGAGTTATACGTTACCACATAATTAGTAGACTTTTCAGACAGCTGAAATGGAAGCTGGCCCATCATCTGCTAACCACACAATTACATTTCATAAAATTAATGTTACGTGTTAGATATAGTTTCTTTAAAAAATAAATTAATATATAAAACAATATTTTAAATGATATTATAGGAATGATAAATGATAAAATGATATTATATTGTTTTAAAATATAATTATGCCCACTAAAGACAAAATAATATTTAATTAAGTATATATGAACACACAAGCAACAACAACATTATTTAGCCAATGATAAATAGTAAAAAAAAAAATTACTTTTCCTTTGAAATACTCTTTATTGATAATGAATCTTTATTGGTTACATATACAGTAGAGCATAGTGAAATTGTTTTCTTCACATAGCTTGTCAGGAAATTGAGCTCAGAGTGCAGGGTCAGCCATGATACAGCGCCCCCTGGAGCAGAAAGAGTTAAGGGGCCTTGCTCAAGGGCCCAACAGTGGCAGCTTGGCAGTGCTGGGGCTTGAACCCCTGACCTTCCGATCAGTAACCAAGAGACTTAATCGCTAAGCCACCACTGCTCCAATGCTTATTTGGCATTATGGACTAAATGGTATTCCTACAGCAGCGCAAATATATAAATAAAAATTCAGTAGAAGAGAAATAAACTGACTTGTCACAGTTTTTGTCACCGCAATTGCACAGTTCTCACACAATTTTTTGTGAAAATATGAAAAGCAAAGGTATTTCCCTGTTACTCTACTAAAAAAAATGTGTTCTCATATGCATTAATGTTTCTCCTTTGTCAGCGATAATATGTGTGTTAATATGTCTCTTTTTCCCCATTCCAGATTCATTGCTATTCATGGGGTGCCCAATTCTGCTTTGTCTGGCTGCCCTGCTCTTTATGAGTAAGTCCTTGTTTGTTTGTTTGTTTGTTTGTTTGTTTTAACATTATAATAGAAAGGTGTTTATTATCATATGTCATGAACCTACACAAACCAGCCCAAATAAAAATCCTTATAATACGACAGGGCTTTTAAAAGGTTTTAGCAGACAGGGAACCAAAAATAAATAAATAAATAAAATCCATACAGCCCGTCAGTATGGTGTTTATTATTAGCATAATTCAATCAATTAATTGAACTATTCAAATATTAGGAGAAAGCATTTTAATGTTATTGGAGCCATATACATTTTTATATAATTTCCATAATTACGCATCCTTCAGGGTCCCTAGGCCCAACTTTGGGAACCGTTGTGATACAGAACTTATCCCTTATTGTCATATACATCATTTCTATACACACACTAAGCCTTCACAGAGGTGAATAAAACACAATGGTGAAAAAGAAAAAAATCTAAACTAAAGAAATAGGTCAAAATCAGTGGTATGAGGTAATGGAAACTGTCTCACAGTTCCTATCTCTCCAGAGATAGGATACATGGTCAGTCTTGTCCCTTAGAATGAATACAAGTCAAGTTGTACAGTTTAGCGTCGAGCACATGGCAGGTGGTAATGTCAGATTTTTATATTATATATTTTTATATTTATTTTTATATAATTCATACATGTAATAGTTTGCATTCTTTAAAGTCTCAATGTATAAGTTAAAACATCTAAATCAGCATATCAGTCAATTCCATATATTAAAATGAATAAAGATTTACTCTCTTCCAATTGAGATGTATACATTTGTTGTTATTCCAATTGAGCTCTCAATTAGATTATTAGACTGCATGTATACTTAGCTAATGACAGAATGTGAGATTGTTTACAAAATCATTTTGGTCTGTTTCAATAATGTTGTATGAGTCTACACTGCTTTAGTTTTGTTTTTGAACATTCCTTTGTGCTACTCAACTTTTTAGCTTGCTAGCACCATGACTACTGCCTAAGAAGTATGGTCCCAGCTGGTTCTAGCCCAGAGTTCTGGTTTGTGGAGTGAATGATATATTCTGAAATCAAAATTAATATTTATAATCTCTCTCTCTCTCTCTCTCTCTCTCTCTCTCTCTCTCTCTCTCTCATATTAGGTTTGGAGGCAGCAGGACAAACTACATATATGCCACCAATACTAACAGGTAGAGTTTCGCTGACAGTGTGTGACATATTTCGCTGACATATGAACATGTGTACATTTCATCTACCCATTGTCCCATTCCTTCAACATAGGAGGTCTGATACTTTTTTTTTTAATACACATTAATACTTTTTTATAATAATATGGAGCTGAATCATTCTTTTGTATTGTTCAGTATTTTCTTCTTAGTCTTTTTGAGTTAACAAGAACAAATGCAATGTATACTGTAAATCATGTTTTTAATTCTGGATTGTAATTGGTCAGAAGGTGGTGAATAACGTTCTATAACAGCAGCTCTGATAGTACTGCAGTTGCTAATCACAGGTTTATGTTAACATGCTTGTTGTAATGCTCTCTCCAAATGGCGCGATGACTGATGTCCCGCAAAAGAGCAAGAAAAATTGTAATTAATATTCATGAAAATTCTCTCTCTCTCTCTCTCTCTCTCTCTCTCTCTCTCTCTCTCTCTCATATATTAGGTTTGGAGGCAGGAGGACAAACTACATATATGCCACCAATACTAACAGGTAGAGTTTCACTGACAGTGTCTGTATATAAATATATGAACATGTGAACATTACATCTACCCATTATCCCATTCCTTCAACATATGAGGTCTGATACGTTTTTTTAAAATGCACATTAATACATTTTATAATAATATGGAGGTGAATCATTCTTTTGTATTGTTCAGTAGTTTCTTCTTAGTCGTTTCGAGTTAACAAGAACAAATGCAATGTATGCTGTAAAATGTTTTTAATTCTGGATTGTAATTGGTCAGAAGGTGGTGAATAACGTTCTATAACAGCAGCTCTGATAGTACTGCAGTTGCTAATCACAGGTTTATGTTAACATGCTTGTTGTAATGCTTATCATCTCCTAATTTATCTTATTGGGAGTAGAGTACATCCCACTCTGAGGTCAAACCCTTTCAATAACTCTTCAAACTGTTTCAATAATGTTGTATGGTTTAGTTACAGCAAAGAAATTGATTCGAGTCCTTCAACAACTCTCTCTCCAAATGGTGCGATGACTGATGTCCCGCGAAAGAGCAAGAAAAATTGTAATTAATATTCATGAAAATTCTCTCTCTCTGTCTCTCTCTCTCTCTCTCTTTCATATATTAGAAGAGGAGGCAGCAGGACAAACTACATATATAGAACCTATACAACTGACAACAGGTAAAGTTTCTTTGATAGTTTGTGTATAAATATATCAATGTGTGAAAACCCATTATCCCATTCCTTCAACATTTTTTAAATACACATTAATGCAATTTATAATAATGTAGAGTTCAGTCATTCATTTGTATCGTTCTTTCTCCACATCTGCTCTTCACTGTCACTTGGTCAAAAGGACATTGAAAATTACGTCCACCCATTATCCCATTCCTTCAACATATGAGATCTGATACGTTTTTAAATACACATTAATACGTTTAATAATCACGTTATAGAAGTGGCTTGGGGAGTGGATCAGTGTATAAAAAGCTGTCAGAGCTGATTTCTCCCTCTTTCTCTCTATCTCTCTCTCTCTCTCTCTCATATATTAGGTTCGGAGGCAGCAGGACAAACTACAAATATAGAACCGACAACAACAGGTAAAGTTTCTTTTACAGTTTGTGTATAAATATATCAATGTGTGAAAAGCCAATATCCCATTCCTTCAACATATCAGATCTGATACGTTTTTCAATACACATTAAAAAATGTATAAGAATTTGGACGTAAATCATCCATTTGTATCGTTCTTTCTCCCTCTCTGCGCTTCTGTTTCTCTTCCTCAAAATGACATGAAGTGACACCAACAACAACAACACCAGCAGGTAAAGTTTCACTGACAATGTGTGTATGCTGTATATAAACATGAGTTCCATCTTTAACATGTTTTGAAATATCCATAGATACATTTATAATAGATAAATTGGCCATGAAATAAATTAGTCCACTGGCTGTCTCTGTGAGCTTGAGACAAGCTGCTCCATATCCAGCTGCTGCTGTGATAAGGCCTGAATTTTCTCCCAGAACGTATCTTAATTTGTCTTCATTTGATAGCGCCATAAAATTTGGTATTATTTTTTTCAGATTTTGCAAATTAGACAGATCAAATGTTTTGGTAATGGTGACACTGTAGCAGGAAGTGTTCCTTTGTTTCCACTGCTTTCATGCACAGGGAGCACAGTCTCTCCTCTCACAGCAGCCATCTCTGTCTGTGGCGACCTTTTTCAATGGCCAGAGGTTGGACGCTGAGTCTATATTTGGTCAGCGTCTTCCTTATCTTATGATCTCTTTGTTCCAGCTTCACCTTTTTTTGACGTTGGACCTGGAGCAATTACCCTTAACCTCGGTGATGGAGCTTATGAAACAATTCATCTGGACCAACCGTTCATGTACGATGGAAAAGCATACACTCAACTCTATGTAAGTACAAAAACAGGAAATGAAATGAGCTAAATCCCCACTCTTGTAGAAACAGGGTCCCGGAACGGCGGGGCCGCTCTGAGGGCCAGCAGCTTTTGGCGAGCTGCTGTGTTGTTGCCTGCTGCTGGAGGCTAGTCTCCATTGAAACAGTATTACATTCTTTGCAGAATTGTCAGAAAGTTCACGTGAATTATACACATGCGGTTTTTAGACGGTTCACGTGTTATATTTTCGAATTTGTATTTTTATACAGTGGTTATAATTGTGGTTATTTTTTCATATAATTGTGGTTAAATTTTCTCATTATCATTGGGGGCGCCGTATCATGGCTGACCCTGCACTCTGACCCCAGCTTCCTGACAGGCTGGGGTATGCGAAGAAAACTATTTCACTGTGCTCTACTGTATATGTGACCAATAAAGACTCATTATGTCTGGGAATTTGATCATGGCATGGCTGTTGGTACCAGATGGGCTGGTTTGAGTATTTCAGAAACTGTTTATTTCCTGGGATTTTCACACACAACAGTCTCTAGAGTTTACACAGAATGGTGCGAAAAACAAAAAACATACAGTGTGCAAACTGAATTGCATAGTTGAGGGGAGAGATCAGAGGAGGATAAGCAGACTGGTTTGAGATGACAGCAAGTCTAGAATATCTCAAATAAGCACTCATTGCAACCGTGTTGAGCAGAAAAGCATCTCAGAAAACACATCACATCAAATCTTTAGGTTGATTGGCTACAACAACAGATGCCCACATTGGGTTCCACTGCTGTCAGCCAAGAACAAGAATCTGTCGCTATCATGGGCGCAGGCTCACCCAAACTGGTCAGATGAAAACTGGAAAAAAGATCAGGTGATTTTTTCCCTAATGTTTCCCTGTCCAGATTGGGTGAACGTGTGCCCATGGAATGCATAAAAGCTATAACTTTTACATATGGTTTTAAGTTATTATGCTTAAATTTTCTGTTACAACTAGGATTTTTTTAATGTGCTATTCATTCATGCAATTTCTTTTAAAAATGTTCAGAGACCTCTAGAGCCAACATTCAAACAGGTCCACCACATTTTGTTCTGATCTTTATCTGATACCTGCTGAAATTTGATTGAGGAATGTCAGCCATGTTTTTCAGAATGTGTCACTGTAATCATATAATTTGAAGGCACTTCAAGTTTAAGCACTTGAAGAAAGCGTGATAGTGCCTCCCAGGGCCCGATTGTTTTCAAATTGAGCACAGACCTCTGGGTCCAAGAATCAAACAGGTCCACTAAGTTTCATTACAATGGCCTCTAAAAGCCTTGTGTAATAGCTTCTTATATTCATTTACTATGGAAAT
The DNA here is from genome assembly GCA_012411365.1 of Ameiurus melas. Classification (NCBI taxonomy): domain Eukaryota; kingdom Metazoa; phylum Chordata; class Actinopteri; order Siluriformes; family Ictaluridae; genus Ameiurus; species Ameiurus melas. The sequence goes on along the minus strand of CM022760.1, from coordinate 1,951,020 downwards.
ATGTGTTGTTTTTATGAGAAAAAAAACTTTTACAACTGTTCTAGTGCAATCTATTACTCAATTTCAATGAAAATTGGCCTGCTTAGTCAGAATCATAGACTACATAGACCTACCAACTTTTGTGAAGTTCTGCTCTATCCTTGCATAATTATAGGCTTTTGGTTACATTTGGTCACTCCCAGATGTTTAAATGATGCTGATATAGTCATCAAAATAGGAAAGTCTAACTCTTATATATATATGAAGATTGCACAAACGTCTTAGATCAATTTCCAGGCCTTTCCTACAAGGAAAATGTTTAACTTTAGCGACAGACCTCAGATGGAAAAGCTATCCTTGACAACAGCACTGACTTACTCGTTGAAAATGAATGATGAGTCTAAAATCACTCTTGCATGATCTTACATGATTTATTGACAGAGGCCCTAACTTGGCAACCAGCCCAGCTAAAGTGGACATGGAGGAACCTAAAATCAAAACTTCAGTTTTGCTTTCGTTTAATTATTTTTAAAAAAATAATAATAAAAATAATATTAAAAACAAAAAATAAATAAATAATTGCTAGCCAGTTAATGGTTATTTTCAAAGCAATTTGTAACATTATCAAATGAAAACTTCTTGTCTAAGCTCACTGGGAAACAAAACTGAGAATCTTCAGCATAACAATGAGAATATATGCAATACTTCTGAAAAATAAACCTCAGAGGAAGTATATTCAAGAAAAATATTAAGGGTCCTCGAATCAACTCTTGAGGGACACCACATGATAACTGAAAAAATCCCTAAATTTGCAGAACACATCCTGTTATATGTTCTCTGACCCTTTTGATGCTAGTAGATAAATCCTTTGTATCTGTTCTCTCTCAGCTCAACGTGGACGGCTATCTGGCTTTCTTTGTTCCGAATATCAATGATGAATTACCCAATTCACAACTCGGCCAAGACATCATCTCTCCACTGTGGACTGATCTCGATTTTTATGTTGGAGAAAAGAAATACGAGCAGGCCACAAGCGGACCTCTAATATATAAAGCTAACCAAGAAATTAACAGGATGTTCCCAAATGTTGACTTCTCTGCTTCCTGGGTCTTTGTAGCCACATGGGAAAATGTACCAATTGAATTTTCTTACAGTGAGGTAAGAGTCAATACATATGATTCAATCATTGGCTTCCATAGAACAGAATATTAATAAATATCTTTCTTCTATGTCAGATTACATCATTTCAAGTCGTCTTGGCTTCAGATGGTGGACTCCACTCTTTCATTCTGATGAACTATGGGACTATTCCTTATATTTCCCCTGGTTCCTGGCTGGTAAGTGCATCATGGTCACATGTATTTCTGCTGCTTTTAAGAACTCAGAGTTTGTAGTCAATCCTTTACATAAAAGTCACATTACACACGTAATCATGTGGGTTTTTTAATGTTATTACAGGAATATTATGTGATTAAATGCAAAGTAAGGTGTGAAAGTATATTTGTAAAATGCACAGGTATTAAAAAAATCCAAATGTTTAATGTGCAAAATTCATATATAGAAATCAATTAACTGTGTAAGAACCAAAAATGAAAAAATAAAAACACACACTACATCTAAAAAATGTGTAAAACATAACATGTTCAACATAACAAGTCCATGTGACTTTTCTGTAAGGGACAAAAAGATCTGATTGTTCAGATTCACTCCTTATGTAATTTTCACGAGTTGTGAAATGTTTTTCATTTAAATTTGATCTTTCTAGGCCGGCTATGGCATGGAGAACAGTAATTTCGTCACCATTCCAGTGAACAATGCTTACGAGCTGTCTTCATCTAGTAATGTCAATTTCCCTGGTCGCTGGGCTTTTCAGTTTACAGGTCAGTGTTTTCTTCTTTTTCTTTGAGTTAACAAGTACAAAATGGAATGTATACATGTTTGTCCCAGTGTTGTTGGAATCTGGATTCTATTTGGTCAAGATCAATCTTCATTTCTATTTGTTCCACAACAAAAGTAGACAGATCGAATGTTTTGGTAATGGTCACACTGTAACAAGAAGTGATCCTTTGTTTCCACTGCTTTCTGCATGCACAGGGAGCACAGTCTCTCTTCTCACAGCAGCCATCTCTGTCTGTCAGCATATCAGATCTGATACTTTTTAAATACACATTAATAAATTTGATAGCAATGTAGGGGTCAATCATTAATTTTTATCGTTCTTTCTCCCTCTCTGCTCTTCTCTTTCTTTTCCTCAAAATGACATGAAGTGACAACAACAACGACAACATCAGGTACATTTTCACTCACAATGTGTTTATGTATAAATGTGTGAACATCACGTCCACCCATTATCCCATTCCTTCAACATATGATATCTTATACGTTTTTAAATACACATTAATTAATTTTATAGTAATGTGAATGTCAATCATTCATTTTTATCGTTCTTTCTCCCTCTCTGCGCTTCTCTGTCTCTTCCTCAAAATGACATGAAGTGACACCAACAACAACAACACCAGCAGGTAAAGTTTCACTGACAATGTGTGTATGCTGTATATAAACATGACTTCCATTTTTAACATGTTTTGAAATATCCATAGATACATTTATAATAGATAAATTGGCCATGAATTAAATGAATAAATACGATGTACATAAATAAACGAACAGATAAATCAAGAATCAAGTCTTAAAAATATATATAACAAGAAAACAATCGTGTCAAGTCAAGGGTAAACATTTGTACACCCACTCAAACTCTTGGAAGTGTAAGAATATGACTGACCTTAGATTTGTCCACTGGCTGTCTCTGTGAGCTTGAGACAAGCTGCTCCATATCCAGCTGCTGCTGTGATAAGGCCTGAATTTTCTCCCAGAACGTATCTTAATTTGTCTTCATTTGATAGTGCCATAAAATTTGGTATTATTTTTTTCAGATTTTGCAAATTAGACAGATCGTATGTTTTGGTAATGGTGACACTGTAGCAGGAAGTGTTCCTTTGTTTCCACTGCTTTCTGCATGCACAGGGAGCACAGTCTCTCCTCTCACAGCAGCCATCTCTGTCTGTGGCGACCTTTTTCAATGGCCAGAGGTTGGACGCTGAGTCTGTATTTGGTCAGCGTCTTCCTTATCTTATGATCTCTTTGTTCCAGCTTCACCTTTTTTTGACGTTGGACCTGGAGCAATTACCCTTAACCTCGGTGATGGAGCTTATGAAACAATTCATCTGGACCAACCGTTCATGTACGATGGAAAAGCATACACTCAACTCTATGTAAGTACAAAAACAGGAAATGAAATGAGCTAAATCCCCACTCTAGTAGAAACAGGGTCCCGGAACGGCGGGGCCGCTCTGAGGGCCAGCAGCTCCCGGGTGGCAACTCGCAGGCTTTTGGCGAGCTGCTGTGTTGTTGCCTGCTGCTGGAGGCTAGTCTCCATAGAAACAGTATTACATTCTTTGCAGAATTGTCAGAAAGTTCACGTGAATTATACACATGTGGTTTTTAGACGGTTCACGTGTTATATTTTGGAATTTGTATTTTTATACAGTGGTTATAATTGTGGTTATTTTTTCATATAATTGTGGTTAAATTTTCTCATTATCATTGGGGGCGCCGTATCATGGCTGACCCTGCACTCTGACCCCAGCTTCCTGACAGGCTGGGGTATGCGAAGAAAACTATTTCACTGTGCTCTACTGTATATGTGACCAATAAAGACTCATTATGTCTGGGAATTTGATCATGGCATGGCTGTTGGTACCAGATGGGCTGGTTTGAGTATTTCAGAAACTGTTTATTTCCTGGGATTTTCACACACAACAGTCTCTAGAGTTTACACAGAATGGTGCGAAAAACAAAAAAACATACAGTGTGCAAACTGAATTGCATAGTTGAGGGGAGAGATCAGAGGAGGATAAGCAGACTGGTTTGAGATGACAGCAAGTCTAGAATATCTCAAATAAGCACTCATTGCAACCGTGTTGAGCAGAAAAGCATCTCAGAAAACACATCACATCAAATCTTTAGGTTGATTGGCTACAACAACAGATGCCCACATTGGGTTCCACTGCTGTCAGCCAAGAACAAGAATCTGTCGCTATCATGGGCGCAGGCTCACCCAAACTGGTCAGATGAAAACTGGAAAAAAGACCAGGTGATTTTTTCCCTAATTTTTCCCTGTCCAGATTGGGTGAACGTGTGCCCATGGAATGCATAAAAGCTATAACTTTTACATATGGTTTTAAGTTATTATGCTTAAATTTTCTGTTACAACTAGGATTTTTTTAATGTGCTATTCATTCATGCAATTTCTTTTAAAAATGTTCAGAGACCTCTAGAGCCAACATTCAAACAGGTCCACCACATTTTGTTCTGATCTTTATCTGATACCTGCTGAAATTTGATTGAGGAATGTCAGCCATGTTTTTCAGAATGTGTCACTGTAATCATATAATTTGAAGGCACTTCAAGTTTAAGCACTTGAAGAAAGCGTGATAGTGCCTCCCAGGGCCCGATTGTTTTCAAATTGAGCACAGACCTCTGGGTCCAAGAATCAAACAGGTCCACTAAGTTTCATTACAATGGCCTCTAAAAGCCTTGTGTAATAGCTTCTTATATTCATTTACTATGGAAATATGTGTTGTTTTTATGAGAAAAAAAACTTTTTCAACTGTTCTAGTGCAATCTATCACTCAATTTCAATGAAAATTGGCCTGCTTAGTCAGAATCATAGACTACATAGACCTACCAACTTTTGTGATTTTGTAAATAAAAGATTTTTGTTAATTTGTTCTGCCCAGTTTTTATATTTTTTTTTTTGTTTTTATGATGCTGATATAGTCATCAAAATGGGAAAGTCTAACTCTTTTATATATATATATATATATATATATATATATATATATATATATATATATATATATATATATATATAATTGTTTACCTTGGCAGTCCAGAGACTTTGACACTGGCTTGGTTCTGACTGGTTGAAAAAACTAGGAGAAATTCTCAAATCTACGCTTTTTAAATCATTTCAAATATTTAACAAACAATCTGATTAACAGCAGTGGCCCTAGAGGAAAAGTTGTTCAGAATGAGGAGATCTAATGTATTATTTTTATTATTTCCAAACAGTTTGAAGGACACCAATGGTTCTTGAGGCAAAGTTGTTTCAAATGAGTCAAATGGGAAGAGCTGTCATATGATATATACTGCTTGTGTATTCTGACAACTCTGCATTGTATACAACAGTTAACACCTCCAAAAATCATGATAGCGGCACCTAGGGCCCGATTTTTCTTAAAGATTGCACAAACGTCTTAGATCAATTTCCAGGCCTTTCCTACAAGGAAAATGTTTAACTTTAGCGACAGACCTCAGATGGAAAAACTATCCTTGACAACAGCACTGACTTACTCGTTGAAAATGAATGATGAGTCTAAAATCACTCTAAGACTCCTTGCATGATCTTACATGATTTATTGACAGAGGACCTAACTTGGCAACCAGCCCAGGTAAAGTGGACACGGAGGAACCTAAAATCAAAACTTCAGTTTTGCTTTCGTTTAATTATTGAAAAAATAATAATAATAAAAATAATATTAAAAACAGAAAATAAATAAATAATTGCTAGCCAGTTAATGGTTATTTTCAAAGCAATTTGTAACATTATCAAATGAAAACTTCTTGTCTAAGCTCACTGGGAAACAAAATTGAGAATATTCAGCATAACAATGAGAATATATGCTATACTTCTGAAAAATAAACCTCAGAGGAAGTATATTCAAGAAAAATATTAAGGGTCCTAGAATCAACTCTTGAGGGACACCACATGATAACTGAAAAAATCCCTAAATTTGCAGAACACATCCTGTCATTTGACATAGGAAGTGAACCACTGAAGGGCTATATCTTGGATGCCAACCATACAGTTCAGTTGAGAAGGATATTATGGTCCATTGTTTCGAACATGACACTGAGAGCTAATAAATAGGTCTCAGTGCCATGTTCGACACTTTCGAATAGTTGGACCTCAAAACTAGGATAAATGTCCAGGTGTACAGGTGTTCTTAATAAAGATATATATATATAGATATATACACACACACACACACACACCATCCATTTAATTAGGTACACTTGTACACATCAGATTGCTATCTTAATGAACGATAAGCAACATTTTGTCCATGTTCTCTGACCATTTTGATGCTAGTAGATAAATCCTTTGTATCTGTTCTCTCTCAGCTCAACGTGGACGGCTATCTGGCTTTCTTTGTTCCGAATATCAATGATGAATTACCCAATTCACAACTCGGCCAAGACATCATCTCTCCACTGTGGACTGATCTCGATTTTTATGTTGGAGAAAAGAAATACGAGCAGGCCACAAGCGGACCTCTAATATATAAAGCTAACCAAGAAATTAACAGGATGTTCCCAAATGTTGACTTCTCTGCTTCCTGGGTCTTTGTAGCCACATGGGAAAATGTACCAATTGAATTTTCTTACAGTGAGGTAAGAGTCAATACATATGATTCAATCCTTGGCTTCCAAAGAACAGAATATTAATATATCTTTCTTCTATGTCAGATTACATCATTTCAAGTCGTCTTGGCTTCAGATGGTGGACTCCACTCTTTCATTCTGATGAACTATGGGACTATTCCTTATATTTCCCCTGGTTCCTGGCTGGTAAGTGCATCATGGTCACATGTATTTCTGCTGCTTTTAAGAACTCAGAGTTTGTAGTCAATCCTTTACATAAAAGTCACATTACATGCGTAATCATGTGGGTTTTTTAATGTTATTACAGGAATATTATGTGATTAAATGCAAAGTAAGGTGTGAAAGTATATTTGTCAAATGCACAGGTATTAAAAAAATCCAAATGTTTAATGTGCAAAATTCATATATAGAAATCAATTAACTGTGTAAGAACCAAAAATGAAAAAATAAAAACACACACTACATCTAAAAAATGTGTAAAACATAACATGTTCAACATAACAAGTCCATGTGACTTTTCTGTAAGGGACAAAAAGATCTGATTGTTCAGATTCACTCCTTATGTAATTTTCACGAGTTGTGAAATGTTTTTCATTTAAATTTGATCTTTCTAGGCCGGCTATGGCATGGAGAACAGTAATTTTGTCACTATTCCAGTGTACAATGCCTACGAGCTGTCTTCATCTAGTAATGTCAATTTCCCTGGTCGCTGGGCTTTTCAGTTTACAGGTCAGTGTTTTCTTCTTTTTCTTTGAGTTAACAAGTACAAAATGTAATGTATACATGTTTATCCCAGTGTTGTTGGAATCTGGATTCTATTTGGTCAAGATCAATCTTCATTTCTATTTGTTCCACAACAAAAGTAGACAGATCGAATGTTTTGGTAATGGTCACACTGTAACAAGAAGTGTTCCTTTGTTTCCACTGCTTTCTGCATGCACAGGGAGCACAGTCTCTCTTCTCACAGCAGCCATCTCTGTCTGTCAGCATATCAGATCTGATACTTTTTAAATACACATTAATAAATTTTATAGCAATGTAGAGGTCAATCATTAATTTTTAACGTTCTTTCTCCCTCTCTGCTCTTCTCTTTCTTTTCCTCAAAATGACATGAAGTGACAACAACAACGACAACATCAGGTACATTTTCACTCACAATGTGTTTATGTATAAATGTGTGAACATCACGTCCACCCATTATCCCATTCCTTCAACATATGATATCTTATACGTTTTTAAATACACATTAATTAATTTTATAGTAATGTGAATGTCAATCATTCATTTTTATCATTCTTTCTCCCTCTCTGCACTTCTCTGTCTCTTCCTCAAAATGACATGAAGTGACACCAACAACAACAACACCAGCAGGTAAAGTTTCACTGACAATGTGTGTATGCTGTATATAAACATGACTTCCATTTTTAACATGTTTTGAAATATCCATAGATACATTTATAATAGATAAATTGGCCATGAAATAAATGAGCAAATATGATGTACATAAATAAACGAACAGATAAATCAAGAATCAAGTCTTAAAAATATATATAACAAGAAAACAATCGTGTCAAGTCAAGGGTAAACATTTGTACACCCACTCAAACTCTTGGAAGTGTAAGAATATGACTGACCTTAGATTTGTCCACTGGCTGTCTCTGTGAGCTTGAGACAAGCTGCTCCATATCCAGCTGCTGCTGTGATAAGGCCTGAATTTTCTCCCAGAACGTATCTTAATTTGTCTTCATTTGATAGTGCCATAAAATTTGGTATTATTTTTTTCAGATTTTGCAAATTAGACAGATCGTATGTTTTGGTAATGGTGACACTGTAGCAGGAAGTGTTCCTTTGTTTCCACTGCTTTCTGCATGCACAGGGAGCACAGTCTCTCCTCTCACAGCAGCCATCTCTGTCTGTGGCGACCTTTTTCAATGGCCAGAGGTTGGACGCTGAGTCTGTATTTGGTCAGCGTCTTCCTTATCTTATGATCTCTTTGTTCCAGCTTCACCTTTTTTTGACGATGGACCTGGAGCAATTACCCTTAACCTCGGTGATGGAGCTTATGAAACAATTCATCTGGACCAACCGTTCATGTACGATGGAAAAGCATACACTCAACTCTATGTAAGTACAAAAACAGGAAATGAAATGAGCTAAATCCTCACTCTAGTAGAAACAGGGTCCCGGAACGGCGGGGCCGCTCTGAGGGCCAGCAGCTTTTCGCGAGCTGCTGTGTTGTTGCCTGCTGCTAGAGGCTAGTCTCCATAGAAACAGTATTACATTCTTTGCAGAATTGTCAGAAAGTTCACGTGAATTATACACATGTGGTTTTTAGACGGTTCACGTGTTATATTTTGGAATTTGTATTTTTATACAGTGGTTATAATTGTGGTTATTTTTTCATATAATTGTGGTTAAATTTTCTCATTATCATTGGGGGCGCCGTATCATGACTGACCCTGCACTCTGACCCCAGCTTCCTGACAGGCTGGGGTATGCGAAGAAAACAATTTCACTGTGCTCTACTGTATATGTGACCAATAAAGACTCATTATGTCTGGGAATTTGATCATGGCATGGCTGTTGGTACCAGATGGGCTGGTTTGAGTATTTCAGAAACTGTTTATTTCCTGGGATTTTCACACACAACAGTCTCTAGAGTTTACACAGAATGGTGCGAAAAACAAAAAACATACAGTGTGCAAACTGAATTGCATAGTTGAGGGGAGAGATCAGAGGAGGATAAGCAGACTGGTTTGAGATGACAGCAAGTCTATAATATCTCAAATAAGCACTCATTGCAACCGTGTTGAGCAGAAAAGCATCTCAGAAAACACATCACATCAAACCTTTAGGTTGATTGGCTACAACAACGGATGCCCACATTGGGTTCCACTGCTGTCAGCCAAGAACAAGAATCTGTCGCTGTCATGGGCGCAGGCTCACCCAAACTGGTCAGATGAAAACTGGAAAAAAGACCAGGTGATTTTTTCCCTAATGTTTCCCTGTCCAGATTGGGTGAACGTGTGCCCATGGAATGCATAAAAGCTATAACTTTTACATATGGTTTTAAGTTATTATGCTTAAATTTTCTGTTACAACTAGGATTTTTTTAATGTGCTATTCATTCATGCAATTTCTTTTAAAAATGTTCAGAGACCTCTAGAGCCAACAGTCAAACAGGTCCACCACATTTTGTTCTGATCTTTATCTGATACCTGCTGACATTTGATTGAGGAATGTCAGCCATGTTTTTCAGAATGTGTCACTGTAATCATATAATTTGAAGGCACTTCAAGTTTAAGCACTTGAAGAAAGCGTGATAGTGCCTCCCAGGGCCCGATTGTTTTCAAATTGAGCACAGACCTCTGGGTCCAAGAATCAAACAGGTCCACTAAGTTTCATTACAATGGCCTCTAAAAGCCTTGTGTAATAGCTTCTTATATTCATTTACTATGGAAATATGTGTTGTTTTTATGAGAAAAAAAACTTTTACAACTGTTCTAGTGCAATCTATCACTCAATTTCAATGAAAATTGGCCTGCTTAGTCAGAATCATAGACTACATAGACCTACCAACTTTTGTGAAGTTCTGCTCTATCCTTGCATAATTATAGGCTTTTGGTTACATTTGGTCACTCCCAGATGTTTAAATGATGCTGATATAGTCATCAAAATGGGAAAGTCTAACTCTTTTATATATATATATATATATATATATATATATAATTGTTTACCTCGGCAGTCCAGAGACTTTGACACTGGCTTGGTTCTGACTGGTTGAAAAAACTAGGAGAAATTCTCAAATCTACGCTTTTTTAAATCATTTCAAATATTTAACAAACAATCTGATTAACAGCAGTGGCCCTAGAGGAAAAGTTGTTCAGAATGAGGAGATCTAATGTATTATTTTTATTATTTCCAAACAGTTTGAAGGACACCAATGGTTCTTGAGGCAAAGTTGTTTCAAATGAGTCAAATGAGAAGAGCTGTCATATGATATATACTGCTTGTGTATTCTGACAACTCTGCATTGTATACAACAGTTAACACCTCCAAAAATCATGATAGCGGCACCTAGGGCCCGATTTTTCTTAAAGATTGCACAAACGTCTTAGATCAATTTCCAGGCCTTTCCTACAAGGAAAATGTTTAACTTTAGCGACAGACCTCAGATGGAAAAACTATCCTTGACAACAGCACTGACTTACTCGTTGAAAATGAATGATGAGTCTAAAATCACTCTAAGACTCCTTGCATGATCTTACATGATTTATTGACAGAGGACCTAACTTGGCAACCAGCCCAGGTAAAGTGGACACGGAGGAACCTAAAATCAAAACTTCAGTTTTGCTTTCGTTTAATTATTGAAAAAAATAATAATAATAAAAATAATATTAAAAACAGAAAATAAATAAAGTAATTGCTAGCCAGTTAATGGTTATTTTCAAAGCAATTTGTAACATTATCAAATGAAAACTTCTTGTCTAAGCTCACTGGGAAACAAAATTGAGAATATTCAGCATAACAATGAGAATATATGCTATACTTCTGAAAAATAAACCTCAGAGGAAGTATATTCAAGAAAAATATTAAGGGTCCTAGAATCAACTCTTGAGGGACACCACATGATAACTGAAAAAATCCCTAAATTTGCAGAACACATCCTGTCATTTGACATAGGAAGTGAACCACTGAAGGGCTATATCTTGGATGCCAACCATACAGTTCAGTTGAGAAGGATATTATGGTCCATTGTTTCGAACATGACACTGAGAGCTAATAAATAGGTCTCAGTGCCATGTTCGACACTTTCGAATAGTTGGACCTCAAAACTAGGATAAATGTCCAGGTGTACAGGTGTTCTTAATAAAGATATATATAGATATATACACACACACACACACACACACACACACCATCCATTTAATTAGGTACACTTGTACACATCAGATGGCTATCTTAATGAACGATAAGCAACATTTTGTCCATGTTCTCTGACCATTTTGATGCTAGAAGATAAATTATTTGTATCTGTTCTCTCTCAGCTCAACGTGGACGGCTATCTGGCTTTCTTTGTTCCGAATATCAATGATGAATTACCCAATTCACAACTCGGCCAAGACATCATCTCTCCACTGTGGACTGATCTCGATTTTTATGCTGGAGAAAAGAAATACGAGCAGGCCACAAGCGGACCTCTAATAGATAAAGCTAACCAAGAAATTAACAGGATGTTCCCAAATGTTGACTTCTCTGCTTCCTGGGTCTTTGTAGCCACATGGGAAAATGTACCAATTGAATTTTCTTACAGTGAGGTAAGAGTCAATACATATGATTCAATCCTTGGCTTCCAAAGAACAGAATATTAATATATCTTTCTTCTATGTCAGATTACATCATTTCAAGTCGTCTTGGCTTCAGATGGTGGACTCCACTCTTTCATTCTGATGAACTATGGGACTATTCCTTATATTTCCCCTGGTTCCTGGCTGGTAAGTGCATCATGGTCACATGTATTTCTGCTGCTTTTAAGAACTCAGAGTTTGTAGTCAATCCTTTACATAAAAGTCACATTACATGCGTAATCATGTGGGTTTTTTAATGTTATTACAGGAATATTATGTGATTAAATGCAAAGTAAGGTGTGAAAGTATATTTGTCAAATGCACAGGTATTAAAAAAATCCAAATGTTTAATGTGCAAAATTCATATATAGAAATCAATTAACTGTGTAAGAACCAAAAATGAAAAAATAAAAACACACACTACATCTAAAAAATGTGTAAAACATAACATGTTCAACATAACAAGTTCATGTGACTTTTCTGTAAGGGACAAAAAGATCTGATTGTTCAGATTCACTCCTTATGTAATTTTCACGAGTTGTGAAATGTTTTTCATTTAAATTTGATTTTCTAGGCCGGCTATGGCATGGAGAACAGTAATTTTGTCACTATTCCAGTGTACAATGCCTACGAGCTGTCTTCATCTAGTAATGTCAATTTCCCTGGTCGCTGGGCTTTTCAGTTTACAGGTCAGTGTTTTCTTCTTTTTCTTTGAGTTAACAAGTACAAAATGTAATGTATACATGTTTATCCCAGTGTTGTTGGAATCTGGATTCTATTTGGTCAAGATCAATCTTCATTTCTATTTGTTCCACAACAAATGTAGACAGATCGAATGTTTTGGTAATGGTCACACTGTAACAAGAAGTGTTCCTTTGTTTCCACTGCTTTCTGCATGCACAGGGAGCACAGTCTCTCTTCTCACAGCAGCCATCTCTGTCTGTCAGCATATCAGATCTGATACTTTTTAAATACACATTAATAAATTTTATAGCAATGTAGGGGTCAATCATTAATTTTTATCGTTCTTTCTCCCTCTCTGCTCTTCTCTTTCTTTTCCTCAAAATGACATGAAGTGACAACAACAACGACAACATCAGGTACATTTTCACTCACAATGTGTTTATGTATAAATGTGTGAACATCACGTCCACCCATTATCCCATTCCTTCAACATATGATATCTTATACGTTTTTAAATACACATTAATTAATTTTATAGTAATGTGAATGTCAATCATTCATTTTTATCGTTCTTTCTCCCTCTCTGCGCTTCTGTTTCTCTTCCTCAAAATGACATGAAGTGACACCAACAACAACAACAACACCAGCAGGTAAAGTTTCACTGACAATGTGTGTATGCTGTATATAAACATGACTTCCATTTTTAACATGTTTTGAAATATCCATAGATACATTTATAATAGATAAATTGGCCATGAAATAAATGAATAAATACGATGTACATAAATAAATGAACAGATAAATCAAGAATCAAGTCTTAAAAATATATATAACAAGAAAACAATCGTGTCAAGTCAAGGGTAAACATTTGTACACCCACTCAAACTCTTGGAAGTGTAAGAATATGACTGACCTTAGATTTGTCCACTGGCTGTCTCTGTGAGCTTGAGACAAGCTGCTCCATATCCAGCTGCTGCTGTGATAAGGCCTGAATTTTCTCCCAGAACGTATCTTAATTTGTCTTCATTTGATAGTGCCATAAAATTTGGTATTATTTTTTTCAGATTTTACAAATTAGACAGATCGTATGTTTTGGTAATGGTGACACTGTAGCAGGAAGTGTTCCTTTGTTTCCACTGCTTTCTGCATGCACAGGGAGCACAGTCTCTCCTCTCACAGCAGCCATCTCTGTCTGTGGCGACCTTTTTCAATGGCCAGAGGTTGGATGCTGAGTCTGTATTTGGTCAGCGTCTTCCTTATCTTATGATCTCTTTGTTCCAGCTTCACCTTTTTTTGACGTTGGACCTGGAGCAATTACCCTTAACCTCGGTGATGGAGCTTATGAAACAATTCATCTGGACCAACCGTTCATGTACGATGGAAAAGCATACACTCAACTCTATGTAAGTACAAAAACAGGAAATGAAATGAGCTAAATCCTCACTCTAGTAGAAACAGGGTCCCGGAACGGCGGGGCCGCTCTGAGGGCCAGCAGCTCCCGGGTGGCAACTCGCAGGCTTTTAGCGAGCTGCTGTGTTGTTGCCTGCTGCTGGAGGCTAGTCTCCATTGAAACAGTATTACATTCTTTGCAGAATTGTCAGAAAGTTCACATGTGAATTATACACATGTGGTTTTTAGACGGTTCACGTGTTATATTTTGGAATTTGTATTTTTATACAGTGGTTATAATTGTGGTTATTTTTTCATATAATTGTGGTTAAATTTTCTCATTATCATTGGGGGCGCCGTATCATGGCTGACCCTGCACTCTGACCCCAGCTTCCTGACAGGCTGGGGTATGCGAAGAAAACAATTTCACTGTGCTCTACTGTATATGTGACCAATAAAGACTCATTATGTCTGGGAATTTGATCATGGCATGGCTGTTGGTACCAGATGGGCTGGTTTGAGTATTTCAGAAACTGTTTATTTCCTGGGATTTTCACACACAACAGTCTCTAGAGTTTACACAGAATGGTGCGAAAAACAAAAAACATACAGTGTGCAAACTGAATTGCATAGTTGAGGGGAGAGATCAGAGGAGGATAAGCAGACTGGTTTGAGATGACAGCAAGTCTAGAATATCTCAAATAAGCACTCATTGCAACCGTGTTGAGCAGAAAAGCATCTCAGAAAACACATCACATCAAACCTTTAGGTTGATTGGCTACAACAACAGATGCCCACATTGGGTTCCACTGCTGTCAGCCAAGAACAAGAATCTGACGCTATCATGGGCACAGGCTCACCCAAACTGGTCAGATGAAAACTGGAAAAAAGACCAGGTGATTTTTTCCCTAATTTTTCCCTGTCCAGATTGGGTGAACGTGTGCCCATGGAATGCATAAAAGCTATAACTTTTACATATGGTTTTAAGTTATTATGCTTAAATTTTCTGTTACAACTAGGATTTTTTTAATGTGCTATTCATTCATGCAATTTCTTTTAAAAATGTTCAGAGACCTCTAGAGCCAACATTCAAACAGGTCCACCACATTTTGTTCTGATCTTTATCTGATACCTGCTGACATTTGATTGAGGAATGTCAGCCATGTTTTTCAGAATGTGTCACTGTAATCATATAATTTGAAGGCACTTCAAGTTTAAGCACTTGAAGAAAGCGTAATAGTGCCTCCCAGGGCCCGATTGTTTTCAAATTGAGCACAGACCTCTGGGTCCAAGAATCAAACAGGTCCACTAAGTTTCATTACAATGGCCTCTAAAAGCCTTGTGTAATAGCTTCTTATATTCATTTACTATGGAAATATGTGTTGTTTTTATGAGAAAAAAAACTTTTTCAACTGTTCTAGTGCAATCTATCACTCAATTTCAATGAAAATTGGCCTGCTTAGTCAGAATCATAGACTACATAGACCTACCAACTTTTGTGAAGTTCTGCTCTATCCTTGCATAATTATAGGCTTTTGGTTACATTTGGTCACTCCCAGATGTTTAAATGATGCTGATATAGTCATCAAAATAGGAAAGTCTAACTTTTTTATATATATATATATATATATATATATATATATATATATATATATATATATATATATATATATATATATATATAATATATATATAATTGTTTACCTCGGCAGTCCAGAGACTTTGACACTGGCTTGGTTCTGACTGGTTGAAAAAACTAGGAGAAATTCTCAAATCTACGCTTTTTTAAATCATTTCAAATATTTAAAGAACAATTTGATTAACAGCAGTGGCCCTAGAGGCAAAGTTGTTCAGAATGAGGAGATCTAATGTATTATTTTTATTATTTCCAAACAGTTTGAAGGACACCAATGGTTCTTGAGGCAAAGTTGTTTCAAATGAGTCAAATGAGAAGAGCTGTCATATGATATATACTGCTTGTGTATTCTGACAACTCTGCATTGTATACAACAGTTAACACCTCCAAAAATAATGATAGCGGCACCTAGGGCCCGATTTTTCTTAAAGATTGCACAAACGTCTTAGATCAATTTCCAGGCCTTTCCTACAAGGAAAATGTTTAACTTTAGTGACAGACCTCAGATGGAAAAACTATCCTTGACAACAGCACTGACTTACTCGTTGAAAATGAATGATGAGTCTAAAATCACTCTAAGACTCCTTGCATGATCTTACATGATTTATTGACAGAGGACCAAACTTGGCAACCAGCCCAGGTAAAGTGGACACGGAGGAACCTAAAATCAAAACTTCAGTTTTGCTTTCGTTTAATTATTTAAAAAATAATAATAATAAAAATAATATTAAAAACAAAAAATAAATAAATAATTGCTAGCCAGTTAATGGTTATTTTCAAAGCAATTTGTAACATTATCAAATGAAAACTTCTTGTCTAAGCTCACTGGGAAACAAAACTGAGAATCTTCAGCATAACAATGAGAATATATGCTATACTTCTGAAAAATAAACCTCAGAGGAAGTGTATTCAAGAAAAATATTAAGGGTCCTAGAATCAACTCTTGAGGGACACCACATGATAACTGAAAAAATCCCTAAATTTGCTGAACACATCCTGTCATTTGACATAGGAAGTGAACCACTGAAGGGCTATATCTTGGATTCCAACCATACAATTCAGTTGAGAAGGATATTATGGTCTATTGTTTCGAACATGACACTGAGAGCTAATAAATAGATCTCAGTGCCGTGTTCGACACTTTCGAATAATTGGACCTCAAAACTAGGATAAATGTCCAGGTGTACAGGTGTTCTTAATAAAGATATATATATATAGATATATACACACACACACATGCACACCATCCATTTAATTAGGTACACTTGTACACATCGGATGGCTTTCTTAATGAACGATAATCAACATTTTGTCTATGTTCTCTGACCATTTTGATGCTAGTAGATAAATCCTTTGTATCTGTTCTCTCTCAGCTCAACGTGGACGGCTATCTGGCTTTCTTTGTCCCGAATATCAATGATGAATTACCCAATTCACAACTCGGCCAAGACATCATCTCTCCACTGTGGACTGATCTCGATTTTTATGTTGGAGAAAAGAAATACGAGCAGGCCACAAGCGGACCTCTAATATATAAAGCTAACCAAGAAATTAACAGGATGTTCCCAAATGTTGATTTCTCTGCTTCCTGGGTCTTTGTAGCCACATGGGAAAATGTACCAATTGAATTTTCTTACAGTGAGGTAAGAGTCAATACATATGATTCAATCCTTGGCTTCCAAAGAACAGAATATTAATAAATATCTTTCTTCTATGTCAGATTACATCATTTCAAGTCGTCTTGGCTTCAGATGGTGGACTCCACTCGTTCATTCTGATGAACTATGGGACTATTCCTTATATTTCCCCTGGTTCCTGGCTGGTAAGTGCATCATGGTCACATGTATTTCTGCTGCTTTTAAGAACTCAGAGTTTGTAGTCAATCCTTTACATAAAAGTCACATTACACGCGTAATCATGTGGGTTTTTTTAATGTTATTACAGGAATATTATGTGATTAAATGCAAAGTAAGGTGTGAAAGTGTATTTGTAAAATGCACAGGTATTAAAAAAATCCAAATGTTTAATGTGCAAAATTCATATATAGAAATCAATTAACTGTGTAAGAACCAAAAATGAAAAAATAAAAACACACACTACATCTAAAAAATGTGTAAAACATAACATGTTCAACATAACAAGTTCATGTGACTTTTCTGTAAGGGACAAAAAGATCTGATTGTTCAGATTCACTCCTTATGTAATTTTCACGAGTTGTGAAATGTTTTCATTTAAATTTGATCTTTCTAGGCCGGCTATGGCATGGAGAACAGTAATTTCGTCACCATTCCAGTGAACAATGCTTACGAGCTGTCTTCATCTAGTAATGTCAATATCCCTGGTCGCTGGGCTTTTCAGTTTACAGGTCAGTTTTTTCTTGTTTTTTCTTTGAGTTAATAAGTGCAAAATGTAATGTATACATGTTTATCTCAGTGTTGTTGGAATCTGGATTCTATTTGGTCAAGATCTATCTTCATTTCTATTTTGTTCCACAACATCAAATGTAACTTTAATCTGATATAAAAGTATGATATGTTGTTCTTTAGTAACTAAAAATGTTAATAATTTGATAAATATTAAATATTACAGGATGTTTTAGGAAAATAATTAACTTCTGGGTGGTACCAGTAACTTCACTTCATCACACCACCTGGTGTTGATCATTTACTTTCTACAGCTCACCCTCACGTGTTTTATTCCTTTTGAATAATACATGACAATACATCCCTAACTAGCTAACACCTTTATTCAATCATAATTTCATTATTAATGGAAATTATTCTGTTTTCATATTAATATAAATAGATATCATTATATCTTCTATTTATCATTATCATCAATTCTCTGCCTCATTTCCTCTTCCTTTCTCAACTGCAACAACCACACAATTGTTTATAATGCTTTGATTTATTTCTTGGGTTTTTTTTTTTTGTAATTGCTGTCTGACACTGCAATCCACAGCCTAAATGTCCCACTCAAAACACTCTGTGATATGCTGTTATAGGAAAATAATACATTCTTTATTTTTTTGTATTTATACTATAGAATTGCATAAAGCTTGGTGATAGTTTATATTATGAATATCAGACACTCTCCAGTATGGTATTAAAACTGTCGTGTAATTGTCTTTCTGCTTGTCTCTCTTTGTAGCACACTGTCAGAACCTAAACTGCGCTTCGGATGAAGTCTGTAGGGAGATAAATGGAGTTTATGGCTGTGCCTGTGGATATATTACAACGCGCAGCCCGAATATTTATGGTACTTTTTTCATTTTACTATTGTTTTTCCCCAACATCAGTGGAGCATGCTAATGTAGCATCCTTTGTGCAAGCCTAAATGTACTATGCGGTTTTTGGCAACATACAAAGTGCAGTTCAACATGAAACCAGGTAAAAACAACTGTCATAAAGACAAAACCACGCAAGCTTTATCCAAGATTAACCTGTCCACATTAAAAGACATTATGTCCATGCCTGTAATAATAAAGTTTAAGGACCAATCAGGGAGATTAACCCATGTTATGGTTATTATTATTTTTACATGATCCCTTTCCTTTCATGCATCTCTCCGAGAACTAATGAAACAGTTGCCTCTACTTTCCCTCAGACGCCATTGAGACATGTTCAGGAAGTTCTGGATCACTGTCTCTGTCTCGATGTGAGCTCTTTGAAGCCGGATATTCTGCAGATAATCTCCACCTGAGAGACCCATACTGCAAAGGGGAGCTCCAAAATAACAGGCTGGTGTTCAGCTTTGACAGTAATGTCAACACGTGTGGCACCACTCGCGAGGTACAAAACCAGCACTCTTTTATATTTACTTTAAACTTTAAAAAATGTAAAATTGAAAAATTTACATTTAAAAAGTGTGCCATTAATCAATCAATAATAAATTGTAATTTGTAAAATCACTGCAGTATAAGAAGAATAGTCTTATTTATTTACTTTCCTTTATATATTTAAACTAATTTTGAGATCATTTTGTAAGAGTAAAGCATTTGTAATAGATTTTGTTAACATTTATGGTATTTGGCAGACGCCCTTATCCAGAGTGACTTACATTTATCTCATTTATACAACCAAGCGAATAAGGATTAAGGTCCTTACCCAAGAGCCCAACAGTGGTAGCTGTGCAGTGTTGTGGCTTGAACTCCTGACCTTCTGATCAGTAACCCAGAGCCTTCAACCACTGAGCCACCACTGGCCCTTAATAAAGTGCAAGTTGATACCGTTGACTGTCATGTAAATAAATTGATGTTTTTCAACTGATTTCTATGGAATTTACATTTCACTTACGCACACATAAAATTGTTTACATGTGGTTTTATTTATGACATGATGGCACATACATCATAATTCACGGGCTCATATGTTTTAGAACATAACATGAATGCACTTTTGTCAAATGTACTGTAGTTACACATTACTCACATTGTCCTGTGATTTATTTCCAGAGAAAATAGCAACATGACATTGTTAACCTGCAGGTGATGTTTTCATGAAAATAGAGCTCTTAGCGAGTTAATCTGAGCATGCCATGACACTCGTATTACTTTAATTTTTAGTTAGTATTTGAGTTAATAGAAATATTGCGGTCTGTTGCATTATTTTACGTATTGCAAATGTCAAATATCCGACTTTATGATTAGGTCAATTTAGATTTAAAAATACATCAAAGTTTTATGATGGAATTATGCAGTGCAGAATCGTAATACTGAGTCGTATAATTCTGTACTTTCTGTTTCTTTAGAATAACGACACACACATTATCTTCAGTAACAATGTTGGAACGACTAAAGGGCTGGCTGTGATCAGTCGTGCCAGCGGCCTCAACATCAACTTTTCCTGTGTGTATCCACTCATCCAGAGCATCTCCATGCCCACAGCCATCGAAGGCACAGGAGGGTAAAAATCTAGCACCAGCATCTTAAGCAACTTAAGCACATTTTCAATCTTTTTCCCTCCAACTAAAGTTGCTAAACATCCATCTACACGACTATTTTCAAAAGCATATTGTTTTATTTCAGCAGATTTCTAGTTCTAGCTTGTTGTATTGTTTGACATAGTAAGCATTATTATTGAATTACTAACAAGTCATTTAATAATTCAACAAAGTAGCTACATTTTGTGTGTTAAATATTATTACAATATTTTTATTATAATAGTATAATTTATGTAGAGATTACTTTTTAAATTTTTTATAAATTTTATGGTTACTTTATTATTATTATTATTATTATTATTATTATTATTATTATTATTATTGTTGTTGTTGTTGTTGTTCTTTTAGATGTTAAATGCATTTATTTCTGTTCACAGTGTAATCAGCAGGTATCTCTCTACTGAGGGCTCGTACCAGATCAGCATGATCCCGTATACCGATGCTACATTCCAGTTTCCACTCTTTGGCAATGTGACCCTAGAGGTGAACCATCAGATGTATATAGCTGTGCAAGTGGATCAGTTTGACAGAACTCAGATTGGTCTTGTGCTGGACAGCTGCTGGGCCACGCCCGTCAACCAGACTGACTATTCCGTCCGCTGGGACCTGATCAGTAACGAGTAGGTGCAAAAAATGAGACTGAAAATGTGACTGTAGCTTTCAGATAACTGATTGACAGGTCATTTCTTCCTTCCTCTCTCCAGGTGTCCGAACCCCAATGATGGCACGGTGGCAATCTTGCAGAACGGTGTCTCCACGACCAGCTACTTCTCATTCAGGATGTTCACATTCACCAGCTTCTCCACCAAGATTTACCTGCACTGCCAGGTCCATCTCTGTCTGCTGGAGAAAGGCAACTGTGCACAGGTTTGTTTTCCATAAGACAAATTAAGAAAGATGTTTTAGAATATTAGGATTTCCATTTGCATGTGCAGTTCATGAATTTATTTTCTTATTTCCTTTCTCAGCCATGCACTGGAGACCTTTCCAGAAGACGTCGAGCTATAGATTTCTATGATTCAGCTGCCATTAGCATGGAATTCTGATTTATTTGTTTGAAACTTAATTTTTTTTTTAATCTTTGCTTTATGTGTAATCATAATCATTAAAGATTGCTTTAAATTATAATTATAACCAAATTAAACTTTTATCATATATAACATTTTCTAAGTGATAGTACTCATCTGTATTGCCTTTAATCAGTTATAATAAATCTTTCAAGCATTTTATTCTTATTGCTTTTTTTATCCTTATACCTCAAGTAATGTCCCATAATGGAGGTTGAGACAGATGCAAGTGCAGATAAGACATAGGCAGAATAATCCAAATCGTGAAACACAGACGTGGGCTGCATGGTTCGATTCCCACCAGGGCCATGTATGTGGAGTTTATATGTTCTCCCTATGCTGTGGGGGTTTCCTCCGGGTACTCCGGTTTCCTCCCCCAGTCCAAAGACATGCATGGTAGGCTGATTGGCGTGTCTAAAGTGTCCATAGTGTATGAATGGGTGTGTGAGTGTGTATGTGATTGCGCCCTGCGATGGACTCGCACCCTGTTACCCCGCCTTGTGCCCGATGCTCCCTGGGATAGGCTCCAGGTTCCCCCACGACCCTGAAGAAGGAGTAAGCGGTAGAAGATGGATGGAAGGATGGATAGATGGAAACACAGGCGTGATCAGAACAGACAAAGGACAGGTGAATGGCATTCGGGCATTAACTAGGCTAAACAAGAATGAAATAACAATGGCAAGAACAAGCTCCAACCTATGGAACGAGGAACAAAGGCTTCGTATACGGAAAACACAACTAATACTTCGCCACATACAATGAAATACAGGGGGTTTAAATGATAAATGTAACACAAAAAAGCTGAGAACAATGATCACACATAAGGGTTCAACGTGTGAACACATAAGTGTGTGCAACACATTGGTGAAAACAACCAATGACTATAGAGAAACATTCTTGTAAGAACTCCAGTACTGTAGCTATTGCACAGTTCACTGGGTCTAGGTGATGTTCCTCACACCACCAGACAAAAAGTTGCCACTTGAACGCATACAATATTCTTGTGGATGCTGCTCTAGCATTTAACATGGTCTCTACCACCTCAGTTGTGCGACCAGAATCGATGAGCTGGTGCCCCTCAAGGGCCAGACCCCTAGTTTCCTTAGTTCTGGCCGAGGGTGATAAATCAGCCCTCCGGCTTTTTGAGACAGTAGATCCACCCTAAAGGCTCAAATGGGGCACCCGACAGACCTTCCAGGACCACAGAAGGTCCCAAGAAGGTATGCGTGGCCTGCAAATGGGCCGCAGCCATCTGACACCATGCATGAACCTCAAATTTAAAAGATGTTGCCCCACAGAGGCTCCATCAACAGAGGCATGGCTGGCTGAACCAACAGCCATGTACAGTGCCTTGCGAAAGTATTCGGCCCCCTTGAACTTTTCAACCTTTTGCCACATTTCAGGCTTCAAACATAAGGATATAAAAGTTTAATTTTTGTGAAGAATCACCAACAAGTGGGACACAATTGTGAAGTGGAACGAAATCTATTGGATATTTTAAACTTTTTTAGCAAATAAAAAACTGAAAAGTGGTGCGTGCAAAATTATTCGGCCTCTTTACTTTCAGTGCAGCAAACTCACTCCAGAAGTTCAGCAAGGATCTCTGAATGATCCAATGTTGTCCTAAATGACTGATGGTGATAAATAGAATCCACCTTTGTGGCTCTGGGGCTGAGGTCGCCTCCTTGGCCTCATGCTTGAACTCCAAAGGAGAGACCCCTCATGGGTCTCATGTTGAAGTGCTGGGAAGGAGGTCGCTATGTTGACCTCCAACTGGGTCTCTGGAGCTGTGGTTACCATGTTGACCTCAGACAGGAGTTCAACAGGTGAGACCACCTCGTAGGTCTCATGCTGGAACTATGGGGAGGAGGTCGCCACGTTGACCTCCGGCCATGGCTCTGGGCATGAGGTCAGTTTCTTGACCTCTGGCAGGAACTCTACAGGTGAGACCACCTCTTAGGTCGCAGACTGGAGCTCTGGGTTTAAGGTCACCACGTTAAACTCCAGCTGGATCTCTGCAGGTGAGACCACCTTGTCAGTCTCAGGCTGGAGCTCTGGTGTGGGGGCCATCCTGTTTGCCTGCTCATAATAAGTGGTGAATGGTAGAGCAGATTTATCTGCCAGGCTGAACTACGAGGGTTCAGATTTAGCTGCCAGGCTGGCCACAAGGAGCTGGGCCAAAGAACCGGGACCATATGAATTTGTGTCATTGCTTCTCGTCAGGTCACGAACAATACAATGAGACACAAGGGGTTTAAATGACAAACGTAATCAAGGGTGAACACAACACATCTGAGAACAATAATGACACATACGCAGAACAAGTAATGACAATACAGGGATGGAGACAGGACAGAAATCATAACAAAATACACATGTCAAAGTCAATGTCATTAAAAAACCTGGAAGCACATGCTCACGTGTGCACCTTTTTTGAGCCGTGGCACATGTTTTACATTGGAAAAATCTTGCGGCACACCACCAACCAAAAATGTTACAAAATGACAAAAGCTTGCTTGGCACAATGGCGCTGTTGGACAGCTTCTCGAAACACACCAAGCATAATGGAGTCGGTGTAAATCGGTATGAAAGACAGCCTCGAGGTCATCGTCTTTGCTTTCTTTTTACCACCACTCATACTAGGGTCTTTACCTGGGTCAGAATCTTGTCCAGGGACCAGTTCGGAGTTTGCATTTTTCCTTTTTAAAAACTTCTCCATCACTGTCACCATGACCTGTTGCATGTGTCACCAATTCTCTTGTCTTTAAGAAGGAACGAGGCAATTAGCTACCTGCTGTCATACGGACAAATATTGCATTACTCTGCCAGTCACTATATTTCAGCACAAACATTTGATAATGGCATATTATTTGCAGATAATAATTAATAAATGTTAATAAAAAATGAATTTTAAGACTAATTAAGTGAAACACCTCTCGTCACAGTGGCACAGTGTTTGAAAATAACTGCTCTAACTTGTGTTTACAATTAGCCATTGCTAATGAAATAATATTTGATAATAAAGAAGTAACAGCATTTATGAAGCAAACAAAATTAACTCAAGAACAATTAACATACAAATACAATAAATGAAAACACAACATAAAAATAAAACATTCACAAAAATAAACATTGTTCATAATAATAAACAAACTGAGGAAATGTTACCAAGTATTTATCAACCAACCACAGGTACATAAGACATTATTGTAATATGACTGCATTAACACATGAAAAATACTCGTTAGAAAATTAGATGAATAGGAGATAATAATAATAATAATGATAATAATAATAATAATAATAATAATAATAATAATAATAATAATAATCCATCCATCCATCCATCTTTAACCACTTATCCATAATCGGGTCGCGGGGGTAGCAGCTCCAACAAGGGACTCCAAACTTCCCTTTCCTGAGCCACATTAACCAGCTCTGACTGGGGGATCCCGAGACGTTCCCAGGCCAGTATGGAAATATAGTCTCTCCACCTAGTCCTGGGTCTTCCACGAGGTCTCCTCCCGGCTGGACGTGCTTGGAACACTTCCCTAGGGAGGCACACAAGGCGCATCCTTACCAGGTGCCCGAACCACCTCAACTGGCTCCATTCAACACAAAGGAGCAGCGGCTTTACTCTGAGTTCCTCTTGGATAGCCGAGCTTCTCACCCTATCTCTAAGGGAGAGGCCAGCCACCCTCCTGAGAAAACCCATTTTGGCCACTTGTACCTGCAATCTAGTTCTTTCGGTCACTACCCAACCTTCATGACCATAGGTGAGTGTAGGAACAAAAATTGCCCGGTAGATCGAGAGTTTTGCCTTCTGGCTCAGCTCTCTTTTCATCACAACGGTGCGGTGAAGCGATTGCAATACCGCTCCCGCTGCTCCGATTCTCCTGCCAATCTCTCACTCCAATGTCCCCTCACTCATGAACAAGACCCCAAGGTAATTAAACTCCTTCACTTGGGTTATGTTCTCATTCCCTACCCGGAGTAGGCACTCCATCGGTTTCCTTCTGAGAGCCATGGCTCAGATTTGGAGGTGCTAATCCTCATCCCAGCCGCTTCGCACTCGGCTGCAAACAAATCTAGCAAGTGCTGGAGGTCACAGACCGATGATGCCATTAGGATCACATCATCTCCAAAAAGCAGTGATGAGATCCTCAGGTCACCAAAGTACAACCCCTCCCCACCATGACTATGCCTCAATATCCTGTGCATGAATATCACAAACAGGATTGGTCACAAAGAGCAGCCCTGGCAGAGACCAACCCCCACCTGGAACAAGTCCGACTTTTAGCCGAGCATCCGGATACAACTCTCGCTTTGGGCGTACAGTGATTGGATAGCCCTAAGAAGGGAACCCTTCACCCCATACTCCCTCAGCACCTCCCACAGTAGTCCCCTGGGGACCCAGTCATACGCATTCTCCAGATCCACAAAACACATGTAGACCGGATGGGCATACTCCCAGGCACCCTCCAAGATCCTTGCGAGAGTATATCCGCATTGTTCCTCCTCAATCCAAGGTTTGACTATTGGCCGAACCCTCCGTTCCAGCACCTTGGAGTAGACTTTACCAGGGAGGCTGAGAAGTGTGATAATAATGGGCGCACACTCTCTGGTCCCCTTTTTTAAACAAGGGAACCACCACCCCGGTCTGCCACTCCTTGGGCACAGTCCCCGACTTCCATGCAATGTTAAAGAGGCATGTCATCCAAGACATCCCCTCCACACCCAGAACTTTCAGCATTTCTGGGCGGATTTCATCAATCCCCGGGGCTTTGCCACTGTGTAGTTGATTGACCACCTTAGTAAACTCCACCACTGAAATTAACGATGATCCCCCATCAGCCTCCACCTTTGCCTCTACCATAGTGGGTGTGTTAGTCGGATTCAGGAGTTCCTCAAAGTGTTCCTTCCACTGTGCAATTACTTCCTCAGTTAAGGTCAACAGTGTCCCATCCTTACTGTACAGAGCTTGGATGGTTCCCCGTTTCCCCGTCCTAAGGTGGCAGATGGTTTTCCAGAAACACCTTGGTGCCGACCGAAAGTCCTTCTCCATGTCCTCTCTGAACTTCTCCCACACCCACTGCTTTGCTTCTTTCAGGGCAGAAGCTGCAGCCCTTCAGGCCTGTCGGTACCTTGCAACTGGCTCCGAAGTCCCCCGGGATAACACATTCAGGAAGGCCTCCTTCTTCAGTCGGATGGCTTCCCTGACCATCGGTGTCCACCATGGTGTTTGAGGGTTACCGCCCCTTGAGGCACCTAAGACTTTGAGACCACAGCTCTCCGCCACATCTTCAGCAATTGAAGCTTTGAACATTGCCCACTCAGGCAATAATAATAATAACATTTATTTTATAAAGCACCTTTAAAGCAGATTCTCAAAGCCCTGTACATAAAATCACAATCCACAGAAAAATAAAACAAATAAAAGTTAATACGAAAAAAAACAACAACATTAATCATAAAAAATAAATATAAAACAATCTAATAAGACATCAGCAGTTGAATGCAAGTTTAAAAATTGTTCCTTGAGAAGAGCTTTAAAATTGCCAAAGGTCTTGGCTTCCCTGAGTTCAGGGGGAAGACAGTTCCAAAGTGAAGGAGCATAGACAGAAAAGGCCCTGTCAGATTTATATAGATTTTAGGTGTGTTTGTGGAACAGTTAACAGATTACACTGTGAAGAGTGCAGTCTGCGATTTGGGGTGTAAGGGATTAATAAGCCAGATAAGATTGCGGATCCAATCCATGTAATGCCTTGTATGTCAACATCATGATCTTGAAATCGACACGCAACCTAACCGGAAGTCAGTGTAAGGACTTCAAAACAGGAGTAATATGGTCACATTTCCTGGTTTCTATCAGGATCTGGGCGGCAGAGTTCTGAACATATTGCAATTTGTTTATTGCGGTTTTAGAAACTCCGGCTAAAACGGCATTACAGTAATCCAGCCGTGTGACAACAAATGAATTAATCAACTTTTCAGCAACAGATAAGTTTAGCATTGGGCGTAGTCTGGCTATATTTCTGAGGTGGAAAAAGGATGCCTTCACAGTGCAGTGAACAAAAAAATCAAAAGTGAGGCTGGTGTCAGAAATTACCCCAAAGTTCCTCATCTTACTTTGGGTCTCAACAAACAGAGACAGTGGAGCCGCTTTGCGAATTTGATGACGGGAACCTATAAGCAAAACTTCAGTTTTCCTGTTGTTCAGCCACAGAAAGTTATTGTTCATCCATGATTTTATCTCAGAAATGCAATCATAAAGATAACAAGCATCAATGTTTTTACCAGATTTAGAGTGAATGTAGATTTGGGTATCATCAGCATAAAAGTGATAATGGAGGCCAAGCGATTGCAGCAGATGCCCAAGTGTAGAAAGATAAATATTGAAGAGTAGAGGGCCTAGAACTGAACCCTGAGGAACACCAGTGAGCACCGAGCAAGTGTCAGACCTAAAGCCACACATAGAAATAAACTGGGAATGGTTGTCAGCGACCTCCGTCGGCTGTGGCGCTTCATTTGAGAGGACTGGACTTTTGTTTGTTCACTCGCTTCTGGGTTAGCGCGAGCGTTAGAACTGAATGGTCACAGGTGTTTATGTTTGCCAGTGATTATCCTTCTTATTTAAGTGCCTGAGTTACAAAGCACAGTGCTCTTGATTGTGTTTATGTTCCTTGATATGTTGACATGTTAGTAGCGGTCGTGCCGTGTTATGTTAAGGACTTGTATGTTATATTTCCCAGTGCCAGTATTCCTGTAGAGACCGCGTTACCCTGTGTTTAAGTTGAGTTCGCTGTTTAAATAAAGACTGTGACCTGCACCTGCATCTGCCTCAAGTCTACATGTCGTTACAACTGTCAGTAAAATAGGATTTTAACCAGTTTACAACTGTCCCGGACACACCAAAAACACTTTAATGGCGGGTAAGTAAAAGACCATGATCCATAGTATCGAAGGCGGTTCTAAGGTCAATAAGAATAAGAAGAGAGGTAGCTCCAGAATCAGAGGCCATCAACAAGTCATTGGTAACTTTGACCAACACCGTTTCAGAGCTGTGAAATTTACGAAAACCTGATTGAAGGGGTTCAAAGAGGTTATTGGTTGCAAGATGAGTACAGAGTTGAGAAGCAACAACCTGCATTTTTTTTGCCAAAAATGGAAGATTTGAAATGGGACAAAAATTGTTAAAATCATCCACAGAAACATTTTCTCTCTTTAGTACAGGTGTAACAGCAGCAGTCTCCAGTGATTCATTTATAATGCTGAGGATAGTAGGGCACCACACAGCGAAGCACGATTTGAACAGATTCGTAGGAATTGGATCCAGCAAGCAAGTGGTAGATTTCATGCTGGATACCTCAATTGTGAGAGCCTCAGAATCAAGTAGTGAGAAATGAGTGAAAGAAACACCAGTGAACCCAGATGGAGGAAGGAGTGAAATTGCACAATCAGGGTTAACAGAAATTTCTTTGTGAACATTGACAATCTTAGAATTAAAAAACTGTAGAAAAGAATCACAGAGCTGCTGAGAAACAGGCAAATTGGTAACAGCATTAACTTGAAGCAAACTGTTCATCGGATGACATTGAACAGGTCAGCCAAGGAAAACAGTAGCATCTGATGACAGAAACATTGTGAGTGCAGAAAAGCCCAAAAACAACAGTCAATAACATCACCAACAACCTCCACAAGGCAGGGGTGAACAAACCATCATTCACATTAAAGAGCAGAAATATAGAGGTCATACCACAAGATGTAAACCACTCATCAGCATTAGGGATCAGAATGCCAGATAGGAATTGGCAAAGAAATACAGACACGGTCCACAAAAGTTCTGGAACCAAGATTAATTTCTACCAAAGTAAGAGAAATGCCAAAGTGTAGAGAAAGAAAGACTCCAATCATGATCAAAAATATAGACATAGCTCATTAGTCAAACATGGTGGAGGTAGTGCCATGGCTTGGGCTTGCATGGCTGCTTCTGGATCAGACTCACTAATCATTATTGATGTTGGAACTCATGATGGTATCAGCAGAATTAATTCAGAAGTTTACAGAAATATTCTGTCTGCCAATTTACACAGAAATTCATCCAATCTAATTGAGAGGAACACAACTGAGCAGTATTTCACCTCCTGAAGAGGAGACTGAAGGGTTAAACTCCCTGAAACAAACAACTAAAAGAAACTGCAGTCCACACAAGGAAAAGTATCACAAAAGAAGAAACCAACAGTGATATCAGTGACTCTTGAAGCAGCTATTGCAAGCAAGCAGTATGCAACCAAGTATTAAGTGTTACTGTTTTTAATTTACTTTTATACTATCTGTTCCTATAATTTTGCTCACCTAAACATTGGCTGGTCTGCCACCATAAATGCCATGTTCTAAGTTATTTAACACATTTAAATACCGGGATATGAAAGCTGAAATTCTGATCTTCCATGTCATATTCATCTTTTGACCTCAAAACCAAAATGTGTTCAGTGTATAGCAAAAATAAAAGAATTGGCCTTGCCTTTCCAATACTTTTGAAGAGGTCAGTAGGATGTTTTAAGTTCACTGTTTATAGTTACATTGGGGGAAATAAGTATTGAACACAGCAAAAAAAAAAATCAGTAAAATTATTTCCTATGACGTTATTCAAATGAATTTTTCACCAGACATCAGTATTAACTCAAGAAAGCCAGAAATATACAGAATTCACAACAATAAAAGTTCATAAATAAAGTTATGTGTAATAAAGTGGAATGACACAGATTTATGATTCCCTCAATGAATAGACGTATAAGTTCTGCCAGCATTGCTGCAGAGGTTGAAGAGGTGTGGGGGGTCAGCCTGTCAGTGCTCAGACCATACACAGCACACTGCATCAAATCGGTCTGCCTGGCTGTCGTCCCTGAAGGAAGCCTCTTCTAAAGATGATGCACAAGAAAACCTGCAAACAGTTTGCTGAAGACAAGCAGACTAAGGACATGGATTACTAGAACCAAGATAAACTTATTTGGTTCAGATGGTGTCAAGTGCAAGTGCGTGTATGGCGGCAACCAGGTGAGGAGTACAAAGAAAGGTGTGTCTTGCCTACAGTCAAGCTTGGGGGTGTCAATGTCATGGTCTGGGGCTGCATGAGTGCTACAATTAATTGAGGGAATCATGAATGCCAACATGTACTGTGACATACTGAAGCAGAGCATGATCAGTATGTAGTATTACAGCATGGTAACGACCCCAAGCACACTTCCAAGATGACCACTGCCTTGCTAAAGAAGCTGAGGATGAAGGTGATGGACTGGCCAAGCATGTTTCCTGACCTAAACCCTATTGAGCATCTATTGGGAATCCTCAAACGGAAGGTGGAGGAGCACAAGGTCTTTAAAATGCACCAGCGCCATGATGCCTTCATGGAGGAGAGGAAGAGGACTCCAGTGGCAACCTGTGAAGCTTTGGTGAACTCCATGCCCAAGAGGGTTAAGGCATTACTGGAAAATAATGGTGGCACATAAAGTATTGACACTTTGGGCCCAATATGGACATTCACTTAGGGGTGTACTCACTTTTGTTGCCAGCGGTTTAGACATTAATGGCTGTAAGTTGAGTTATTTTGAGTGGACAGCAAATTTACACTGTTACACAAGCTGTACACTCACTACTTTACATTGGAATTTAAATCCTGATTTTGCATGTTCTCCCCGTGCTTCAGGGGTTTCCTCCAGGTACTCCGGTTTCCTCCCCAGTCCAATGATATGTGTTGTATGATTGGCATTACCAAATTGTCCATGTTGTGTGAATGTGTGCACGATTGTGCCCTGCAAAGGTTTGAATCCCTGTCTAATTTGTGAACTATAGTGTACTCTAGAGGTGAATTTAGAGAAAACATATTGATGTCCTTTATGTTCCCTGACTTCTTGTCTGCTGACTTCACTGCTAAATTAGTTTGTGTTATGTACAAATGTGAAAAATACATTGATAGAGTTGATAAATACACAGTTTACTATGAGAGAAATTCACATCTTTCAAGTGGGAAAATTAAGTTAAGAGAGAAAAATTATTAATTTGAGGCCTTTCAAGTTAAAATTGGAGATTTCAAAACACCTACACGACTATCAACATATTCCACATGTTGGGAAACCAACCCCAATTATCTTGGTTCTCAGCACAAACTGTTCTCAGAAATCTGTTGATCCCTTGGTTGGCATGCTCCACCTGCTCGTTAGCTTGTGTGTGGGAATTTGACTTTAGGCTAACCATGACTCCCAACGTTTCCATGAGCTTTTCCACACATGGCACGTGAATCATGAATTTCATTAGACATGAATGAATGGATTTGTGAGCCATTTCAGAAAAGTCATAAAAAAAATCCCCGAATTGTGCTTTTCTAAATAGAATCGCTTGTTGTATTTCTACTAATTTCAAAAATAATTCAGAGGAATGGATGTACATTGGGTCTGTATTTTGTTCTAATTCAGAGAGATGATTTGTATGTAGTTATGATGTTATGGGTTGTTGTTTTTTTGTTTTTTTTTTAATGCAAGAAGTGCTTGTCCTTCTTGCTCAAGTCTGTAGAGCCAACAGCAAAGAATATATGAATTGTGAAATGTATATAAAGCTAACTGAACAAAGAGTTACTTTCATTTCCTTCACACTGGCACACCACGACACTGGCTCAATTTGGCACACTGCCAAGATTTACAACAGCAGACCTGTTTTGCTTTGTAATGAGTTCTCTTTCGTTTTCTAGCTGACCATAACTACCAGCATTAGCTAGTTAGTGTTGCTATGTTTATGGGAGTCCCATTGCACTATATACTTTTCTGTAAAGGTTAATTATTTATTTATTTATTTTTCGTTTGGGATTTTGCTCCCAGTGAAAATATCTGGCTGCAGGTTACAGCATGAAAAGACATTATGGGCATGTCTATTAAAAAAAAAAAAAAAGACCCAAGACAATACAAACCTTAATTCAGCTCTGGAATGCAGTTTTCAAACTGGTTTCCTTGGACACTTAATACACTCATGCTGAGGCAATTGTTATTGTATCTTTGTTTGTTTTTTACACATTAACCTTTAAAAAGGTTCATGTAAAAAAAAAATAATAATAGATAAGCAGAAATTTTTTGAATTACAATTTAAAGTCTATACCATACTTATGGACCCAGCTGTGTACAGTATATACATTTACATTTACATTTATTCACTTAGCAGATGCTTTTATCCAAAGCGACTTACAAATAAGCAAAGCGATATATCAAGCAGGGAACAATACAAGTAGTGCTACTATACAAGATCCATTAATTGAATACCAGATGAAGCAAAGTGTACAGAGTAGAGGTGTAAGTGTATTGTGTGTGGGCTTTTTTTGTTTTTTTTTTTCTCTAGCTGTTGGTTAGGTGTTCACGGAAAAGGTGGGTCTTTAGCTGTTTTTTGAAGATAGTGAGAGATTCTGCAGTCCGGATTGAGATCGGAATATATACTATATACTACAGGGTCCATAAGTATTTGGACAGTGACACAATTTTGAACATTTTGCCTCTATACACCAATCAATCAAAATGTGTTTGAAATGTAGAAATTCAACTTTGACTCAGTGAGATTTAACAAAAAATATTGCATTAACCATTCAGGGAAACAGCCATTTCCCCTCCATTTACACAGGCTCAAAAGTAAATGGACAAACTAACAATTATATACTGTACATAAAGATTATTTTTACAGATATTACAAATGTTCACAATTAAAAGAAACTAAATACTAAATAGTGACTACTAAAATAGCATTTAACGTATGTTACAGTAGGAATACATTAGTGACATCAGTGTGACTTATAAAAATATACTGATATCCAAAATATCCAAAACAATTTAAAACAAATAATACAAAAAAATGGAAATTTATAGTATCAAGCTTCTGCACTATTTGTAGGTTACTGTTTAAATGTGAAGCTCGTGTTCAGACGACAAATTTCATCAAACTTGTTAAGTCCATGTCAGCTCTGTGTCATTAAAGAAAAATGGAGAAAAAAGCTTACTGGTATCATTATAAATTGTAATGAAATTGTAATAAATTGTAATTTTCTAATTAGTAAATTAGCAATGCATCAATACCATTTGTTCAGACTTGAATAGTTTTATTTGGAACTCTTCAATAACATTCATTAACTTAATTCATTAATTCACTGCTCATATGTCTGCGAGAGCGTCATAGTATTAATCTCCGTACAATCTGATTTCATTTTCTTTTCTTATGTCTGTGTGTGACAACCGCACTGCAGTGAGCCAGGGTTAAATTATTCTTTAGTAATACAAAAGGAATTTTCCCAACCGTCTTGTTAGTCTGGTTTGACAACTTCGTACGACAACTTTGTTATTCTTTTAATTGTTATCCTCTCCTCTTATACAGTCGGCAGCTCTACTGACCGTCTCCAGACATAATACAAGAGGTCTACAGCCTGGTAAGCTTTTTACCTTTTTTCTTTGAAAATGCATTTCTGCAGGCATTTCAATTTCTTATAAACTGGACTCAGAATTACACTGAAAATTCCCAGCTATTTTTATTCAGTTCTTGTGTGTTAAAAAAATGAACTATTAAAAAATTATTAGTTAAAAATAATTAAGTATTTTTAAATGCTTTATTTCGCTCTTGTGAATGCGAAATAATAATAATAAAAAAAAAACAAATACACTTACTTGATTTAAATGATGTTTTATTAAGATTTATTTGCATGTGAATATTTTCTCCTTTATAATTATGAATTAAATTTGTGTGTTAATGTATTTTTATTTTCAACTTCAGATTTTCTGTTCCTCATGGGGTGTCCACTTCTACTGTGTCTGTCAGTGTTGCTCTTCATGAGTAAGTCTTTACAACAGAAATTGTGTTTCCAAATTTCTTCTGTTATTGTAGCCGATCCACCACGAGGTTTGATGTTTTATGAGTACAGCGATGGGTTTTTGTTTTTTTGCTCACCAGGGTTGTAAAGAGTGATTATTCATGTTACTATATCCTTATAGAAACTCGAACCAATGTGACCATTGTTAGATTTCACCCTATCAGAAATCTACCGTTTACGCCTTTGAGATCTCCGTCATGCCTTTCAGCCTGTTTTACCATTCATGTCTAGTAACATTTACTGACTTTTAGTTCTATGTTGCTATGAGCTAGAACGTGTGGTTTGCTGCAGAGTTCAGGCCTGGAGAGTCCGAAGTGAACACACACACACACAGACAGATATGAGCGTGTTCAAAAGAGACTTCTTATTCATTCAAAGCAGAAGAATTTATACACATTGTACACATTGATAACAGCAGTGCGTGGACGGTTTCTACTGGTCCAAATGTCAGACAGATTTAGACAAAACACACAGCACATAGTCATGATACAAAATAAGTCCCATGTCATGTTGACACAGAAGTACATAATAATATAATCAAGGATAGCAATTGCTCAGCATATTCAAAGAAGTAACTAAATGATTACATTCATCATAAAATATAAGGTGATAAAAGAGAATTTCCTTTCAATCCCCTCTTTTATTCTAGTGTAGCATAGAATAAACCAAAAGGAAATTCTAAGGGTAACATCACATCACCCTGTCATAGGAAAGTCATGATATGTCTGTGAGACCACATCAGAAACCGCTGAAACCACAGCTTCATGGTTAGTAATGTAAATGTCGATCGGGGCCGAATGGGTCACCTCAGGATAAGAACTATGGTTTGAATGGCCGATTGGAGTAGAGCTGAAAAGAGCTGTAGTTACAGAATCTCGAACCGAGGCTATACTACGACGAATACAGGAACAAATACAGGGGCCGAATAAAAAGATAAAGATGAGAACCACAATAATAGGAAGGGTGGCACATGCATAAGGGGAAAACCATCCGAATAAGTCTCACCAAAGAGTTCTTCACAATGATAAGGAGAGAGAGCCCCCATATACATAGATGTCTTGCTATCCTTTTCTCTAACATAAGAGGCTACAGGTAATTTATCTGATATCTCACGATAAAAACATACTGTAAATTTATTACCTTTAGGTAAACGAACAGACTGATGAAAAGTTAGCGGTATCTGAGGCGTTTTAAAAGACCCTTCCTCTTAACAGGAGTACAGGGGTCCAAACAATTAGTAGGCCAATTAGTTTTTTTACGGTCAGCGAGAACATAGGGGAGATCTTTACAATATGGAGTAGCACCTGGTTTTATCAACATCTATTAAGGGTTTATTTTTACTGGCGGTGACATTAAAAGGAGTTATAACATAGCGCTGACGCGGATCAATATTGTCATAGCGGTGTCGTGTAAGACCGACGGCTACAGAGCATCACAGATGTTATGTTTCTCGCACTGGATAAAAGGTGAAAGGATGGAGGGTGCTATGCGGCATGAGAGTGCAGATAAAACAGAATGTATTAAGGCGCATTTGTTTCACAGTTAGAACTGAATATTAGTAATAGTATGCGTTTTGATTGAAATATTCTATATGTAAGTCACCAAACACATCAGACTGATTCAGCTGTTAGACTGTCAGAATTTGAAAAATGAACACCAGATTCATCCCAAGAGGATATATTGGGGATATAAATATACAAAGGAAGAAATGAAAACCAAATCTTGCATCAGGGATGGGTGAAAAAAACCCTAAAGGAAAAAATTCCCACCCTGCCAGCACCAAGTGCTCGACAGCACTTTTCTCGTGCCTGATTGCATTCACACTTCAGCTAATACAGGAAAAACTATATGTATATGTGTAAAGTATGAGTTGAGTTGGGTCAGCCAGCAGGACAGAACTTCCTTCTTCCTTAGACACGTTCACTGATGCTCAGACCTCGTCAGGGTACAGGTACATTCTTGAATGGGCACCCTGTCATAGGAAAATAGGTGGAGGAAATATAGAATGGACAGAACTGATTTGTTAACAGCTTTTAACCAACTTGCATGTCTCCATGCCTCCTTCTGAGGTCAGAACACCTGCTCTCCTGGAATAAAAAAGTATGATTTACTGTGGGGGTAAAGGTAATTTTAATTTAGCACATACAGAACACATCAAGCAATTTACATACATAGTTGTTTTGATGAATATCAACACCACCTGTGGACTGAGAAAGGTTTGTAGACATTTTCCAAGTCGTGGGGAAAGGTTGACCGAATAACTAACCCCTCAAAGTGTGAAAGGCCTGTGGTTTTAGATGGCGTCATTTGAATTTCAGTTAGAACGGCATGTTAGATCAGGCAGTGTTCTTTCGCCATAATCCTGACAATAGTTTTAGCATTTTCCCTCACGCATGGAAACGACATACAATGACCATTAACATTCTATGTGGTCAAACTGTTTGGCATATGGGTAAAATTGACCTTCAGAGACATTCGAAAAGTATCAAAAGGCCTCTGAGTGGCGTAGTTTTGTAGTCATATCAAACATCGTGAGAGATATGGCTTTATTTGAGTATGTAAGTCACGTATACAAACATTTGGAGGTCATATCAGACAATTCCTAATAGAGAACGATATGAGATGTCATCTTTGTTTTGACGATCGCAAGAGCTGTTGGTTTAGCACAGGAAGAGAACGATTAGATCTTACATCGAAGGCATAGCACGAGTCTGTAAAAAATATGCCTTCAAATATCATGCACACATGAGTTTGAGTTTGAGCTGAATTAGATGGCACTGAATGTGCTTCATTTACCACATCTGGTAAACAATTCATTTTAAACAATCATGATTTTCAAGTAAAGGAATGGTGTCAATTTAGCAGACAAATTTAATGGTCAAATTTGTGATAGCACAGAGAATAGTTTCATAACCAATTCTGCACTGAGCCTTCATGTGTTGTGTTTCAATATTGGATAATACCTGTTCCACCTGTGTAACACCAAAGGGTGTCAGAACCAATCACTCAGCATGGATTACAAAAAGAACAGCACTCACAGCCACTGCACGCAGACACGCGCAAGTAATCCAGCATGTTCCTGTGCCCAAACGCCCAGAGTGTTAGTGGGAAGATGGTAAAGTTTCGTGTAGTCTGTCAGACCCAGGGCTGGAGAGAGGAACATGAAACAGTTTTTAAATGTTTAAATGCAGAAACAGTCTCAGTTGTGAGTGTGTCACATAAGTATGTGTCCCAGGAGTCAACATGGATCAAATGTTCAACGATGGCCCTGAGATGTTTTGTAGTGGGCAGTTGAGAAGTCATGACAACCGCCTCCGGCCATCCGACAGCCTTCTCTGTCCTTTTGATAAGAGAAACCCCAAACATTTGACGTTAGGCAGAGTCTATAACATGGATCTGATTCTGAATGAGACATATTCTGGCAAATTGAGCTGAATTTACTGCGTTTCCACAATCAGAGGTTTAGAAATTTAGAGGTTTAGAAATTTAGAGCCCTAGAATGCAAAATTAAAAAGACACTCCAGCATGTTTACAAATTCATGCATGAAAATTTCATGATCCAAACATTATAATAATTTGTACTCTTATCCTTAACAATCCCTGAATATTATAGTAAGAAAGTCTTTCAAGTTTTTATCTTTGGTTTTAAGTACATCGCATTCAAGTGTCAGATGATAAATTTTATCTTTGGTTAGCCAAAATGGCTATATATCTGAGCAGAAGAACAAAGTGTCACAAAACACAGACTGATGTCATAAAAATCCTCTCCAGACTGATAAAATCAAGAATTCTGATTGATTTTTAACTTTTACAGAAGTATGTTTTATTTTTATTTAATTAATGCTCCTTTAAATATTTATTTATATATGGAGTCACAACAAAAAAAAAATCTCTCTCGCTCGCACTCTCTCCCTCTCTCGTTTTTCTCTGTGTTTAGAGTAACGTCCGAAACACACGGAATTAAAATGAAAAGAATGATTTGGAGCTACATTTTAAGTGTGATCGACACACTGGGTCACAAGACCTCTGTGGCTCTCTATTGATTTTGATTACAAGAAGGAGGTGGAGGTGGAAACGTATCTGATTGATGGTTTGATTCGGACCTCGACCTCCCTGCAGCAGCGGGAACGGGAGGTGGGCCATACATCTGAGGAGCGGGCCAATGGCCAGGTTTCTTACAATAATGACATGATGATCCTAAACGATAATCAGGACAAGTCAGTGGGAGATGAGCATGACAGGACAGTGCTCGCGCTGGGCGTGTGGGCGGTTTAT
Source organism: Ameiurus melas (assembly GCA_012411365.1). NCBI lineage: Eukaryota > Metazoa > Chordata > Actinopteri > Siluriformes > Ictaluridae > Ameiurus > Ameiurus melas. The sequence continues at coordinate 1,912,299 of CM022760.1, read as the reverse complement.
CATGAGTGGGTTTGTGCTTTGAAATCAGAGCAGCAGCAGTGCTGGAATTTAGGCTTGGAACTTTAGTTCTACGTGGTGGTGTGCGAGGTGTCTTATCAATCACATGGAACATTTTAGGTAATTTATCCTAAAATGAGTAGGCGAAGCCATCCCATGTAACATTTTGACATATATTCATAATCCCAAGACAAATCACCTTCCCCATCATAAATCATTCGTTTGATTTGAGCCAATACACGCAACTCAAAGGAACCACCGAGTGAAATAATTTGAAGCTGTGGCACGCATGCAACTGACCAACCATATAAGCAATTTAAATATGGAACCATATAAAATCCACCCAACACGGACTCAATCCAATCTCTTGGTGTCATGCCAGGAGACGGAAGAACCGTGCTGGACCCTCCCATAACTAAGTTGGAAAATACCACTTACCACAATAACAGAATAATACTTAACACAATCTAAATATAACACTCTTAGGCAAACCACACAGACAGTTTTGAAAGTTAAATTAATTAAAATTAAAATTATTCTACCATTATATAACTATATAAAATACTAGAATATACTAGTACAGATTAGGCGGCACCAACGTTACAGAGGATCTAGGCACCCAGAGTACAGATTATCAGCCCCCGATAACCACTCCAAAATTTATGGGTACGAAATTACACCGCACCAGGGGAGGAAAAGAAAAACACTCACCTGGTTTTGGAGTAATCCCACTTCTGACACCAAACTGTTAGATTTCACCCTATAAGAAATCTACCGTTTACGCCTTTGAGATCTCCGTCATGCCTTTCAGCCTGTTTTACCATTCATGTCTAGTAACATTTACTTACTTTTAGTTCTATGTTGCTATGATCTAGAAAGTGTGGTTTGCTGCAGAGTTCAGGCCTAGAGTGTCCGAAATGAACACACACACACACTGACAGATATGAGCGTGTTCAAAAGAGACTTCTCGTTTATTCATTCAAAGCAGAAGAATTTATACACATTGTACACATTGATAACAGCAGTGCGTGGACGGTTTCTACTGGTCCAAGTGTCAGACAGATTTAGTCAAAACACACAGCACTTCGTTATGATACAAAATAAGTCCCATGTCATGTTGACACAGAAGTACATAATAATATAATCAAGGATAGCTGATCAACTGCTATCCTTGATTGTATTATTATGTACTTCTGTATTATTATTATGTACTTATTCAAAGAGGTAACTAAATGATTACATTCATCATATATTTATTTGAGAGCAGTTCATAACATAAGAAGGTACATAATATAAAATATAAGATGATAAAAGAGAATTTCCTTTCAACCATTTTCTTCTGATCTCTCTTATCGATAAGGCAATAAACCAATCATTGCTTAGAGCTAAGAAATCACTTGAGTACCCATACAATGCTCCATTTAGACGACATGAGCAAGAAACTTTAGAGGAAGCAGACTCAAAAGGTTCACCAGATAGTGTGACTATAAATCATTACTATATGCAGTGTCCAATACATGTAAAAATAAAATATAATGATCAATGAATAAACATTGCACTTTGTGTTAATAAAATTGATGTAATATAAATGAGTGGTGAATCTCAATATTCATCTCAATATTTATTCTCCTCTCTCTCTCTCTCTCTCTCTCTAATATTAGGCAGCTTGGCAACAGGACAAATTAGCATTTACCATTTACAAACCACAGAACAACCAACACCAATTCCAGGTAAAGTTTAACTACATAAATGTGTAAATATTATTTCCGCCTGTGGTATTGTCCTCCAACATCTTCAATCATATTGAAATGAGTGAATTTTACAGCCATTGCTTTACTGAGTCATACATAATTTACCATAATGAGAAAGGTGGATTAATGTTAATATGAAGTAACATTCATTCTGCTCCCCCCCCCCCACCCCCCTCTCTAATATTAGGCGACTTGACAACAGGACAACGCACAGAACAACCAACACCAATTCTAGGTAAAGTTTAACTACCTAAATGTGTAAATATTATTTCCGCCTGTGGTATTGTCCTCCAACATCTTCAATCATATTGAAATGAGTAAATTTTACAGCCATTGCTTTACTGGGTCATACATAATTTACCATAATGAGAAAGGTGAATTAATGTTAACATGAAGTAACACTCATCCTGCTCCCCAAACCCCCCCCGCCCTCTAATATTAGGCGACTTGGCAACAATACAAGCACAAAACCAGCACCATCATTCCTAATTAAAGTTTAACTATATAAACGTGCAAATATTATAGGATAGTATCGACATTGGAGCAAATGCTGCCCCCGAAGTCCCAGAATCTAATGGTGCCGAGTTATAAGCTGAGCACATATGATGATGATGACGAACGCTATGTAGCTGATTGCATTATTAGCATGAAAGTGTATGTGGAAGAGGGTCGGATTGTGTTTCATGTGTATTTTATAATCTGAACAATGAACCTTTCTACCATCATCTCAGTGTAAAGTTTTATTTCTAAAAAATGGAGTGGGGTTGCATAGAATGCATCTCAAAAGTTTGTTGTTGTTTTTTTTCCTTTTTACTACAGCTTTCATTTCCATTGATGGTGAAATGTATGATTGGGTTTGACTTATAGATTTCAGATTTCATGAAACAGTGGTGGAAATATAATGAATGGATAAGGAAATATATGATAAGTAAACTTTAGCATACAGTAAAAAAAATATATATTTTTGACTTCGTTTGTCCTTATGCAGGACATTAAACGTAGAATCTCAGTGTCACTCGCTGAGCAAAAATGAATACCTAGAATTACGATGTAAATATTTTTGTTTTTATTTGTTCCAGGTGCACCTTTTTTCCCAGTCGGACCTGAAGCGATAACCCTTACTCAAAGTGATGGAAATTATGAACCAGTTCTGCTGGAGGAAGCATTCACGTATGCTGGAAAAGTGCACACTCAGCTCTATGTAAGTAGGAAAACAGGACATCTGTTTAGTCCAATCTTCATGCTAGTGGTCCCCTAAAGTTCACGTGACTTATCACATGGTTCACGTGAAAATTTACATGTGATTTTTAACGAATTCACACTTCACACTTCAAATTTTAATATGTGTTTAAGTGTTTGGAGTTTTTCCCTGTGTGTGTGTGTGTGTGTGTGTGTGTGTGTGTGTGTGTTGTACACATGATTAATTTACTTTCACGTGTGATTTTTAAAATTAGGATTCATTTTTAGGCAGATATCAAGCAGATAGAAAAGGCATTTTAAGGTAATTGGCAACCTGTAAGCATGGCTGATTTATAATGCTGCTCGAGCCCCAAAATCCAATCAATACAACCCCTCGATCAGGCTTTGACTTGGGTTTCATAAATTCTTCAGCATTACTTTATAAAGTATTTATGCAATGCTTATGAATGTGTTATGAATGCACTACAAAGGGACTCTTCAAGTAAGTGCTAACCAAATCTTCGTTGTATTTTCTACATGTTTTCTGATGATGAATAATTCATATCTTTTCTCTCTCAGCTGAGCATGGATGGTTATGTGGCTTTCTACGTTCCAAATATTGATGAACTTCCCAATCCGCAACTTGGCAAAGACGTCATCGCTCCACTGTGGACCGATGTAGAAGCTGACGAGGGAGGGAGATGGACCTACGAGCAGGCGACAAACGGCTCTCTTATAGACGCTGCTACGGCTGAAATTAACAGCATGTTCCCCAATGTGAACTTTTCTGCTTCCTGGGTTTTTGTCTCCACTTGGGAAAATGTACCACTTGAAGTGGCTTCAGGGGTAAGGATCAATACAAATTGACTCAGCTAAACATTTGTAAAGTTGATGGAAATTTTGTAGTTCGGTTTGGCCATGAAAGCAGTTACACACAACTGTTGTATAAGATTGATAAATAAGGCCGAATGTCTAAATACCTAAAAATCTCAAATCTTCATTCTCTGTCAGGTTGCGTCATTTCAAGTCGTCTTGGCCTCGGATGCTGGAGATGTCTCTTTCATCCTCATGAACTATGGGACTATTCCTTCTATTCCCTCTGCTTACTGGCTGGTAAGAACTTTTAAGTCATCAAGACATTTTGGCTAAATAATGGGCAGAGATTCACTCCTCACATTTTTCCCATGGGGTGTGGAATGGATGTACTTGAATTGTGTTTATTTATTTTTATAGGCCGGTTATGACATGAAAAACAGTGATTTTGTCACCATTTCATTAAACGATTCCTCTGAGCTGTCTTCAACCAGTAACATCAATATCCCTGGTCGCTGGGCTTTTCCAGTTCACACTGGACCTATAGGTTATTATTTGCTCCTTTTTCATCGAAGTCACAATGTAATGTATGCAGTAACTCATGTATAATGCAGAGGTGTAAAGACAGTATATTTACAGCAGCGTTAAGTGATAATCATTTTGCTTTATCATACAGGTCCTCCTGTTCCTGAAATTTTCTATCCATACTGGCATGGCACAGAAATGTACTTTTCTGAAAATAATGAAAGTGCTGTACCGATTCCACTTCAGCGGGCATTCCGGTTCTTTGGATCCTATGAGTACACAATATATGTAAGAAACCTGATATATATATATACATCAAACTGAAAAAGAAAAAAAAAGAAAGAAAAAAATATATACTGTATATTACATTTTGGTTTTTGTAATAATTTTTCTAAAAATTTGCAATCATAGAAAAAAAATATTTTCTATAATAATTTCAAAAATACATTTATAATCAATGACATTTTCAGTCTTCCATGAGTTACAAAGAACCACTATTTTAGTTTCACATTTGAATGTTTTCTTGTTTTGATGTTGTTGTCCTTTCGTTTCCACTCATTTCTGTTTTAGGTGAATAAGAATGGATTACTGACTTTCTCTGAGCCTCTTGACGAGCCCAGTCCCGATAACACTGCAAACATTAACACTGACCTCGTCGCTCCACTCTGGACTGACTTTGAAATTGAGAACAGTGAAAAAGTCATCTATCAGGAAGTCACTGGTGGTCCTCTTCTGTACCAAGCGACACAAGACATTAATAATATGTTCCCAGGGAATTATTTTGACGCTTCATGGCTTTTTATAGCCACTTGGGAAACGATGTCATTTGAAAACAACACAGGGGTGAGAAGGGATTACTGTTTATTTTAAATTTTTATATATATATATATATATATATATATACACACACATAATTTATTTCCTTACTTCACATTCATTTATCATCACGTGTGATTTTTACTTATGATTAATTTATTTTATTTAAGAGTGCGACATTCCAAGCAGTCTTGGTTTCGAACGGTGCAGATGTCTCTTACGTCATGCTGAACTACGGACCAATTGATTCTACTGATCAGTACTTTGTGGTGAGGGGAACATGCTCATCTATTTTCCTAATTTTGTTACACATTTCAAGTTGATTGAATATGAGGGAAATCCAAAATAAATTGTATTCACCGTGTTGTTTGGTTACATTTTAAAGGCTGGCTATGCGTCAACGGATGGCAACTCCAATTTCATTCCAGAAACAGACACCTTGAACCTTTCCTCAAGTAGTAACGTCCAGATTCCTGGTCGCTGGGTTTTCCAAGTCGCCACGCCACAACCAAGTGAATATTTTGTGAAAATTTGCGCTTTTTATTTTTGTGCTAAAACTCAAACCAGGTTTTAGAGCAGTAGTTAACTGGGATATGTTTTAAGTGGCAATTACCTTTTACACAAATTTTATAGGACCTTTGTACATTATATTACTTCAGTTCCATAGCGACAACCATCTCCGTCTATAATTCAATTCACAGGTTTATATTAACTCATAATGTAAGACTAATAACAGTCTTTGTAACAGTCAGGGATAAATCTGTAACTTTTTAAGTTTTCTGATGTCTTCAGGGCATTTTAATATGCCCCCATCATATGCCCCCATCAGAGATTATTCCTCACTTATTACAGTTATACTATAGGAACAAGCCGGGTTGACTAGTTTAAATTATGAATATGTGAGTTTAGAAATATTATTGATTAGAAATATTAATGAGTATGTCTTTCTGTTTGTCTTACTTTGTAGCACCCTGTCAAAATTTGAACTGCGCTTGGAATGAAGCTTGTATGCCGATTAATGGAGCTTATGGCTGTGGCTGTGGGGGATTCAATTCAAGGCCCAACCCGGACACTTTTGGTATATTTTTAAGTCTCCCACTGCAGTCAGTTTGTCCCAGATGTCAATGGAGTATGCTTCCTACCAAATCAAAAATAAGAAAGCATAAGGTAGCAAGCATACTCAATGTAGCTTATTAAAGTTATCAAGCTTTGTATGAATTGGCTTGGGCATGCCTTGTTTGTATCACATACTTGGCTGTGTAGTGCAGTAGTAAAAGTTGTGATTGCATACAGTATGTGTTCACTCCCACTGATGTGAAATTTAGTTCTGGTGCAACCAGTTACCATCAGAATTACATAAATAGTCAAAGGGATTGAACCTGTGAAGTGGTGTCACATGATTTCAATCTCAATACAGCTGTTACTGGGTTTTAAAAAATCATGTGGAGGACAAACATGGCGCAGCCATGACTCTGTACACCAAAAGATAGTGATGAGGGGATTAGTCAGAGAAGCAATGACTCTCAACCTGATGCTACCACCACCATGCTTCACAGTACAGACGGTTCGCAGGGTGATGAACAGTTTTGGGTTTCCTTCAATCTCATCAGACCAAAGAACCTTTATCGAGACGATTGCTGAGTCTCTAACATGTATTTTGGCCAACTGCAAACAGGAATATTTATACAGGAATAGTCACTGTATATTAATTTCCCCCACAAAGCGGCTTAACACATTAAATAGTATATTTGACATTTTACTAATTTTCCAAATACAATACAATTTCTAACTGTGAAAGTAATTTCACATTTCTCTGACCACTACATTTTCTGGCTACATTTTCAGACGCCATTGAAACATGTTCAGGCAGCACTGGATCACTGTCTCTGTCTCGCTGTCAGCTTTTTGAGGCCGGATATCCTGCAGAGGTTCTCCACCTCAACGACCGAAACTGCATTGGACAGCTCGAGTATGACAGGCTGGTGTTCAACTTTGACAGTAATTCCAACCTTTGTGGCACAACTCTGGAGGTACAAAACCAGCACTGTTTTATCACTTTAAATGTACATAGTTATATTGCTTACCCCTAGTTTAGACATATTCAATTTGGGATATATTTGGATGTAAGTAGTTTGTATTCAATGCACCTCTTGATTAATTTCATCATCACAGCACGCATGTAAAAATTGTCAGATCGTTGCACCACTATTCGCTCACCATGTCATGTACATGGCAGCTTGGCAAACTCTAAAGAGCAAGGTGTGCCCAAGCCGATTGTACTGACTTCATACCCAGTAAGCTAAACACTTTCACTCAATAATGTTTGGGACCAGGTATCGTTGTTATGGGAATTTACTGAACAAAACATGTAAAATTGCTAAATAAGACACAAGCGTTGTATAAATAAATTGTTCACATTGTGTAAACAAGCACATTGTGCTCTTAGCAATGCATATACAACAATTACCACTTTTCTGCAATCCTTTTAAACATACTAAATGAAAGGAAACATCAGTTTTAATAAACAGTCTTTACTTACAGACAGTGCCTCGTTAAGTGCTATTAAAGAGCAGGACTGGCATGGAGAGTAAAAAACATGTGCAAATTCACCAGGCTGCAATACTGAACTCGAAAACATAGCCCCATAAACTGACTAATCAAGGTTCAAACTGTAGAAATTTAAAATAACCAGCTGGGGTGGCAAAACCCGAAAACCTTGATCAAGCCAAAATACAGATTCGCATTAAAACAAGATGTGTACGGTGTATCAAGGATTGTGGATTGGGGTCTGGTTACAACCCAAGTCCACCAAGCCATGAGATGTACTCCCTTGGATACTCACAAAGCACATTCCAACTCAATCAGGGAAGGTTTGAGGCACATCAGGATCCAGACCAGTGTTCCTTTCATAAAGGAACACTGGTCCTGGAAATCCCTGGCTTTCTCACAACACCAGCATACCTGCCCAGGCATTGCTATGGTCCTCTTGAGCATGGGAGATACCACATGTGTGGAGAGAGAAGGAGCAGGGCACGCCGCCAGATGGATGGCTTTGTTGAGTGACACCAGCCAGTGGCACTCGACCCACTCTGCACTCTAATAATCAGCTCAAAGGCGCCCTCAAGGTCACTACTTGGCAAACAGCTTCCTTGTCCTGTCTGTAGTAATTAAGCTTCTGCATGAAGATAAACAGTGAACTCAATGAGTTGTAAGGTCTGGAAGCCTCACTGATGTTCTTCTGGAGTCTTGTCGACCAACTTGAGCACCACCTTCTTTATGCTTTTACCTTCCTAACAGCTAGGGGAGGAAGCAAAATAACCACTTAGGCCACCTACATACACTTGAAGTACATGTGGAGAGCTCGAGGAAGGCCTATGGATGTTCATGAGGACATGAGCATCATGAGTATCACATGTATACTGGCTGGCATGGCCACAGATGGAATCACAGCAGTTGGAGTAGTAGTGGTCTTAGTAGTCTTTGGCCATCAGTCTTTGGCCTGCTCCTTAGGCTGGTGTGGGACATCAGCTCGCTGAGTGGGAAAGTTTCTTTGGTGGTGACTCATACCTCTCCCAGAGTTCAGCACAACTTTAGAACCTGGCAAATTTGCACTGGCAAATTTCAAATGTCACATTACCTTTAATTAATTTATGACCATGAAAAAAATCAAGAATGTGCAAACATAATAGTTTAGCTTGTGCCTAATAAAAGCAGTAACATGCCTGCATTTCCCTATGAATTATGTTTTGTGTTTTGTATTCACCGGAAAATTGAGCACTTAGTGTATTAGGGAGTAAAAGACAATCTTTTCAATTTCAGTTCACTGGCTGGTCTAAGTAAATTAAATTTAGGTCAATCGCAGTTTTATGATGGAATTATGCAACATAGAAACTCAATACTTAGAAAGTTCCTAGATTCCCTAATTTCTCTAATTCTGTTTGTGTTTCTTTAGAATAACGACACGCACATCATCTTCAAGAACAATGTTGGATCCACCGACGGAATGGGTGTGATCAGTCATGTTGGAGGGATAAACATTGCCTTTTCCTGTGTGTATCCACTCATCCAGAGCATCTCCATGCCCATGGCCATCGAAGCCACAGGAAGGTATCAATCTAGCAGTAGTGTCAAAAATTCAGTTTCAATATGGTTTTTTTCCACCAACCCTTCTGAAGTGTTGAGGCTGCTTTTGCTGCTTATATTATAATCACAAACTCCCATTTTCACACCATTTAAAGATTTTTGACTTTAAATTTGTTTGTTTTTTTCATGTGTCTGTTCACCATTTGACTTTTTATTGTTTATAGTTTGTTGTTATTTATACTCTGCTGTACCTAATCAATTATTACTATTTTTTATTAATATTTTATAGTTACTTTATTATTCATTTATTCTTAGCTTTTTTACCCTCTATATTCTGCTTTTCCCCTTATGCTTCTTCCCTCTTTTTTATTCTCTTCACAGTATATACAGCAAGGAACTGTCTACTGAGGGCTCATATCAGATCAGCATGACCCCTTATCCCGATCCTTCGTTCAACACTCCATACTCTGGCACTGTGACCCTAGAAGTGAACCAACAGATATATATAGCTGTGAAAGTGGAACAATTTGATGGCGCTCCAATTGGTCTTGCGCTGGACAACTGCTGGGCCACGCCCGTCAACCAGATCGACTATTACATCCGCTGGGACCTGATCGTTAACGAGTAAGAGAAAAAAATTCAAATGTGACTGTGGCTTTCAAATCCAAAATGGAAAAGGCATGTTCATTGAACATGGGATCATCACCATTTTACACCCGGAGGTTGCATATGTGACTTGAAGTAAACGCAATTAACATGAATCAGTGAATAATAAAACTCACACAGGAAAATAAACAAATCTTGGGTACAAATCACATATGCGCTAAGAGTGACGTGAGACAACTACACTCTCTTTCTTTATCTCTCTCTAGTTGTCCGAACCCCGCAGACGGCACGGTGGCGGTGTTGCAGAACGGCGTCTCAACATCCAGCTACTTCTCCTTCAGGATGTTCACATTCACCGGTTTCTCTAGCCAGATCTTCCTGCACTGCCAGGTCCATCTCTGTCTGCTGGAGTCAGGCAACTGTGCACAGGTATGTTTTCCAACAAAAGATGCTTTGGAATAATTAGCAAACCCATGCAATTCTGTTATACATTTGTGTTTCATGTAATATCTCCTCTCATTTCCTCTCTCAGCCATGCGATGGACAAATGTTCAGAAGACGCCGATCTGTAGATGTCTACGACTCAGCTTCAATTAGCATGGGATTCTGATCTGTTTACAGTTGATGTAACAGTACTACTTTTTTCTTCTTCCGTTTTATTCTAGAACTAATCAAAGTACTGCTTTGCATTTTAAAAAAACTTATAATCATGTTGTTAAAGGTGTTAAAATTATATTACAGGTATGGTTACTAAATATCCTGAAAAGCTGCATATGTGATTTCAAATATGCTTTCTTATCATTAAAAATGTTTATGAATTGTTTTCGGTACTGTCTTTATTTTTCTATTTAATCAGTGATAATAAATCTCTCAAGCATCTTATTCTTAGTATGGTTATTATTACAAAATAATTCATGATTTAAAAATAAATAAAGTTGTGTTAAAATTGCACTGTGACACAACAGCATTAATCAAAATGAAACATTTTTTTTAAAAACTGCATTTGAGCTGATACATATTGCAAGTGCTTAAGGGCTAATTCAGTTTCATAAGTATTTGGTAAATGGTGACACATTTTCATGTGTTTCATGGTGTCATTTTGCCATTTTACCGCCACAATGGATTTGAAATGACTCAATCAAGACGTGATTGAAGTGTAGACTTTCAGCTTTAATCCAATGGGTTTAACAGTTTTACTCAAATATTGCCCTCCATTTTCACAGGCTCAAAAGTTAATTTTATAATTATAAATATTAGGATTATTTTTGAATACTTGTATGCAAGGCCTTTGCAGTGACTGCCTGAAATGTGGAATGCATGGACATCACCAAATGCTGAGTCTCCTCCCTTGAGCTGCTTTGCCAGGCCTTTACTGCATCTGCCTTTAGTTGCTGCTTGTTTCTGGGTTTTTCTGCCTTCAGTTTTGTCTTCAGTGAGTGAAAAGCAGCTCAACTGAGTTGAGGTGATGAGACTCACTCAGCCAGTGGTTTGCATTTCCCTGTATTTCGATTCATCAAGGTGCCTCTTGATTGTAAAATTTGACAATGATACGCTTACTTCTTCAAGAGTGTTCTTGACTTGGCTAGATGTTTTAATGGGGTTTTTCTTCACTAAGGAAAGAATTCTGCATTCATCCACATTAGTTGTCTTCAGTGGTTTTCCAGGCCTTTTGGTGTTGCTGAGCTCATTAGTGCATTCCTTCTTTCAAAAAATGTACCAAATTGTTGATTTGGCCTCTTTCACTTGTATTAACACTTCTTTGGACCGCATATTGAGAGTTCCCATGACAAGGAATCAGGCCACACCAGGCCATGAAACTGCTTATCGGTCAATTGTCTGATTACTTTTGAGCCTGTGAAAATGGGGGGTGCTGTAACTCCTATACGGTTAATTAAATATTTTTGTTAAACCCCTTGAAATAAAGCTGAAAGTCTACCCTTCAATCACATCCTGATTGCTTCATTTCAAATCCATTGTGGTGATGTACAGTGGCAAAATGACAAAAATTTTGTTGCTGTCCAAATACTTATGAACTGGACTCGATTTGACTTAGATTAGGCTAGCTAGCTCATGTAATTTAAATATGATTTAAAGTTCAAGTTAATTACTGTAATAGGAGCGCCATCAAGCAAACCATCAGCGCTATTTTATTATAATAATGAACTAAAAGTGCAGTAAAATAGTCTACATTCCATACATACCACACAATTTCATGATCTTGATTTAATATCTCGTAGCATGTGCACGATTAATTTTTAGTGAACATTATAAAACACAAATAATAGGATGCGCCGGATCAAGTGCTATTTTATAAGCTAAATAAGGGGTAGAAGCCATATTGTTAAATGAAACCAGATTTGCAGTGATTAATGCGATAAGTACAATTAGACCTGTTCATGCAGACTTTCATTTCATTTATTTCAATGCTTCTATTGTCTCTTGCTTTCATGTTAATATAATTGTCACGTAAAGAAGACACAGACGGAAGCAAGTGCAGGTTATGAAGTTTAATCCAAAAACAACAAGTCCAAAAGGTAACTCCAAATTCCACGACATGAAACAGGCAAGGGACATATGATCAGGAAAACAGGTCAAAACTACGCGAGGCAGAGAATCGAGGACAGTTAGAGTAAACAAAGTCCAAAACCAGAATATCAACGCTTAGAAAGGCTTGGTTACGACAAAGACAATAAGACAACAGCAACTGAGCGTATACTTCACAAAGACATTGTGTTCAAACAGTCTCTCTTATGTGTGGTGTGATTGCGAGTGTCTATGGTAACAAGTGTCTCTGAATAGAGGGTGTGTGTTTGTGTGTGTGTGTGTGTGTGTGTGTGTGTGTGTGTGTGTGTGTGTGTGAGAGAGAGAGAGAGAGAGAGAGAGAGAAAAAAAAAAGAGTAGTCCTCTTTGGCCATGTTTGTAGTTGCTGGTGCATTTTGAGAAATGTCGCTGGTTTGCTGTGATATGACAAGAATCCTCAAATTTTATTATATTTTCTGGTATTATTCTGCAGTATAATCAATTTTCCAAAGATCTCTCCAACTGGCTGTTTTCTGGAAACATTTAATTGCATCATTAGTCATAAAACCCTGATTATCTCAACTTGAATCACGACAAATAAAAAGAAGATAATAAAAAGAGTTTATTAGCAAAAACATTACCTTTCCCACTGGGTTCTAAGGAATATTTAGCCTATTTTGCATAGCCCTAAATGTATTATAATTAAACATATAATTGAAGCCTTCCTTATCATGTTTTTGTCCAGAAACAATAGAACATGGACATGTCCATTGCAAATGAATGTCAGCAGGCTCATCATCATTGAATGCTGCAAGCTGAATTGATTTATGTGATCTTGGGCAGAAATACTGGGTCACCCTAGGCTCATCTGGGCACCAAAACAAGGAGCTTGTTGAATTTGCTGATCTTGCATAGGCTCATATGAATTGGCCTTAAGGAGATTGCATGTCAGGCAATTAGGAGAAATTTGTAGACAGGGATGCCATACTACTTTCAGAGACCCCTTCGGTGCTATCCACAGTGCTATGGGGCTGAGGTGGCAGCCACATACAGTGCTATGAAAAAGTATTTGCCACATCCCGATTTCTACTGTTTTGTGTATTTCAAATATTAAATTGTTTCAGATATTAAAACAAAATCTATGATAAAACAAAGGTGACCTGAGTAAATACAAAATACAGTTTTTAATTGATAATGTTATTTACTGAAGCAAAAATGTTATCCAATAGCAACTGGTATTGGACAACAAAATGTATTTGTAGTTACTAATTCAACAAATCCATGAAACTGCATTCCTAATGAGGTTCAGCTGGACTAGACACAACTAGGCCTGATTACTGCCAACCCTGTTCAATGAAATCAACACTTAAATAGAACTTTTTCAACCCAGTAACACACTATGCTCGTCTGAGGACGCAGCTCAGCATCCCTGTTGTGACAGCGAGCATGCAGCCCTTGTACATAAACACAGACGTGCTCTTCCCATGACTGCCTATTGGGTGCCGAATGGACAGCTCTGATTCAGAACCATGAATGTTTTGGACAGCTTAAAATCACATGGCTGTAAAGCGGGGCAGCAGAAGCACAGGCTCCACCTTGAGCTTCGTTCCTCCCGCTGACCTGTCAAGTCAAGCTCCTGTCTCAGGTCGACGAGGTGACTTCCAAAATCAAGTTATAGTCTGAGGTCGAAGAGACTGCCTCCCAAACCCTGTTCCTATCTAAGAACGACGAGACAACCTCCCAAGGCAGGTACCTGTATGAGGTCGACATCACGACCAACAAAGTTATGCTTGCACCTGAGTCTGCTGACACAGCCAACCAGGTTCTGCCATCCGGTTCCAACGTTACTCTGCCTTCCTGCTCTGCTGACGATTCATGTTGCACAGAGGATGTTTCTCTGCTTTCCTGCTCTGCCAAAGCTGATGATCCAGCTTCCCATGCCTAGGTGCTGCCTAGGGACCATGGCGAACCTGCCCCAGCCTCAAGTCTGCTCCTCAGCTCCTTGAAGAGCCTGCTATCAGTGGGACAATGTCCATCTTTGGACCTGGGGGTGCTGTGAAGACATTTTGCCCTGAGGGCCAGGACTGCCGGTGGAGGGAGTGTATACTGGTGCTCCGGGAGCAGGGCCCTTGCGGGCTCTGTCACGATTTCCCCTCACACTTGCACTGTATCACGCAGTATGCTCCAAAGTGTGAGTTTCAGTGTTTCAGTGACATTGACTTTGTTTACTTTTGACTTGTGCATTTGTTATGATTTCTGTCATGTATCTGCCCTTGTATTGTCATTGGTTGTTCCCTTATGCGCCATCATTAGACTCTCAATAGCTGTTTTGTGCTCACCCTTAATTATGTTTGTCATTTAAACCCCTTGTATCTCATTGTTCATGGCTAAATATTGTTTGTGTATCCATAACATACCAAGCCTCCTGTTCTTGTCCTCATTTCTAACTACACTCCATCCATCTCAACCTCCAATACGTGACAAATAATAACCCAAAGTGAAAACAACTAAAAAAAATTAGTAGATATATTTGAAAACCTGCATAGATGTAACAGAAAATGAGATTATTATTTCAAAACAAATCTGCTGCATTTACTAAAAGTTTTTAACTGCATTTAATTCATACTGGACGTTTATTAAAATTAATGTTACACTTACTTCTTTCTTTTTTAACTGTATTTACTCCAGGGTACTGTATTTATACTTTACTCGAGTATATCTAATAAAACCAAATGATAAACATAAAGCAACTGTATACATGTTAACATTTTATTTAAACATTTATGTCAGATTTGGCTAGTATAACATGATATTAAGTTTAAATTCAATCTTCGCAAATGAAATTTCTAACAATGTCCACACAACAAAAACAGTGAGCTGAACTGAACAAACCTGTATGACTTTTATCTTCAGTGGGACAGAAAAGAAGATGTAAGGCAGAACAACAGGATAGACTGATACCATTCACTATCACCATTCACTATCACCATTCACTATCACTGCATCTTTTTTCTGTAAAATAAATGAATGGTGAGCGAGACTGAATACTCGGTCTCCTTTTGTGTTCCATAAAAGAAAGACAAACAGGTGTGGACAACAATAGTGCTAGTAGATGGCAGGATTTTTAAAACTATACCTCACACATTAGGCACTTCAAAAAGAAATAGTTCCCTTGAAAATAGAGCACAGAGATATATAGTGGACAAATAGTTTTCCTTTGCACTTAACATTTATTTTTGAAGTAAGGAAAGTTCTTCACTCTTGGGATATTCCGTTGGTTTAGTCCCTTTTTTAATGTTTCCATACACCTAATTCTGAAAAAGAACTTGGTGATAGTCAGCCATCCAGACAAAGCAGTAAGAAGTCTGGTGTGGTGTGGTGTAGGTAAGACTTCAATAGACGTCTGTCCAGGCTGACAGGTTAAATCCAACATCTGTAAGTCTTCAAATGGGGCTACAAAAATAAATACCATTCAAAAAAAGTACTTTTTGAAGTACTTCTGTTAGTGGTATGCGGGCTGTACTTTCGCTGGAGATTTAAAAAATTATGCTTAATTTAAAGCTTAAATGGCAGCCATACTACAAAAATAAGTCTTTTCAAGGTATAGAAAATACATCAGTTATAATAAAGGATGGCAGTTGATCAGCTTATTCAAAGAGGTAATTAAATGAATACATTCATCATAGGTATTTGATAGCAGCTCATAATATAAGAGAATACATGATATAAGAGAATTCCCTTCATGTACTTTACATTTAAACTTTACTTATTGCGGCCAATGATTTTATGTTAGCAGAGTTCTTTTTCACCTGTATTCACATACACGTCATTGCAGGAAATAAATCATAAATATGAAGTTGTCAAACTAGACTAACTTGTGGCATGTGTCATCTTATTGTCTCTCCCCAACTGATTTATTTCAGTGGCAACTTGTTGCATGAGAGCATTGAATTGCAAACCACTACAACTAACTTGTCACGTCTCAAGGATGGGTTTGTAAACAATTGCAGATTTATAACGTTTATTATATGAACAAACAACAAAACAAAGACACCAAGTCAACTTGGCAGAAATACTGTGGCAAGAAACAAAACACAGTGACATGGAACACGGTAGTCTAGGACAAATGAAAGACAGGGAAACAGTGCAGACAAAGCCTATGTATACACAAGTGTGCTCATTAAAAAACGTGAATCATGTGCAGGTGGTCATGTGACATGTAGTGCAGTGCAATGGAAGATGGGAACTGAAGTCCAGTTTCCTTGATATATGACAGAACCCACCCCACAAGGGCACTTCTCCCGGAGCACCCAAAAATACATGTCCTCCATCTGGTGGTCCTGGCCCCCTGGGCAAAATGTCCCCAGCAAATCTAGGAGGCTGAGGGGCGTCCACAGCGGAGCAGGAAGGCAGAGGGACATACTCAGCAGTGGAGGAAAGCAGAGGAACATCCTTGGTGGGGCAGGAAAGCAGAGCGACATCCTCGGTGGGGCAGGAAAGCAGAGCAACGTCCTCGGCGGGGAAGGAAAGCAGAGCGCCACACTCGGTGGAGCAGGGAAGCAACGCAATGTCCTCAGCGGGGCTGGAGCTCAGAGCAACATCTGTGTGGCAGGACAGCGGGACAACCTCCTCCACAGGACAGGAGAGGAGAGCGAAGTTCTCTGCATGGCCCGAGGGAAGCTCCAAGATTTTCACGAGGCCATAGAGGGGAGAGAGGTTCTCTGTGAGGCCAGGGAGAGTAACAAGTTTCTCCGCGCGGTCAAAGGGAGGAACGATGCTTTCCACGGAGCATGAGGGGGGAATCATGTCCTCCATGGAGCAGGAAGTGGGAGTGACATATGGTGCTCAGCAAAGAAGAGGAACAACGTCTTCAGCGGAACATGGAGGAAGAGTGATGACCTCAGGTTACATTTTATGAATTGTTTGATTACTTTTTTACACAGGGCCAGTTTTTTGTTGGATAACCTCACTGCAGTTACTTTGAATGTTCCGGAAAAGTATTTGAAACAAGTATTTTATTCCTCTGATACCATATCAATTTGCTGATTATAACAATTTACATCACTCTTTTATCCTGGAGACAATAAACAGATAATATGTATGATATATTGTTCTTTAACAAATAAAAAATCATAATTGTTAGCAAATGGCTGTAGTACTGCAGGAATAAGACACTTGGAGATATGCTATTGTGGTGGTGACAGAAATCCTTCAAATTCATTTTTGTCAGTGCATTCTTCTGGGAAAGATTATCTTAGCAGGAAATCTTAAGAATGAGTGACTGAATATTTGTAGTATTTCTTGTAACCAGCATATGAAATGAATAGATGATGGAATTGATCCAAACACGGTTAAGGTCATAGCAATTATTTCACTATTCATGTCGGAAACAGTTTTTCTTCAACAGGTTCCTTCATGTTTGAAGTGTATTTTAAGGATATTTAAGTTGGGGTTGGGGTAAGAGTCAATGTAGCTCGCAAAATTACTTAACAAATAGAAAAACATACATTTGTGATTCCAAAAGTTTGTGACAAAAATAAGGGTGAATACCAAAGTAATCACCCTTATTAGTGTGAAAAGCTCAAACTTATTTCTGGGGTAACCAGCTCCCAACAGAAGTCAAAAGGTAATTGAATGAAGTCTCTCTCTCTCTCTCTCTCTCTCTCTCTCTCTCTCTCTCTCTCTCTCTCTCATATATATATATATATATATATATATATATATATATATATATATATATATATATATATATATATATATTTTTTTTTTAAAGTATTTTTTAAAAAGTAAAAAAAACGGCCAAGCAAACTAGTATAAGTACCTATGTCCATATTACATTTACATTTATTCACTTGGCAGACGCTTTTATCCAAAGCGACTTACAAATAAGCAAAGCGATATATCAAGCAGAGAACAATACAAGTAGTGCTACTATACAAGATCCATTAATTGAATACCAGAGGAAGCAAAGTGCACAGAGTAGAGGTGTAAGTGCGTGTTTTTTTATTTTTTATTTATCCATCCATCCATCCATCCATCTTCAACCGCTTATTCCTTCCTCAGGGTTCCCCCGGACCCTGGAGGTGTGAGGCGAACGTGCTAACCACTAAACCACTTATTTTTTAATTATTATAATTTTTTTTAAATAATATTAAAACAGGGCTCAAATATATTTAATTTGAAATTATATATATATATATATAAATTGTGAAAAGATTTTAGAACAGTACATTTATTCTATTACATTGCCGCATTAACCAAAAACATTTCCAAAAAAAAGTCATTTGAGATTATTCATTTCAGACGTGTTGCAGGATTCTGGGGTTATTTGACAATGTTAACTATGTTGCTAGCTAGATAAATTATATATACATATACTTTTTTTTACTATAACTTTCTATATTTATTTTTGACAGAGAGAAAATCGGTTTAGTTTTCATTTCGAGGATCCTTTTTTTTAAGCCCTCTTGTTTCTGTGTTGTGTGTGTGTGTGTGTGGGGGGGTTAGGATTGTATGCTGAAATTTGCACGGATTGCTATTCTGACCTCAAACATTACATTTGAGTGAAATAGTGGCATAGCTCATTTACACGCAGGACTTAAGCCCATTTTTCTTCCAGCATCATAAAAGTACACACCTCCTGTGCCCCTGAGGCCACAAATTTATTTGTTTTACTATTAAATTCCCTCCAAGACTCAATCAAATCACTGCATTCCATTATCGGTAAACATTACACATTAGTCATATTAAGATTCATTTGAACTTTATGAACCATACACAGTTTGATAGAGAATTGACCCATATCTACTAATCTACTGAATAGAAAACATGCAGCTAAAAGTATGTTCACCATCTAATCTAGATCACAAGATCTAATCAACAAATCATAAAGCAGATAACTTCAAATTCCCAGATAGAAACACAGCTCAAACAACCTGAGGGTGAATAAAGGGGAGTAATAGAAGATGTTGATATAAACTGAAAAAATAGGACTTACTGTAGCCAACAGTAACCAACATTTAAAGTGTTTGGGGTCTAAAGAAGTTTTGGTTCTGAACCTACAGAAAGGTTTAATGTGTATGTGCTCTATTAAGTGAGACCTACACAGGAAATTGTACTGTGTATATATCAGGAAACAAAGCTTTTCATGTATATTTGACTTGGTGTGATTGTGAACTTCAGATAATGCGGTTGTCAAGAGTGGACATAAACTGTGAAAGAAATAATTTTCTGGGTTTTTGACATCTTTATTGCTGTTGTATAAAAGAGGAAACAATCTATCCAGACGTTTGAAAGATTATTGACCAAATTGTCGAAGAAAATAACCAACATTGTCATTTCTATGTACAATATCTACAGCATGCATTGTGTCTAGGCATCTGTCATGACTTAATACCTCATACCAAAACCCAGAACAGTGAAAATGGACATGGTTCATGGCATCCTTTTTGCTTTTATTTTCATCTCGTCAGCCAACATGCCTTTCATGCTTCTGCATTGTATTTTGATGTCTCGCCTGTTCTCATCAAGCACATAAGATATACACTGTCACTCATGCTGCTTATTGTAAACAGTAAGATCAAGAATAACTTGTTAAAGCAGGGTAGAGATAGATGCACTGAAAGGACACTGCAAAAAGACTCGTCAAATGCACAATAAAATGTACATGTAACTAAAACTCACGCAAATCAATTCACAATCCAGGGAACTATAGCATTAGTTCAAAATAAGGGACTACAGCAACGGGTACACTAGTAAAATAATGAGACCGTTTGTGTAAATCGTTTGAGAACAGAATTCGAGTGTATGGATATCTTGTTCATTATTCTAGTTTTAATGTGTACGCAATTGAGGGGAAAAAAACTTTAAATTCACACATTCAAGTTCTCTTTATAAAAGTACACACAAATAAAGCTTTTTACAGGTCTGAGAATGACCACAGCAAAGAATAAATTACATTATTATTATTATTATTATTATTATTATTATTATTATTATTATTATTATTATTAATACTGTTGTTTTTCTACAATGGTCCAGAATACTTCAAGTAGATGTCATTCAGCAAAATGTACAAATTGTTATTTGACTCTGATCTACGTGCTTACAGTTCCGCAGTTAACCATAAGTAATTATGGGTAATTCATTTGTTAAACAAGTAATTAGTGCAATTGTGCATGTTGTGTAAATATGCAGGTTTAAAGCAGCTGTAACTGGAATTTGTAACCAGGAAACAAATTTTAAAGAGAGAGAGAGAGAGAGAGAGAGAGAGAGAGAGAGAGAGAGACATGCTCTGTCTGTGTAACTGAAAATACTGAGGATTATGAATGAAATCCTGAAACTGAATACAATCTGTACAATGTGTGACTGAATAATAAAAAACTAAACTCAATTCAGTTTGTAAACTGGTTTTAAAAATAGACATAGCAGCAATACAGAAATTCAGGTCTCGATTAACACTGAACACTAAAAAAGACAGAGAAACTGAGGTCTTCACCAAATGCCACAGGTTTCATTTACAGTTCAATTTAGCAGACGCTTTTATCCAAAGCAAAATACAAAAGAGGACATACATGCAAAACAGGTTTCACTGTAGTTTACTGAATAATGCATGTACTTGTTTCCTCTTCATGGCATTATGCAGTGGGGATGGGGGGTTAAAAAAACTTTTCCGCCTACGTAGTCTTCCCAAAAGTTTGTTCTTTTGTTTGCATATTTGTCAGAGTTTGCGCTTATGTTTAGCTTTTAAAAAATATCAGGGTTAGGAACCTGAATGCGTGATAACACACCAGAGTAAAATTGACACCAAAAAATCATTTATTTTTCTTTCTCCTGAACATATTTCTTTATATTTGACTCCACTCTTTATTTTACATCTACACCTCTGTTGGACCTTTTGTTTGTGTGTGTGGGTGTGCACGTGTTATCAAGTTTCCACATTTTTTATTTTTTTCACACTCAAGGCCTATACAATCTGACTTGAGTCTGGCCGTGTGAAATGAACTACTCGTCTTTTTCTTCATGTTGCCTGGCTTCATGAATTCGATTTAAAATAATCTTTGGGTATTTCCAATATAACGTGGGTATGTGGAAAATGTCTCTTTTGAAGAAAAGGAAGGTGGATTCTGAATGTCGTATATTCCAAGAAAAATGGACAACAGAATATTTCTTAAAAATCTAATAAAATAAAAATCTAATCAATTTGTTTCATTTGCTCCCAGGAAGTAGCGGTCCTCAAAGAACTTAATGTTCGGCAGCATTACGATACAAATCCTGCGAAGAAGTACAGACTGTATACTGGCCAGGCATGGGCAGAAAGGTAAATGACTTGTCAAGTCAATACGTCTTGACTTTCAAATGAACATTTCATTCAAATTGAGGATGAAATACTTTTGAATTACAGTTTCAGTGTGATGTGGTGAAATCATAGGTCTGGTCACTCCATTTTGGGTGATAAATAAGCACCAATTTGAACTGTTCTGATTGTACTTGGCCCACCTAAGTGGATATTTTAGCCAAGGTGTACCCCAAATGAGTTCCCCAGCCCTGATTACATTACATTTATGGTATTTGGCAAACGCCCTTATCCAGAGCGACTTACAATTATCACATTTATACAGCTGAGCAGTTGAAGGTTAAGGGCCTTGCTCAAGGACCCGACAGCGGGAGCTTGGCAGTGCTGGGGATTGAACTCATGACTTTCTGAGCAGTAGACCAAACGCCTTTAACTTCTGCCCTGATTTAGAATAATACTGTTAAAAAAATAACTGGTGCTGTTTTGAAACTTGGGGATTTAATGGCTTTATAATATCAATAGATGTGTAAGTCTATGCTCTTTTCTCTAAAACAAGAACACCACACCTTTGCTTCTGAACCATGCAGGTCACTGCTCTAAAAACTAATCCAGTGAGTCAATATCCAGGAGAATGTTCTCACACCAGTTACTTGGGTTTTTTTGTAGAAGTTTTTCAAATATTTTGTTTACTGGCATACAACAGCCATCATGTGATGAGACTTCTCACGAGGGACTGACTGAGATTGACATGTACAAATAAAAGAGTAGATTGTTTTCATAAATCTGCCATACATCATAAATTGTTTTCATAAGTCCTGCGAGAACACTCTGGCATGTCAAAGATGACTTCTGTTCCGAGCAACCAGGCTGGTTTAGGTCCACAAAATATAGAATCTCTTTTTATTTTTATTTTTTGCTGAGGTCTTGGCTGAGTTGTGTGTTCGTATCAAGGGCACGAATGCACATGACTTACCAATTATCTTCTAATCTTTCTAATCTTCTAATTATCTTCTAATCTTTGTGACAGCTGTCAAATCAGAACATTCTAAAATTTATTACACCATCTTTGAAATCTTCCAGACTGTTTAAAGAGATTGTCAGCTTGGTGTATGTAAACTTTTGACCCAATAGAATTCTGATACAGTGAATTAAAGCTGTCTAAAATCATTTGTTTTGAAATGAGCTCTGATTTGAACAAAGTAGACGCTCTAATTATGGTATAACGACATGTGTGGAGTTGTGAAAAAAAATGAAGATTGTATATTATTAACCTCGGAGTATGTAAAATTTTGGCCTCAACTATAAGTAATAAATAAGAAAGCATGTCACAGGATGTCCAGCAGAGGGCATGTGGCTCGTTTTCGGACTGGTCACGTGACAGTGCATTGGTTCACACACTTCCGGGATTGAGCATTAACGTTATGGGTCAGAGGTGTTTGGGTTCAAGTTTAATTATGTTGACTACTTAAATGCCAGGGTTTCTGAGCACGGGGCTCGTTAATGTTTATAGTAATGTTTGTGGTTATGAGTTGTACTAGTGTTTATGTTTGCAGCGGTAGTCCATGCTAGACGGATATTTCTCTATGCCATGTTTGCTTTCAGTTTGTGTTTGAGTTAATAAAGAGTTCTGATCTGCGCCTGCATCCGCCTCGTCTACGATCCGTGACAAAGCATTTGAAATTTCCAGTCTAATATGGTAAAACGCATCAGATCTGCCTGAATGAGCATTTTATCATGAACATAAAGTTCACTAGAACTCAGAAACTAATCAAGAGTTCCAATGAAGAGGGGAAAAAATATTGTTGTGTGAAAATAAACTGGGTGGTGGTGGTGGGGGGTATTTTGAAAGTGAAAATGCATATTCTGTGACCTTCTCTAATTCCTGTAAAAAGATTAACTCTGTAAACACACAGAGCAATGAAATCTTGATAAAAGAGGAGTTGTGATTGTGAACTTTTTCAAAGTTGTCACGATTCAGATAATGCAGTCATCAAGAGTTGACATAAACGGAGAAAGAAATATTTTTCTGTTGGGTTTTGATATCTTTACTGATAATGTATAAAAGAGGAAACATGCTATTTATTTAATTTTGGTGCAATCTATACAAACGTTTGAAAGATTACTGACCAAATTATCGAAGAAAATAACAAACATTGTCGTTTCTATGTACAGTATCTACAGCATGTATTGTTTCTAGGTGTCACGGAACGTAGTTGGAGGCGGATGCAGATGCAGATCAAACTCTTAATTAAATACAAACACAAAACTCAAAGTAAATGCGGTCTTCATGAATGGACACCTGTAACAAATCAAAGTATTTACGCTAACGCTCAACCCAGAAGTGAGCGAAACAAAAAGACACATGGCTTGTCTGAAGACGAGCCACAGTGCCATCTGCTGGCCATATCGTAACAGAACCCCTCTCCAAAACGTGCTCCTCACGGAGCACAGAGAACCCCTCTCCAGCGGGGGTCCTGGGCCCCTGTCCGAATTGTCTTTCACTGCCACTGGAAACAAAGCAGCCTCTGTTGGCCAGCAGATGGGTGGAGTAGCACCCCCACCGTAGTTAAAAGTTGGGGCACCACCCCCGGCGGCACTGGAACGCTGGGCGCCACCCCGGCAGGACTGGACGGCTGGGCGGTGTCCCCAGCGGGACTGGAGCTCAGGGTAGGTGCCTCAGTTGAGCAGGACTGCTGAGCGACGTACTCAACGGCGCAGGAATGCCGAGCGACGTCCTCGGCGGAGCAGGACTGTGGAGCAACATCCTCAGCCGGGCAGGGCAGCAGGACAGCTTCCTCCGCAGAGACCTCCCCGTAGGCCTCAGACTGGAGCTCTGCTGTCCTACTTTACCCCCAAAAAAATTTCTGGGCCAGCCTTCACCTCTGGACTGCGCGGCATTGTACAGCTCTCCTTTAGAGGGATGTCCCAGATGTTCCGGCCGCTTAGCTGGCTGCGTTGCATGGCGTGGTTCCTTGGTGGTGGGGATGGTTAGAGGGTGCAGGGGTGGCATGGCACGTAGCACAGCTTGCAGCTGCCTCTGTTCAGCCACCATGCACTTAATCCTCACTGAGCACTTTGTTGCGCTCCAGGAACGATGCGGATGGTGGCGTGGCGCATGGACTGGCTCACTGCACCAGCGTTTGTTGTGCGATCTGATGAGTGAGCCATGCCAGTGCTTCGTCCAGTGTCCTCTGCTTCTCCCAGAACACTCAGTCCAACTCTGCGCTCATCTCGATCTGCTGCTGCGGCTCGGTATTCTGTCACGGAACGTAGTTGGAGGCGGATGCAGGTGCAGATCAAACTCTTTATTAAATACAAACACAAAACTCAAAATAAATGCGGTCTTCACCAGAAAACAAGAAACGTGGCATAGACCTCTATTCTTCTTAGCATAAACGACATGACCGCGACAAACACATCAACTAATAATACGGAGCAACGTGTTGAGTAACTCAGGCGTTTAAATAATGCACTAACACAAAGCATGGACACCTGTAACAAATCAAAGTAATTAAGCTAATGCTCAACCCGGAAGTGACCGAAACAAAAAAAAGTCCAAAGACGAGCCACAGTGCCATCTGCTGGCCATGTCGTGACACTAGGCATCTGTCATATCTTAATACCTCATGCCAAAACCCAGAACAGTGAAAATGGACACGGTTCATGGCATCCTTTTTGCTTTTATTTTCATCTCATCAGCCAACATGCCTTTCATGCTTCTGCATTGTATTTTGAAGTCTCGCCTGTTCCCATCAAGCACATAAGATATACACTGTCACTCATGCTGCTTATTGTAAACAGTAAGATAAAGAATAACTTGTTAAAGCAGGGTAGAGACTGTCAAAAAGACTCGTCAAATGCACAATAAAATGTACATTTAACTAAAACTCACCCAAATCTATTCACAATCCAGGGAACTATAGCATTAGTTTAAAATAAGGGACTACAGCAACAGGTACACTAGTAAAATAATGAGATTTGTGTAAATCGTTTGAGAACAGAATTCGAGCGTATGGATATCTTGTTCATTATTCTAGTTTTAATGTGTTGAGGTATTGAAGGAAAAAAAACTTTAAATTCATACATTCAAGTTCTCTTTATAAAAGTACACACAAATAAAGCTTTTTACAGGTCTGAGAATGACGGCAGCAAAGAATAAATTACATTATTATTATTATTATTATTATATAATAATAATAATAATGATAATACTGTTGTTTTTCTACAATGGTTCAGAATACTTCAAGTAGATGTCATTCAGCAAAATGTACAAATTGTCATTTGACTCTGATCTACGTGCTTACAGTTCCGCAGTTAACCATAAGCAATTATGTGTAATTCATTTGTTAAACAAGTAATTAGTGCAATTGTGCATGTTGTGTAAATATGCAGGTTTAAAGCAGCTGTGACTGGAATTTGTAACCAGGAAACAAATTTAAAAGAGAGAGAGAGAGAGAGAGAGAGAGAGACATGCTCTGTCTGTGTAACTGAAAATACTGAGAATAATGAATGAATGTACTTGTATTTCATTCATAATGAAGTATGCACCTGAATGCGTGATAACACACCAGAGTAAAATTAACACCAAAAATTGTTTTCTTTTTCTTTCTCCTGAACATATTGCTTTATATTTTACTCCACTCTTTATTTCACATGTACACCTCTGTTGGACCTTTTGTTTGTGTGTGTGGGTGTGCACGTGTTATCAAGTTTCCACTTCTTTTTTTTCACACTCAAGGCCTAGACAATCTGACTTGAGTTTGGCCGTGTGAAATGAACTACGCGTATTTTTCTACATGTTGCCTGGCTTCATGAATTCGATTTAAAATAATCTTTGGGTATTTCCAATATAACGTGGGTATGTGGAAAATGTCTCTTAGAATTGAGCTTTGGTTGCCACTTGGACGTGAGCTGTGGGTGGAGCTGGGACATGGCTGTGGCTTGGACTTGAGGTGTGGTTGTGGCTTGGACCTGAGGCATGGCTGTGGCTTGGACTTGAACTCTGGCTGTGGCTTGGACTTGAACTCTGGCTGTGGCTTGGATGTGAGCTTTTTGCTGTGGCTTGGATGTAAGACTTTGCTGTGTCTTGGACGTGAGACTTGGCTGTGGCTGGGACATGAGACTTGGCTGTGGCTGGGACTTGAGACTTGGCTGTGGCTGGGACTTGAGGCTTGGCTGTGGTTTGGATGTGAAACTTGGCATTGGCTTGGACGTGAGACTTGGCTGTGGCTGAGACTTGAGACATGGCTTGGACATGAGACTTGGACATGAACGTGACTTGGGTAGCAGGCTTAGGTGTGCTCAGAGCTTGGTTGTCTGTGTTTATCCCAACCTGGTGTCTCACCCGCTCATAGTGCACATGGAATGGGAGATCAGCACTACTCGCCACATTAACTCCCTTCAGCAATTTATCCAAGTCGTAGTTCTGCCCTGGTTCTCCAAACTCCTTCAAAAACAAGTCCACGAACTGCCTACTATTCTCCAGCACCCAGGGTCTCGTGGCTGTTACTTGCTGTGCCCATGTGTGAGCTGGGCCAAAAAATCAAGACATGATGAATTGAATAAACTGTCTTTCTTTTGGCTTCGGATCGCACAGGCTGGAGAAGTAAAACTGACAGTCCACCACCAACTAGTCCGGATACCCAAAAAAGCCATCATACTGATTGGGCATGTCCACTAAAGTCCTTTTTTGTGCAAACTGCATAGAGTCCAAGGCGGGGATACTTGGCATGGACTCCCGGCTTCGGTGTCCTCTCCGTTCACGTGCTGCATCCATGCTGAGGCGGATAATTCTGTCACGAGGCGTGACGTCAAAGAACGGACGGATGCAGGTGCAGTTTGAACGGTGGTTTTATTGACAAAGATGAGATCAATCAGAAAAGAAACCAGAAACATAAAACATGACTAACTCAAATAAATGAAGCTATGCTATACTATGCTCACATGGCTATGGCTAAGGCTAAGGCTATGGCTATGGCTATGGCACGAACATGGCATTAAATGAAGACTCTCTATATTTGCTATCTAATTCTAGCTTGTCTCTGTCCTGCAGTACCTGTTCCTGACAGTGGACAGCTGCAGACAGATCCTCTTGGAGCTGCCCCTTTTCTGCTGTCAGACTCTTGACCTTGCATTCAGACTCCTCGGCGCTGCTCAGTGCTGCATCTCTCGCCACTCAGAGTTCTTCCGTTTCACGCAACTGGTCCTTTACCTGATTCTGGACTTGCCTTAACTGTCCATGTGCTGCGATTTCCGCCTCTACAGGAGGTGCTGAAAAGTCTCCTTCGCTGTAACGGCCCGAGCTTCTCTGGCGAGGCGGTTGGCTTTCTTCCTCATGATCCGCTACTTCCATGAATACGGGCTCGGTATTCTGTCACAGGCTTGTAGACGGGAAACTGAGGCAATCGCAGATCAAACTCTTTATTAAACGAAAACATAAAGATCAAACAAACAAAGCAAGAATAAACCGGAAGTCCGCTACACTTATAAAAGCGTGACCATAACCTGAACGACTCTCGCTAGTGTTACCACCACTTCGATAATACCGAGCAACGTGCTTCATTGCTCGGGAGCCTTAAATACCCGGCATAAACATAATTACATAATTAACAAATGTCAAACACCGGTGTCAAATCAGGAAGCACAAACCAAAACAAAGAACACATGATTGGTCCGATGGGAAAACCCAGTGCCACAGTGCCCTCGGCTGGCCGCACTGTGACACACTGTCACTCATGCTGCTTATTGTAAACAGTAAGATCAAGAATAACTTGTTAAAGCAGGGTAGAGACTGACAAAAAGACTCCTCAAATGCACAATAAAATGACATGTAGCTAAACTCACACAAATCAACTCACAATCCAGGGAACTATAGCATTAGTTCAAAATAAGGGAATACAGCAACAGGTACACTGTCATGCCACGGCCGCTAGAGGCCGCTGGGGCGCAGTTGAGTCGGGCGTGCGCAGGCGTGGTTAGTCTGTGCGTGAACGCGATCTCATGGCAGGTGTGGTTGCTTAGTTTGATTACCTGCCATATTTAAGTACCTGTGTTTCCCAAGTGCATTGCTCGAGATTGTGTATTTATATATATATGGATAAGTATATGTATATACTTGTGTTTATGTTGTAGTTAAGTATGGAGAGACTTTAAGTTGACATTATGCTTTGCATCCTGTATTTTGACTGAAGAGTGTGTCTACGTTTATGAGTATTATTAAATAAAGCATTGATCTGCGCCTACACCCGTATTGAGTCTGCCTCCATCTACAACACGGTCCTGAACCATCACAGAATCATGAGCCACACAAGGGAGTAGCAGATCATGAGGAAGAGATGTTATTTGGCCGACCGATGCTGGACCCCTTTTCCACGAGCATTATGCGCATGTGACACAACAAAGGGAGGTAAACGCTAACACCACAGCACAGCCAGCTGAGTTTCAATTCCCTTTCACATCTCCGTTCCCTGTCACGTCTCCAGTCCTCATCACGTCTCCCTTCCTCGTCACGTCTCCAGTCCCTGCCATGTCTCCAGTGCATATGAAGTCTCAGGTCACAGCCACGCCTCAAAGTCCAGTCACTGCCACGCCAGGAAAAAAGGATGCTGGAAAACAGAGGAAGGAGATGGCGGATAACATGAGCAAGATGCAGCAGGAGTTAGAGGATTTGCGCAGCACGCTGTCTGAAGTCAAAGCACAACAAGGATGAAAGAAGAATGAGAGCTCAAGCGGTGGCAGCAAAGGAAAGGCTGGAAATTGAACTGTCTGAGCGTGAAACAGAACACATCCTCAATAAAGAAGCTCAAGTCAAAACACATGGACAGCTAAAACAGGCCCAGACTCAGTTAGAGGACCAGTTGCAGGATATGGAAGAGCTCTGAATGGCGAAGGAAGCGGCATTGAGCGGAGCTGAGGAGAAAGAACGCATGGTCAAGAGTCTGGCAGCCGAAAAGGAGCAGCTACCTGGGGAGCTGTCTGCAGCTGATCGCAGTCTGAAGCCGGTACTGCAAGACAGGGATAATCTACATGAGGAAGTGACCAGCTGTCACTCCATGATAATTACTTTGAAAGAAGAGAAACTAAAGTGTGAAGCCGATATGTCACAGCTGGAGGAGGAACTGAAGGAAAGGCTGGTCTATAGTGAACTGGTTAATGATCGAATGAAGGAGGCAAATGCATGGGTGGACATGTTGCGCACCAAGCTAGCCAGTGAGCGCCACATGGCTCAGAAGAGTGAGACTGCACGACAGCAGCTGGTAAGACTTACTAAGAAAAGAAGCTGATTGCCAAAGTACAAGAAATAAAGAACTCGGTCAGATCGAAGCCTCAAGTCCACGACGTCCACATTCAGACCCAAGCTCAGTTCCACGATGCCCAAATACAGACCCAGTATCAGTTCTGTGACGTCCAAGTTCAGACGCAGCCTCCCGCTCTCGACGCACACCCGCAATCTCCAGAGTTGAGAGCCCTGTCTGAATCTCCAGAGTTGAGAGCCCTGTCTGAATCTCCAGAGTTGAGAGCCCTGTCTGAATCTCCAGAGTTGAGAGCCCTGTCTGAATCTCCAGAGTTGAGAGCCCCTGAGTGTCCCGCCTGCTCAGCCGAGGAAGCGGTCCCTGAGATTTTTTTGGGGGGGGCTGGGACGACAGCAGAGCTCCAGCCTGAGGCCTACGGGGAGGCCTCTGTGGAGGACGTTGTGCCTACGCCTACCTGCGCCGCTCAGAACATCCCTCCGTCTTCCACAGCCGCCGGGGGCAGCATTCCTCATTCCAGAGCGGCCGAGGA
Source organism: Ameiurus melas (assembly GCA_012411365.1). Taxonomy (NCBI): domain Eukaryota; kingdom Metazoa; phylum Chordata; class Actinopteri; order Siluriformes; family Ictaluridae; genus Ameiurus; species Ameiurus melas. The sequence goes on along the minus strand of CM022760.1, from coordinate 1,881,933 downwards.
CGGCGTCTCAATTTTCGACCCCGGTGGAGAGTCTGACCTACACAGTCACTGTCCGGCTAGGACAGCCTCTCTTCCCGGACCAACAAAAGACTGTCTGTTCAGGGGCCCAGGACCTCCGCTTGTAGGTCCCGATCTGTGCAGTCGCTGTCCTGCTTGGACAGCCTTTCTTCCCGAACTGGCAAAGGACTGTCTTTTCAGGGGCCCAGGACCCCCGTTAGGAGGGGGGTTTGTGGGCACTCCGGGAGGAGCATCCCTTGGAGGGAGGTAATGTCACACCACGGCCTCTAGAGGCCACCGTGGCACAGTTGTCACGCCACGGCCGCTAGAGGCCGCTGGGGCGCAGTTGAATGGGGTACGCACAGGTGTGGTTAGTCTGAGCGTGAACGCGATCTCACGGCAGGTGTGGTTAGTCTGAGCGTGAACGCGATCTCACGGCAGGAGTGGTTGCTTAGTTTGATTATTTGCCTTATTTAAGTAAATGAGTTTCCCGAGCGCATCGCTTGTAATTGTGTATTTATATATATGGATATGTATATGTATATACCTGTGTTTATGTTGTAGTTAAATATGGAGAGACTTTAAGTTGACATTATGCTTTGCGTCCTTTATTTTGACTGAAGAGTGTGTCTACGTTTGTGAATATTATAAATAAAGCATTGATCTGCGCCTACGCTCGTATTGAGTCTGCCTCCATCTACAACACGGTCCCGAACCATCACATAAGAATCATGTGAAAAACAGCATTTCCAAAGCAAACAAAAGGCAAAATTTTAACAATTAGATTGAACACAAATATATTAAATAAAATATTTTTTTTACTTAAATTTATATATATAGTATACTTTATATATATATATATATATATATAGAATAAATGTACTGTTCTAAAATATTTTTCATTATATATATATATATATATATATATATATGTATGTATGTATATATATATATATATGTATGTATATATAATGAAAAAATTTTAGAACAGTACATTTATTCTATTACATTGCAGCATTAACCAAAAACATTTCCAAAAATTTCAGACGTGTTGCATGATTCTGGGGTTACTTGACAATGTTAACTATGTTGCTAGCTAGATAAATTATATATATATATATATATATATATCTCCTTTTTTTTACTATAACTTTCTATATTTATTTTTGACAGAGAGAAAATTGGTTTAGTTTTCATTTCGAGGATCCTTTTTTTAAGCTCTCTTGTTTTTGTGTTGTGTGTGTGTGTGTGTGGGGGGGGTTAGGATTGTATGCTGAACTTTGCACGCATTGCTATTCTGACCTCAAACATTACATTTGAGTGAAACACTGGCATAGCTCATTTACACGCAGTGCTAAACTTGGACTTAAGCCCATTTTTCTTCCAGCATAATAAAAGTACACACCTCCTGTGCCCCTGAGGCCACAAATTTATTTGTTTTACTATTAAATTCCATCCAAGACTCAATCAAATCACTGCATTCCATTATCGGTAAACATTACACATTAGTCATATTAAGATTCATTTGAACTTTATGAACCATACACAGTTTGATAGAGAATTGACTCATATCTACTAATCTACTGAATAGAAAACATGCAGCTAAAAGTATGTTCACTATCTAATCTAGATCACAAGATCTAATCAACAAATCATAAAGTAGATAACTTCAAATTCCCAGATAGAAACACAGCTCAAACAACCTGAGAGTGAATAAAGGGGAGTAATAGAAGATGTCAATACAACTGAAAAAAATAGGACTTAAAGTGTTTAACATTTAACATTTAAAGTGTTTTGGGTCTAAAAAGTTTTGGTTCTGAATCTACAGAAAAAAAATATGTTGAGAAAAAGGCTTTTCAAAATACAATGTGGTTTAATGTGTGTGTGCTCTATTAAGTGAGGCCTACACAGGAAATTGTACTGTGTATATATCAGGAAAGAAAGCTTTTCATGTATATTTGACTTGGTGTGATTGTGAACTTCTTCAAAGTTGTCACGATTCAGATAATGCGGTTGTCAAGAGTGGACACTGTGAAAGAAAAAAATTTCTGGGTTTTGACATCTTTATTGCTGTTGTATAAAAGAGGAAACATTCTATCAGACGTTTGAAAGATTATTGACCAAATTGTCGAAGAAAATAACCAACATATGTACAGTATCTACAGCATGCATTGTGTCTAGGCATCTGTCATGACTTAATGGTTCATGGCATCCTTTTTGCTTTTATTTTCATCTCGTAAGTCAACATGCCTTTCATGCATTGTATTTTGAAGCCCCGCCTGTTCCCATCAAGCACATAAGATATACACTGTCACTCATGCTGCTTATTGTAAACAGTAAGATCAAGAATAACTTGTTAAAGCAGGGTAGAGATAGATGCACTAAAAGGACACTGCAAAAAGACTCGTCAAATGCACAATAAAATGTACATGTAACTAAAACTCACGCAAATCTATTCACAATCCAGGGAACTATAGCATTAGTTCAAAATAAGGGAATACAGCAACAGGTACAATAGTAAAATAATGAGACCGTTTGTGTAAATCGTTTGAGAACAGAATTCGAGCGTATGGATATCTTGTTCATTATTCTAGTTTAAATGTGTTGAGGAATTTAGGGAAAAAAAACTTTAAATTCATACAGTTCTCTTTATAAAAGTACACACAAATAAAGCTTTTTACAGGTCTGAGAATGACCACAGCAAAGAATAAATTACATTATTATTATTATGATTATTATTATGATTATTATTATTATTATTATTATTATTATTATTATTATTATTATTATTATTAATACTGTTGTTTTTCTACAATGGTCCAGAATACTTCAAGTAGATGTCATTCAGCAAAATGTACAAATTGTTATTTGACTCTGATCTACGTGCTTACAGTTCCGCAGTTAACCATAAGTAATTATGGGTAATTCATTTGTTAAACAAGTAATTAGTGCAGTGGTGCATGTTGTGTAAATGTGTAGGTTTAAAGCAGCTGTAACTGGAATTTGTCACCAGGAAGCAAATTTAAAAGCGAGAGAGAGAGAGAGAGAGAGAGAGAGAGAGAGGTGCTCTGTTTGTGTGACTGAAAATACTGAGGATTACTTTTCAGCCTACATAGTGTTCCCAAAAGTTTGTTCTTTTGTTCTGCATATTTTCTTTTAGTTCTTTTATATTTGAATCCACTCTTTATTTTACATCTACACCTCGGTTGGACCTTTTGATTGTGTGTGTGTGTGTGTGTGTGTGTGTCTGTGTTTGTGTGTGTGTGTGGGTGTGTGTGTGTGTTTGTGTGTGTGTGTGTGTGTGTGTGTGTGTGTGTGTGTGTGTGTGTGTGTGTGTGTGTGTGTGTGTGTGTGTGTGGGTGTGCACGTGTTATCAAGTTTCCACATTTTTTTTTTTACACTCAAGGCCTAGTCAATCTGACTTTAAGGTGAAATGAACTACTCGTCTTTTTCTTCATGTTGCCTGGCTTCATGAATTCGATTAAAAATAATAATAAATAATCTTTGGGTATTTATGGTATTTGGCAGACGCCCTTATCCAGAGCGACTTACAATTATCACATTTATACAGCTGAGCAGTTGAAGGTTAAGGGCCTTGCTCAAGGGCCCGACAGCGGGAGCTTGGCAGTGCTGGGGCTTGAACTCATGACCTTCTGAGCAGTAGACCAAATGCCTTTAACCTCTGACCACCACTGCCCTGATTAAGAATAATACTGTTAAAAAAAATAACTGGTGCTGTTTTGAAATGTGTAAGTCTATGCTCTTTTCTCTAAAACAAGAACACCACACCTTTGCTTCAGAAACCATGCAGGTCACTGCTCTAAAAACTAATCAAGTGAGTCAATATCCAGGAGAATGTTCTCACACCAGTTACTTGTTGTTTTTTTTTGTTTTTTTGTAGAAGTTTTTAAAATATTTTGTTTACTGGCATACAACAGCCATCATGTGATGAGACTTCTCACGAGGGACTGACTGAGATTGACATGTACAAATAAAACAGTAGATTGTTTTTATAAATCTGCCATACATCATAAGTTGTTTTCATAAGTCCTGCGAGAACACTCTGGCATGTCAAAGATGACTTCTGTTCCGAGCAACCAGGCTGGTTTAGGTCCACAAAATATAGAATCTCTTTTTATTTTTATTTTTTGCTGAGGTCTTGGCTGAGTTGTGTATTGGTATCAAGGGCACGAATGCACATGACTTACCAATTATCTTCTAATTACAGTGTGACAGCTGTCCAATCAGAACATTCTAAAAGTTATTACACCATCTTTTCTAAAAGTTACATACACCATCAGCTTGGTGTATGTAAACTTTTGACCCAATAGAATTCTCCATCCATCCGTCCATCCATCTTCAACCACTTATTCCTTCTTCAGGGTTGCGGGGAACCTGGAGCCTATCCCAGGAAGCATCGGGCACAAGGCGGGGTACACCCTGGACAGGGTGCCTGTCCATCGCAGGGCACAATCACATACACACTCACATACCATCCATACACTATGGACAATTTACCAATTTCCAATAGAATTCTGATACAGTGAATTAAAGCCGTCTATAATCGTTTGTTTTTAAATGAGCTCTGATTCGAACAAAGTAGACGCTCTAATTATGGTATAACGACATGTGTGGAGTGGTGAAGAAAAATGGAGATTGTATATCATTAACGTTGGAGTATGTAAAATTTTGTTTTCAACTATAAGTAATAAATAAGAAAGCATGTCACGGGATGTCCAGCAAAGGGCATGTGGCTTGTTTTCGGACTGGTCACGTGACAGTGCATTGGTTCACAGAATTCCAGGATTGAGCATTAACGTTATGGGTCAGAGGTGTTTGGGTTCAAGTTTAATTATGTTGACTACTTAAATGCCAGGGTTTCTGAGCATAGGGGCTCGTTAATGTTTGTAGTAATGTTTGCGTTTGTGGTTATGAGTTGTACTAGTGTTTATGTTCGGAGCGGTAGTCCATGCTAGACGGATATTTCTCTATGCCACATTTGCTTTCAGTTTGTGTTTGAGTTAATGAAGAGTTCTGATCTGCGCCTGCATCCGCCTCGTCTACGATCCGTGACAAAGCATTTGAAACTTCCAGTGTAATATGGTAAAACAAATCAGGTCTGCATGAATGAGCATTTTATCATGAAGATAAAGTTCACTAGAACTCAGAAACTAATCAAGAGTTCCCATGAAGAGGGGAAAAAATATTGTTGTGTGCAAATAAACTGGGGGAAGGGGGGGTGAAATTTTATTTTGAGATTGAAAACGGATACTCACTTGGTGACCTGCTCCAACCCCTGTAAAAAGATTAACTCTGTAAACACACAGGGCAATGAATTCTTGATGATAAAAGAGGAGTTGTGATTGTGAACTTCTTCAAAGTTGTCACGATTCAGATAATGCAGTCATCAAGAGTGAACATAAATGGGGAAAGAAATATTTTTCTGTTGGGTTTTGATATCTTTACTGATAATGTATAAAAGAGGAAACATGCAATTTATTTCATTTCGGTGCAATCTATCCAAACTTTTGAAAGATTATTGACAAAATTGTGGAAGAAAATAACAAACATTGTCGTTTCTATGTACAGTATCTACAGAATTTATTGTTTCTAGGTGTCACGGAACGTAGTTGGAGGTGGATACAGGTGCAGATCAAATTCAAAGTAAATGCGGTCTTCACCGGGAAACAAGAAACGTGGCATAGAACTCTATCCTTCTTAGCATAAACGACATGACCACTACAAACACATCAACTAATAATACCGAGCAACGTGTTTAGTAACTCAGGCGTTTAAATAATGCACTAACACAAAGCATGGACACCTGTAACAAATCAAAGTAATTACGCTAACGCTCAACCCAAAAGTGACAGAAACAAAACAAAGTCCAAAGACGAGCCACAATGCCATCTGCTGGCCATATCGTGACACTAGGCATCTGTCATGACTTAATACCTCATACCAAAACCCAGAACAGTGAAAATGGACACGGTGCATGGCATCCTTTTGCTTTTATTTTCATCTCGTCAGCCAACATGCCTTTCATGCTTCTGCATTGTATTTTGAAGCGTCGCCTGTTCCCATCAAGCACATAAGATATACACTGTCACTCATGCTGCTTATTGTAAACAGTAAGATAAAGAATAACTTGTTAAAGCAGGGTAGAGACTGTCAAAAAGACTCGTCAAACGCACAATAAAACGTACATGTAACTAAAACTCACGCAAATCAATTCACAATCCAGGGAACTATAGCATTAGTTCAAAATAAGGGACTACAGCAACAGGTACACTAGTAAAATAATGAGACCGTTTGTGTAAATCATTTGAGAACAGAATTCGAGCGTATGGATATCTTGTTCATTATTCTAGTTTAAATGTGTACGCAATTGAGGGAAAAAAAACTTTAAATTCACACATTCAAGTTCTCTTTATAAAAGTACACACATATAAAGCTTTTGTACAGGTCTGAGAATGACCACAGCAAAGAATAAATTACATTATTATTATTATTATTATTATTATTATTATTATTATTATTGTTGTTGTTGTTGTTGTTTTCTACAATGGTCCAGAATACTTCAAGTAGATGTCATTCAGCAAAATGTACAAATTGTTATTTGACTCTGATCTACGTGCTTACAGTTCCGCACTTAACCATATGTAATTATGGGTAATTCATTTGTTAATCAAGTAACTAGTGCAATTGTGCATGTTGTGTAAATATGCAGGTTTAAAGCAGCTGTAACTGGAATTTGTAACCAGGAAGGAAATTTAAAAGAGAGAGAGAGAGAGAGAGAGAGAGAGAGACATGCTCTGTCTGTGTAACTGAAAATACTGAGGATTATGAATGAATGTACTTGTATTTCATTCATAATGAAGTATGCACCTGAATGCGTGATAACACACCAGAGTAAAATTCACACCAAAAAATGTTTTATTTTTCTTTCTCCTGAACATATTGCTTTATATTTGACTCCACTCTTTATTTTACATCTACACCTCTGTTGGACCTTTTGTTTCTGTGTGTGGGTGTGCACGTGTTATCAAGTTTCCACATTTTTTATTTTTTTTCACACTCAAGGCCTAGACAATCTGACTTGAGTCTGGCCGTGTGAAATGAACTACTCGTCTTTTTCTTCATGCTGCCTGGCTTCATGAATTTGATTTAAAATAATCTTTGGGTATTTCCAATATAACGTGGGTATGTGGAAAATGTCTCTTTTGAAGAAAAGGAAGGTGGATTCTGAATGTCGTATATTCCAAGAAAAATGGACAACAGAATATTACTTTTGGGGGTAAAATAAAATTATAATCAATTTGTTTAATTTGCTCCCAGGAAGTAGCGGTCCTCAAAGAACTTAATGTTCGGCAGTATTACGGTACAAATCCTGCGAAGAAGTACAGACTGTATACTGGTGTATACTGTGTGTGTGTGTGTGTGTGTGTGTGTGTGTGTGTGTGTGTGTGTGTGTGTGTGGTGTGCACGTGTTATCAAGTTTCCACATTTTTTATTTTTTTCACACTCAAGGCCTAGACAATCTGACTTGAGTCTGGCCGTGTGAAATGAACTACTCGTCCTTTTCTTCATGTTGCCTGGCTTCATGAATTCGATTTAAAATAATCTTTGGGTATTTCCAATATAACGTGGGTATGTGGAAAATGTCTCTTTTGAAGAAAAGGAAGGTGGATTCTGAATGTCGTATATTCCAAGAAAAATGGACAACAGAATATTTCTGCTGGGGGTAAAATAAACAATGCAACCAAGAAGTTCAAGGATAACTCTCAACATAATGCTCCAACTACTGTGCTTCACGGTGTAGATGGTGTTTTAAGGGTGCTGAGCAGTGTTTCCGCAAAATGGAGCATTTTGAGTGGAATAAATTTTCTGCCTGTTGGCTCCATTTTCCCGGCAGATGCCCTTCAGACATGTTCAGGCGGTAATGGATTACTGTCTCTGTCTCGCTGTCAGCTTTTTGAAGCTGGATATTCCATAGATGTTCTCCACCTCAATGACCAAAACTGCAAAATAACAGGCTGGAGTTTAGCTTTGACAGTAATGGCAACATGTTACATTCCTGGTTCCTTACTCTGGCATTCTCTTGACGTCACATGCACGTTAACCCCCAAAATAAGTGGAATTACAAAAGCACCCCAACATAGGTGTGTGACATATCAAAACACTCAGCTCAATGAGGATAACTGAGGATATCTGTGTGCTCTAGTGACATCACGTGATGTCACATGACGTTAGTTAACCCTGAAAATGAGTGGAAGCACAAAACTACCTCAACACAGGCATGTTACATGTTCAACGCTTGGCTCAATGAGACGAATTGCATAATGCGTATTCTAGCGACGTCGCATGCAAGTCACATGACATCGCGATGTACGGGAACCCCCAAAATAAGTGGAATCATAAAACAACCACAACATAGACATGTGACATATCAAAACTCTCAGCGAATCGCATGAATGAGTATTCAGACTGACATAAAGCCTACCATTTTTAAAAACGCAAGTTAAATACAGTCATTACAGATACCAATATATGTCAAATTTGTTATGCTTCAACAAACTCATGCACACCTAGCTCCCACCAATGGCCAGCACGTGCAGCTGCATGTAGATGTCGAATTTTGCACGGGTAATCACCACTCACATTTTCTTCAGAAAATGTAAATTCTAATTTTTATTATTGTTGTAGTACATAATAATAATAATAATAATAATAATTATTATTATTATTATTATTATTATTATTATTATTATTATTATTGTTATTGTTATTATAATTATAATATTCATTTAATTATGATTGCATAATTACAAAGTACAAATCATATGTGAAAAACAGCATTTACAAAGCAAACAAAAGACAAAATTTGAACTATTAGATTGAATACAGATATATTAAGTAATATATATATATATATATATATATATATATATATATATATATATATATATATATATATATATAATTTTTTTTTTTTATTTAAATTTATATATATATATATATATATATATATATATATATATATATATATATATATATATATATATATATATATATATATATATATATATATATATATATATATATATATATATATATATGGTTTTTTTTGGTGTTGTTTTTTAAACGGCCAAGTGTAAGTACCTATGACCATATTAAAACAGGGCTCAAATATATTGAAATATATATATATATATATATATATATATATATATATAATAATATATATATATATATATATATATATATATATATATATATATAAATTGTGAAAAAGATTTTAGAACAATACATTCATTCTATTAACCATTAACCAAAAAGTCATTTGAGATTAGTCATTTCAGATGTGTTGCAGGATTCTGGGGTTATTTGAAAATTTAAACTATGTTGCTAGCTAGATAAATAATTTAACACATTTTTTTTCCTATGACTTTCTAGATTTATTTTTGACAGAGAGAAAATCGGTTTAGTTTTCATTTCGAGGATCCTTTATTTTGAAGCTCTCTTGTTTATGTGTTGTGTGTGTGTTGGGTGGTTAGGATTGTATGCTGAAATTTGCACGCATTGCTATTCTGACCTTAAACATTACATTTGAGTGAAACACTGGCATAGCTCATTTACACGCAGTGCTAAACTTGGACATAAGTCCATTTTACTTCCAGCATAATAAAAGTACGCACCTCCTGTGCCCCCGAGGCCACAAATTTATTTGTTTTGATTATTATGAAATTCCCTCCAAGACTCAATCAAATCACTGCATTCCATTATCGGTAAACATTACACATTAGTCATATTTACATTCATTTGAACTTTATTAAACATACACAGTTCGACACAGAATTGCCCCATATCTACTAATCTACTGAATAGAAAACATGCAGCTAAAAGTATGTTCACTATCTAATCTAGATCACAAGATCTAATCAACAAATCATAAAGCAGATAACTTCAAATTCCCAGATAGAAACACAGCTCAAACACCCTGAGGGTGAATAAAGGTGAGTAACACAAGATGTCTCTCATGCGGCGTAACATCAGGGAAATAGGATGGATGCAGGTGCAGTTTAAACGGTGGTTTGATTGACAAAGATGAGATCAAACAGAAAGAAACCAGAAACATAAAACATGACTAACTCAAACAAACGAAGCTATGCTATGCTATGCTCACATGGCTAAGGCTAAGGCTATGGCTAAGGCTAAGGCTAAGGCTAAGGCTATGGCTATGGCTATGGCACGAACATGGCATGAAACGAAGACTCTATATTTGCTATCTAATTCTAGAATCGACCTCTAAGTCTATGTAGTCTATCTTCTATCTACTCTACATTTAATTACCCATGCCGTATGTAGCACGGCTCACGGTATATATACACACACATATCATTAGCCCCGCAACCGCTAACAGCTGCGGGCAATACACTAACACACGTGACACAACAACACATGACAAGACGGGGCTGAGACATGACGTCAACAATAGCAACACAAGACACATGGTTATACATGCATTGGAATGTCCTCGCTGTCCACACTGAAGAAGAAGGTGCATGTGCACTAGTGCTCAAGGCATGCTGTTTCATGGGGGAATCATGACAATGTCAATACAAACTGAAAAAAATAGGACTTACTGTAGCAAACTGTAATCAACCTTTAAAGTGTTTGGGGTCTAAAGAGTTTTGGTTCTGAACCTACAGAAAGGTTTAATGTGTGTGTGCTCTATTAAGTGAGGCCTACACAGGAAATTGTACTGTATATATATCAGGAAACAAAGCTTTTCATGTATAAATGACTTGGTGTTATTGTGAATGTCTTCAAAGTTGTCACGATTCAGATAATGCGGTTGTCAAGAGTGGACATAAACTGTGAAAGAAATGTTTTGCAGAGCAGTGGCACGGCCACGGGACGGGACTTGGACCGGGGATATGACAGGAACCGGGACCTCGGGCGTACCAGGGACTGGGACCAGGGATAGAACAGGGACCGGGACATGGCACATGGCAGGGACCGGGACATGGGACATAAAATGGACTGGGACCTGGAATGAAACAGGGACTGAAACCTGGAGCGGAACAGGAACTGAAACCTGGAGTGGGACTTGGAACATGGACAAGAAGCTTGGCTTGAGATGAGATGAGAGTCATGACTGGAGCTTGAGTAGTGAGTGAAACGTGAAACTGGACGAGGTCTTGAGACAGCTGTGGCAGGAACCTGATAACTGGTCTGGACTGACTAGAGGGAGATGAGGAGATTCCACTTACTAGAAAGTGCGATGCACACTGTGTCCGCGATTTATTCGAGTTGTTCGATGCAGGGGAAACGGGGGAACCAGGATTGGATTAAAATGGCTGTAAAACACGCTCTGTCTTTCTTCTCATGGCAGAGGTTGAGGGGCGGCTCAGGCTGAGCTTGGTCAGTGAGCTCAGGGGGTGTGGCCAGAATTGGAGATGTAACAAGAGTTGGAGACATGACCGGGAATGGAGCTTTAGCTGGCTGCGCTGTGAGTTTCCCATCTGCTTCCCATGCTTTCTGCTGTCTCACCTGCGCATAATGCTCGTGAAAGAGGGGTCCTGCATTGGCCGGCCAAATCACATCCCCGAGCAAGTCATCCAGATCGTACCTCCTTCCTGGTTCTCCAAACTTTGCAAAAAACATGTCCAGAAACTGCTGCACACTCTCCAGCACTTCTGGTCTCGTGGCCGCGACTCGCTTTGCCCATGTGTGAGCCGGGTCACAAAAGCTAGACGTAATGAACCGAACGAACTGTCCCTCGGCTGGTTTCGGTTCACTTAAGCTGGAGAAATAACTAGTATCGGTTTGGCATTTCTTCCCTAAACCGCTGCAGAAAATGCACTGACTCCAGGGCGGGATACCGGATGGTGAGTCGCGAGTTCGGCTTCCGCGGCTTCTCTGGCGATGCGGTTGGCTTTCTTTCTCATGATCCACTGCTTCCGTGAATACGGGCTCGGTATTCTGTCACAGGGTTGTAGACAGGAGACAGAGGCAATCGCAGATCAAACTCTTTATTAAACGATTTCGATAATACGGTTACACCGTTCACATGAAGACTTCTATCGAGTCTCTCACTGCGACCGTGACTCAATTAGAGAATAAATGTGAGGATCTGGAGTCGAGGTCACGGCGCAATAACGTTCCAGAGGGCCCTGACACCAGTACAATTGCTGCTGTTAAACTCTGTTAAATAATTATTGTTATTATTTTGTTGTTCTTTCTTTACTTCTTTCGTTATATATTTTTTTCTTTTATTCCTTATTCTTTTTTTTTGCACTCGGCCTTCCAACTCTACATTCAAATTCTCTACATTCAAATTCGAATTCTTATATTGTCGGTGTAATATTACTTCGTTATTCTCTTCTTGTATTTTATTTTAATATGCTACACTGTGTAATAATATTAGTTATAAGTCTTTAAAAGGTATGGACATTATATTTGTTGAAGTGTGCAGACTATTTATTAGATTTGAAGTCAGCAGGGGACTTTTTTCTTACTGGAATTTTTTTTTTTTTAGTAATTTTTTTAGCTTACTCTAAGTCCACTTTGTGGACAACCCTAGGGGTGATACACTGCTGTCTCCTTTGTTTTATGGAGACTTTGGGTGTGTGTCCATCTTCAGCTCCAATTGGCTATTTATATTCTTATTTTTACTTTAGTTCTTGGGTTTAATAATTTTTATATAACCAGCGACAGCTATTGAGTAGCCATGATGAGCCGGGGGGGCTCATAATTTTTTTTTTTTTTTTTCTCAATGAAATAGTTGGGGAAGGGAGGGGAGATAAGGTAAATGAATCACATGAATATGAATCACATGAAAATGAATTACATGTAAATGAATCACATGAATACGAATCACATGCATGAATATGAATCACATGAAAATGTATCAAATGTAAATGAATCACATGAAAATGAATTACATGTAAATGAATCACATGCATGAATATGAATCACATAAAAAAAAAAAAAAAAAAAATAAAAAAAAAAAAAAAAAAAAAAAAAAAAAAAAAAAAAAAAAAAAAAAAAAAAAAAAAAAAAAAAAAAAAAAAAAAAAAAAAAAAAAAAAAAAAAAAAAAAAAAAAAAAAATAAAAAAAAAAAACATGTAAATGAATCATATGAAAATGAATAAATAAATGCAAAATAATAATAATATTAATAATAAAGACTCGTCAAATGCACAATAAAATGTACATGTAACTAAAACTCAAGCAAATCAATTCACAATCCAGGGAACTATAGCATTAGTTCAAAATAAGGGACTACAGCAACGGGTACACTAGTAAAATAATGAGACCGTTTGTGTAAATCGTTTCCTTTACAGTTACATTTAGCAGACGCTTTTATCCAAAGTGACATACAAATGAGGAAATACAAGCATAACAGGTTTCACTGTAGTTTACTGAATAATGCATGTACTTGTTTCCTCTTCATGGCATTATGCAATGGGGATGGGGGGGGGGTTCTTTCTCCTGAACATATTCCTTTATATTTAACTCCACTCTTTATTTTACATCTACACCTCTGTTGGACCTTTTGATTGTGTGTGTGTGTGTGTGTGTGTGTGTGTGTGTGTGTGTGTGTGTGTGTGCACGTGTTATCAAGTTTCCACTTTTTTTTTTTCACACTCAAGGCCTAGTCAATCTGACTTGAAGGTGAAATGAACTACTCGTCTTTTTCTTCATGTTGCCTGGCTTCATGAGTTCGATTTAAAATAATAATAAATAATCTTTGGGTATTTCCAACATAACGTGTGTATGTGAAAAATGTCTCTTTTGAAGAAAAGGAAGGTGGATTCTGAATGTTGCACCAGTGCTTCGACCAGTGTCCTCTGCTTCTCCCAGAACACTCGATCCAACTCTGCGTTCATGTCGATCTGCTGCTTCCGTGTTAGATGGCTTGGTATTCTGTCACGGAATGTAGTTGGAGGTGGATGCAGGTGCAGATCAAACTCTTTATTAAATACAAACACAAAACTCAAAGTAAACCTGGTCTTCACCAGGAAACAAGAAACGTGGCATAGAACTCTAGCATCTTAGCATAAATGACACGACCACGACAAACACATCAACTAATAATACCGAGCAACATGCTCAGTAACTCAGGCGTTTAAATAATGCACTAACACAAAGCATGGACACCTGTAACAAATCAAAGTAATTAAGCTAATGCTCAACCCGGAAGTGAGCGAACCAAAACAGACACGTGGCTTGTCCTAAGACGAGCCACAGTGCCATCTGCTGTCCACATCGTGACACTGGGCATCTGTCATGACTTAATACCTCATACCAAAACCCAGAACAGTGAAATGGACATAGTTTATGGCATCCTTTTTGCTTTTTTTGTGTAAAGGACATTAGACGTTGGATGTTAACTAACTTCCTCCTACTTAACTCTGATAAAACAGAAATACTTTTATTAGGCCCAAGTGTAGCTAGAAGTAATCTTCCTGACTACACAGTAACTCTGGATGATCTTTCTGTTTCATCATGTACAGCAGTTAAAGACCTCGGAGTGATTATTGACTCCAGTCTATCATTTGATGCTCATGTAGATAATATTACTAGGATAGCGTTCTTTCATCTCAGAAATATTTCTAAGATAAGAAACATATTGTCACTACATGATGCAGAAATACTGGTTCATGCATTCGTCACCTCTAGATTAGATTACTGTAATGCCTTACTGTCTGTAGGAATATAAATAAACTCCAGTTAGTCCAGAATGCAGCTGCTAGAGTCCTAACTAGAACTAGAAGATACGACCACATCACCCCGATCTTATCCACACTGCATTGGCTCCCTGTAAAATCCCGCATTAAGTTTAAAATACTTCTATTAACCTATAAAGCACTACACGGTCTTGCACCACAATATCTAAGCGACCTTCTGGTTTTATATGATCCTCCACGCCTACTCAGATCAAAAGATGCAGGCTATTTGATATTACCTAGAATAGTGAAGTCTACAGCAGGGGGAAGAGCCTTCGCTTATAGAGCCCCACAGTTATGGAACAGTCTTCCTATTAGTGTTCCGGACTCAGACACAGTCTCGGTGTTTAAATCTAGGCTTAAAACATATTTGTTTACTCAAGCTTACCCTGACTAGATTATATCTCACTACCTCACAGTCCTAATCATTTTTCTCCCACTCTCTCTTTTTGCTGAGCCCCATACGAATTTATGGAGATCCAGATCCCTTCTGCCTCTGGATGAGCCCAAATCTTCTGCTGGGACTACGGCTGCTCCTAAGGCCATACAGACTTCTCATTTTCACATTATCTGTGTTACCTTCACATTCTGTGTTACCCAGATGAGGATGGGTTTCCCTTCTGAGTCGGGTTCCTCTCAAGGTTTCTTCCTCAAAAAACATCTTAGGGAGTTTTTCCTTGCCACCGTCGCCACTCAGTGGCTTGCTCAGTTGGGATAAATTCCATTTGTTTTATACCTGTTTGTTTCTGTTTATCTGTTCATGTTTGTCTCTCTTTATCTGTTTCTGACTGTTTATACCTGTTTTTTATTTCTGTAAAGCTGCTTTGAGACAATGACTATTGTAAAAAGCGCTATACAAATAAAATTGAATTGAATTGAATTTTAATTGTAATTAATCCTGAAACTGAGTACAATATGTGTGACTGAATAATAAAAAACTACCTATTTATTAATTCAGTTTGTAAACTGGTTTTAAAAATAAACATAGCAGCAATACAGAAATTCAGGTCTCAATTAACACTGAACACTAAAAAAGACAGAGAAACTGAGGTCTTCACCAAATGCCACAGGTTTCATTTACAGTTACATTTAGCAGACGCTTTTATCCAAAGCAACATACAACTGAGGAAATACAAGCAAAACAGGTTTCACTGTAGTTTACTGAATAATGCATGTACTTGTTTCCTCTTCATGGCATTATTAGGAACCTGAATGCCTGGTAACACACCAGAGTAAAGTTCACACCAAAACATCACATCATCTTTTTTCAGTGAAGTTGAAAACAGAAGTTCAGCGAGGATCTCTGAATGATCCAATGTTGTCCTAAATGACTGATGGTGATAAATAGAATCCACCTGTGTGTAATCAAGTCTCTGTATAAATGCACCTGCTCTGTGATAGTCTCAGGGTTCTGTTGAAAGCACAGAGAGCATCATGAAGACCAAGGAACACACCAGGCAGGTCCGTAATACTGTTGTGGAGAAGTTTAAAGCCGGATTTGGATACAAAAAATTTCCCAAAAAAATGCTGGTCTTCACCGGGAAACCCTCGCTGATCCTCGCTGAACTTCTGGAGTGAGTTTGCTGCACTGAAAGTAAAGGAGCCGAATAATTTTGCACGCACCACTTTTCAGTTTTTTATTTGCTAAAAAAGTTTCAAATATCCAATAGATTTCGTTCCGCTTCACAATTGTGTCCCACTTGTTGGTGATTCTTCACAAAAAATTAAAATTTTATATCTTTATGTTTGAAGCCTGAAATGTGGCAAAAGGTTGAAAAGTTCAAATGGGCCGAATACTTTCGCAAGGCACTGTATTCTATATTCATTACACATAAAGTGAAATACTACAATCCTTTTTTTTTTGGTTTGTTTTAATCTTGATGATCGCAGCTTACAGCTCACATAAGTGTCCAAAAGGGTCATGTTCTCAATTGTGTACACATCTAGATATAAACATCAGGAAATGAAAGCTCTTCTGATCTCATCTCTTATTTATCTCTTGATCTCAAACCCAGCTGTCAAAAGAATTGGCCTTATCACTCCAATACTTTCTCTGTACTGTATTACTATTTGTTGGTCCGGTTGTTAAAAGTTGTGCTTCTTGTGTTGTCACTCGTTTTTTTTCGCCCTCATCTTTTTAAAGTTCTGCCCAGACTGCTGATCTCTGTGATAGTACTTCTTTTTTAAACGTAATTGTTATATACATGTTAAACAGGAAATGAGTGTGAGTTTGCGTTCTCATCATCTTGTTCGGTTGGCGCAGTCTTCAGACAAAACCAAAAATGCCATCGTGCCATAGTCAGTGCACCATTCTCTAGCCTCATTAATAGATCCGTGAATGTTACTTAACAGCTGCTTACAAACATAAATACATAAGTTTTATTATTTGATTCAGACAGGCGAGTAAACAGACTGTTGACTGCATATAGTTCATTTGGAGCAATAATGTGTTTAATGGCTCTACGCATCATGGGTCAAAGCTTCTGTAAATATATACGCCTAATTTCCCACTAAGTATTTATTTCTAAATGCCAGTTTCTGCATCAGAGATTGTGTACATACATTTCAGACTTTGTGTGTGTGTGTGTGTGTGTGTGTGTGTGTGTGTGTGTGTGTGTGTGTGTGTGTGTATGTGTGTGTATGTGTGTGTGTATGTGTGTGCCTGTGCAAAATATATACGGTAAATGATCTGAGAGGAAAGCCCAGAAGCATCTCTAGTTTCTGCTAAGCCTGAAAAAAGCCCATCTCCCACCCCTCATCCTCACAACATTCTACAGAGGAACTACTGAGAGCATCCGGAGCAGCTGCATCACTGTCGGGTTCGGAAATTCTAAAGCCATCAGCTTTGTGGATGTCCCCACACACCCCTCACACACACTCTTCACCCTCCTGCCATATGGTACCGAAGCATTCCCTCAAGCCATCAGACTCCTCAATGCTCAGAAACTGGACTGACTCTCTCTCTCTCACACACACACACCCACTCTGAACTGAACACCATTCCACCCCACATTGACTCTGTTACATTTTTGCTGCTACTGCATTTAAAAAAATATGCTATTGAATTTCTTGTCACAATTACACACTTTACCTGGCTGCTACTGCAATAACTGCTATGTCCATATTTGCTAATCTTCTAAGCTAAGTTAATCTTCTGAATATTAAGTCACCTATCTTCTGCACTACCTGTTATATCAGACACTTCCACACTAAAACTGTGTACTGTTCGGTGCCACTCTGTCACCAACTGTGCCTATTGTCCGGTTTTAGTAATGTTGTACGGTCCTGCGTTGTGAGCACACATCTGCACGTGCACTATATGTAAAAACATGCATAACTTATTTAGTTCCATGTTGTCTCATGTGGTTAGTGTGTTGTTTTATGCAGCACCATGGTCCTGGAGGAATGTTGTTTCATTACACTGTGTTGAATGTGTTGAATATGGTTGAAAAGCCACTTGAACTTGAACTCTACGCAACACTGGCACCTACTGTCCTCAAAATTCTTCTGACATTCTGACAAAATTTTTTATATATATATATATATATATATATATATATATATATATATATAATCCCACACCTAAATCTAGCTGTGTTAAATTAACTGTACTGGTAATTCATGACCTTGGATCACCAATCACTTCCCCCTGCAGTCTCTCTCTGACATTCAATCAGGTGAAGAAGGAGCTAAAGAAGATCAAGGCAAGAAAGGCCCCAGGCCCCAAATGGAATCAACTCCAAACTGCTTAAAGACAACAACATAATGTAACACTGCTAGCTGTTTTTGGGATCATCAACCCACACATTATTATTATTGTTGTTGTTGTTCACCCCTCTATTGTTAACTGCGCAATAATCCATTTACCCACTCGTGTATACAAATAAGGTATTACACATCTGTATATATTCAAATTTGTATCCATCTGTACCTACATTGAGGTGTCCATAGTGTACATATTACCATTATTATTATTTTTTACTACTATAATTCTTATTTTTCTAATTATATATATATATATATATATATATATATATATATATATATATATATATATATATATATATATATATATATATATATATATATATTTTTTTTTTATATATATATATATACACATATATATATTTATATTTATATATATACACACAATTTTCCCCCATTGTGGGATCAATAAATTTGATCTTATCTTCTCTTATGAGTTTCTATCCAGTTGAAGACATTCCCCATGGGGATTTGGCTATCAACCAAAGACTTCAGAGTAGGACATGGATGCCAAAAGTTCACACACTAGTATATCCAAATTTTCTAAAAGATGCTTCACAGCATCAGTGATGTCACCCATGTCACAGGCTAAAACCCATGATTTGAGGTCCCCAGTAGAAGAAAATATTTTCCGGTCTCCTATCAGAAGGTATACTTTTCTATGGAATTCTTACTTATGTAATAAGTGTTAAGTTTGACAAAGGCAATGGCTGTTGCTGATTTTTTAATAGAGCACACACAAAAGAAAGTTATTTTTCTGAGATCTCAAAATCTTCTTAATATCTGGAAGCAATGTGGTGAATAGAAAACAACAGTACACATAACAGTAGTCTGTAGGTCTGTAAAATCAGCTGTAATGAAAATTCTTCCATTTACAGTTACCTCATGCATACAATGCACAAGCTACTGTTTATCTGTATGCTAGTCTTTTATTACGAAGGAAAACAGCCACACCGGACAATCCCACTTCGCACCACCAGAGGTCACTATGAGCAAAATATTACAACAGTTAATAAATTCTTGGCCAACTTTACAAAATTACCCCTCAATGCAGAATCAAAAGTCCAGGTTAACTTGTCGTGGAATTGATACATAGACAGACAGATAGATAGACAGACAGACAGACAGTTAGTCAGCCCCCTCCGAAACTATTGGAACGGTAAGGTCAATTCATTGTTCAAACTTTTTTTTTTACAGTTTCATTTTTAATGAACATTTCTTCTGAACATTTCTGCTGAACATTTCTAATGAACATTTCAACATGTCCGCTGAACATCACCTTTTCTCTCCTGTCCTCCCCTCCCTTTGTCAAATATTCCATTGAGAAGAAAACGAAAAACAAATTGAGCGATAGCAATAAACATTCACAGTTTTTTTTTCTTTTTATTCTAACTAAGGAAGACAAAATTGTTCAAACTTTAAACAATCAAACTAACAGGACACACCTGGGTAACAGGAAACACCTGTCAGCCACACGTTCCAATATAATAGGAAATAAAAGCTTAAATTGTAAGCTATTTTTTAAATTTTAAACAATAAATATCTCTGAAACTGTGAATACTGCATTTGTTATTAAAAAAGGATGAGCATAGATGATATGGAAAAGTACCTCATGTCCACGGTTACATATGGAGGTGGATCTTTAATGTTCTGGGACTGTTTTTCTGCCAGAGGACCTGGGCATATTGTTAGGATACATGACACAATGGACTCTATCAAATATCAACAGATATTAAATGAAAACCTGACTGCCTCCGCCAGAAAGCTTCAAATGGGCCGTGGTTGGATCTTCCAGCAGGAAGAGTTCTTTACCATGAGGTGCCATGTTGAACTTCCAGTGACCAGTATGAGGGAGTGTGAGAGCGATGACACCAAATTTAACACACCTGCTCCCCATTCACACCTGAGACCTTGTAACACTAACAAGTCACATGACACCGGGGAGGGAAAATGGCTACTTGGGCCCAGTGTGGACCTTTTCACTTAGGGGTGTACTCACTTTTGTTGCCAGCGGTTTAGACATTAATGGCTGTGTGTTGAGTTATTTTGAGCGGATTGACACTGTTACACAAGCTGTACACTCACTACTTTACATTGTAGCAAAGTGTCACTTCTTCAGTGCTGTCACATGGAAAGATATAATCAAATATTTACAAAAATGTGTGTGTGTGTGTGTGTGTGTGTGTGATATAAACATCATCCTATAAATAAAAAATAAAAGCAGATCACCCTTTACTTCACTGTTAGCTGAAAATCCGGTTCAAATAGAAATGTAATTGTAATTGCTCCATGCAGAACTGTACCTCTAATTTACTTTGCTATTATAATAATAAAAAGGCAGTGTACATCAATCTTTAATCTCAGCCCTGGATCCATATTCACAAACATTCTCGTTTCATCCATTGTCACCACAAAAATCATACTACTACCTGTAATATCTCTAGAAAGTTATTGTGTGTAATTCTCACTATGAACACTAGATGGAGGTAAATATCCAGCAGCCTGTAGTTCAGATATTAGTGGAAACTTTGTTTGTATGCAATAAGGTCTCTTCGAATGACTTTTAATCATTTTTGTGGAGACTATTCACAGTCAAAGACGGGACATTTTATGCTATCGGTCTGTGCTCGTCTGCAAAAAGAACGGGGACAGCAAGAGAGAACAATTTCTTACCGTTGTTATTATTGTTATTGCTGTAAGAAATGATATTATAGAATGTTTATATGCAATCTAGTCAATGTTGGTGAAGTCTTGTAATACAATTAAATTAAGAACTAAAGTAAAGACCTAAACAATGAAATTGTGTCCTCAAATGACCAAACACCTCATTAAAGTGGTCTTTTCAGTTTTGACAAAAAGAGAAAATCCATGCATTTTTATAATATGATATATGATATGATTTGTCTTCACATGTAGTGTAGATAGTCAATACCATGAGGATTTGAGAAATAAATCATGTTTTGGGGTATTCTGGTTTATCACTGCGAAGAAAGCTTATGTGGAAATTCCAAAATGTTGTGAGGCTATGATCAGTTCACAACCTGACAACGAGAGTGACAACAAAGTGAGAGTCTAGATGATGTAGATGATAGAGCACAACCTTATTTGAATAGATTTGGATTGCTTGAACTCTTGGTAGACCCTGCTGGAAGACCCAGTTTTGACCACGTTCTAACTTTTTCGCTAATGTCTTGAGGTGTTGTCACAGTATTTCCAGATCATTCTCTTTCCTCATGATGACGCCTATATTCTGGAGTGCACCACCATGCTTCAAAGATTGGTGTTCTTCACACTTTTTCCTCAATACATACTGTAGTGCTGATCATTATGGAAAGCAGTTTTTAAAAAATTGTTGCATCTGACCAAAGAACACTCCTCCAAAAGGGTAGGTCTTCATTCAACTTTAGTCTGACTTTTTTATGACCGTCTTGGAGTCGGGGCTTCTTCCTTGCACAACAGACTTTCAGACCATGTTGATGTAGGACCCTCTTAACGGTGGATGTGCATATTTTGGTATGTAATGCCTCCAACTCATTCACCAGTTCCTTTGTTTTTGTCTTGGGGTTCAGTTGAACCTTTTGTACCAAATGTTTATTGTTCTTTCATCCATGGGAGTTTGTGCCCCCTTCCTGAACAATGACATGTCTGTGTGGTCCCAGGAGTTTTACAATTGTCTGTACAGATGCTCATGGTACCTTCAGTTGTTTGGAAATTGCATTAAAGGAGCAACCAGATTTGTTTCGGTCCACTATTTATTTATTTATTTATTTATTTATTTATTTATTGCTGAGGTATTGGCTGAGTTGTGTGGAAAAAAAGGGTGAAAAAAACGGAGATTGCATATCATTAACCTCGGAGTATGTAAACTTTTGGCCTCGACTATAAGTAATGAATAAGAAAGCATTTGAAGCGTCCAATGTAATATGGTAAAACTCATCAGGTCTGCATGAATTTGAAGATAAAGATCACTGGAACTCAGAATCTAATCAAGAGTTCCCATGAAGAGGGAAAAAAAATAGTTGTGTGCAAATAAAGGGAGGGAGGGAGGGAGGTAGGCGGTTGAGGAGTGTTGAGTAATTTTATTTTGAAAGTGAAAATGGATATTCACTCCAAGCCCCTCTGAAGAGATTTACTCTGTAAACACACAGGGCAATTTTTTTTTTTTTTTGTTGGTGATAAGAGAGGAGAAAGAAAGAGAGAAAAAAAAAATCTTTTTTTTTTTTTTAAAAAATTTTTAATTTTTTTTTTGTTTTTTTTTTTTTTTTGTTTAAAAGAGTGGGGGCCTTTTTTTTTTTTTTTTTTTTTTTTTTTTTTTAAAAAAAATTTTGTGTATGACACTCATTGAACACCTGCATGTTCAACATGCAGAGGCGTTAATGCACACGGACACACCTCATACTCAAATCTGTCCCCTGAGCAGCGAAGGGGATTTACGAAAGCCAAAGAAGAAGACACAATGCGATCAACTGCTGATGTTCATCTGATGCTGATTAAAGGTTGACAAACACCATGCCTGCCAGGATAAAAATTCTTCATCACAGGATAAAGGCGAGCTCCCAAAAGAACTTTGGATTGACTTGTAGTGACCCTTGCCTCTAAGTAGACATGTACCAAACCATAGCAAAAATAAAAACAGATTTATTTCTGTGTGATAATTGTTGTCAATAGCTGTGGCAAGGATAACTGAACACAATTGTGAGATACTTTAATATAATAACAGTGTTATTTCCTCTTCAAATAGTGGAAATGGCTCCTGCAAATTTAATACCTGCCCATCAGCGCGTTCTGTTACACATTTCATTATTACATTTCCCATCCGGAATCTATTTGAAATTGATGCCCTGCTTCTTCTTTTTTTTTTACACTGTTAGGTGGAAATGCCTTCAATTGATCAAGACAAACACACAAAACAG
Organism: Ameiurus melas; assembly: GCA_012411365.1. Taxonomy (NCBI): domain Eukaryota; kingdom Metazoa; phylum Chordata; class Actinopteri; order Siluriformes; family Ictaluridae; genus Ameiurus; species Ameiurus melas. The sequence goes on along the minus strand of CM022760.1, from coordinate 1,858,520 downwards.
ACTGGATGAAAGAAAATTAGTCACGTGTCACTTCTTTCCAGGCGTCAAGTTACACTTCATGGTTCTGGTTCAGGTTTTAATTGAATTTATCTGATTATAGTGGATGGAGGAAAACAGGGAAGTTGTTCGGGCACCTTCAGAAACAGAAGCCAGAAGAAGAGCAGGTTCTACAAGATGCCAGCTGATTTCTTTATCGAACTGAAAGAACTGATGCACATTTAAAGTATATGGGGGTCACACCAAATCTTCATTTATTTACTGTTAGAAAAAAAAAAGATTTTCCTTTTTCAGTTTAGCTTTATATGTATTTATATATAAAATATTGTTATTATTATAATTTCTGGGTATTTAAAAACATTTAAAGCTGCTTTAGAATTTTTTGAATGGTAGAAACCAGATTCCAACCAAACCTTATGTATATTCTATACCATAGGTAATCTTTTGTTGGATCTAATTGTTGGTTTCCTGCGACTCTGGATAGAGGCTCTGGAGCATCTGGACAGCCTCAGCATGACATCTATTTGCTCTCAGCTCTTTCCTTGGATTTGAATTCAACTGCGACAGACGAATAAGAGCTCGCTCTTACTCGCAGCAGATCCATCATGCTGGCTGAAGCATAATGGTGAAATTTGCTGAGAAGGTTATGGATATGTGAAGCAGGGAGGCTGTTTGGCATAATGCTAAAAAATCTATAGGATATTTTAAAACAAAATATGGTAAAATAAATAAATAAACCAATCCAAATCTTAATCGTCTTCGAATCTCGTTATAGGACAATGATCATAGATCCTTCGGCTCCAGACCAACATGGTCTCGCAGTTCCAAATTTAGAAGTATACAGATTAAGGCCAGGGCCGGTATGCATAAATCTTTTGAGAATTGTAAACGTAGGACTAAATTTCCTGCTTTCCACGGCCAACATTTTACTATCAATGGTTTTATAGCCTCCAGCCCAAGTTTGAAGGACATACAGGTATGGTTTCTAATACAGCTTCATTTCGAATAAACGTCTCTTCCTGCGAATTTGGCACAGGTTTTGGCTTGTTTCACACATAAATGGCTCTCAGACCATAATGGACATTGTGCTGTGGTTGTCTCGCTCCCCTGACGTCAATCCCAGTGGCAAAACAGATTTTTTTATTTTTTTTTTCATTTCATGGATACTGCAGCCACAAATGCTTACATCCTGCTGAACAGACTTTTATCACAACAACAGGAAACCCACAAAACGTTCACGGAGGAGCGACGCAGCTCTGTGGTGCACCACATCAGATGACTTCAAAGCAAGCCAGCTATCGTGAAATGATATCATGACCCGAATCCAGACGGCGTAAAAGTTATAGTCAGAACTGTGAATTTGGTTTCACAAAGAGCTACAAGATCAGGTGCTTTAAAAATAAATAAATAAATAAATAAATACAAATTTCAGACACAGAGTTGGGCCATGAGGACAACTGCTCAAGATAGAGATATATGTCATAGTTGATTTCAGTGTTTGAGGAGAAACATCTTAATCAGAGGCACTGCTTATCCCAAGGAGACCATTTTTAAGCATAATATTATGAATTTAATTAAATGAGCTGTAAGTGTAGCGGATGAGTCATTGTATCTGTTATATGTTGTGTTTGGCACCATTCAAATGCTGAAACAAAGCGAAGCAACTGGGATGAAAATCAGGACTTCTATGTCTGAAGCTATGGTTTCCTGTGACGGGCGGGGCCTTGCTCCTGGTCGAGAAGCTTAAGTATGTTGGGATCTTCTTCAAAAAAAGACAGAGTGAGATTGACAAATGGTTCAATTCAGCAGCGTTACATTTGGTGAACCAGCCTGTGGTGGTGAAGCAGGAGCTCATCCTGCAGATGAAGTTGTTCTCTGTTTACTGGTCTCCATCCCTGGTCTACACTCAAGTTTTTGAGCTCCATAGTTTAAGTGGAGGGAGACCTTATAGCATACAAAGACATTCTAGACAATTCTGTGCTTCCAACTTTGTGCCAACAGTTTGAGGAAGACCCATACATGGGTGTGAACACCAGGTGTCCACATACTTTTTCACACTTGGCTTGGGAGCATCTGGGGATCCCGCAAGAGGACCTAGAATCTGTCTCCAGGGAAAGAGAAGTCGCCACCGCGACCCCGACCCAGAACAAACAAAAGGAAGATGAAGGAAGTGTTGACCCAATGTAATTGCACACTTACACTCACCCAGATTCCAGCAGAAGACTTTCTTTTTGCACTTTTGATATGGTTTATGATGTGATTTATTTGAAAATACCATCAGCATCAGCAGAACGTAGAAGAAAACACTCAGAAAGAAGCGGGACACATCCGTAGTCTATAGTAAGCTGATGGATTCCGGTGAAATTTGACTCTAAGTGTGATTCAGGAAACCAGACTGTCCTTTGTGAAGGTTATAGAGGCTTTTACCGTAAAGACTCTTCACCAGTACATGATGTTTCGCATATTAACGTCGATTGATTTGATTGAATTGTGAGTCCGGATTACAACCTGAGACTGAATTATCTGTGCTGAGGATCATCTAGTTTCCTTATTCACTTACTGAGCGCTATCCAGACAGCAGAATAAATTCAAGGACTACTTACGTAATCTCGGTGTTGTACTGTACCTCAGGCACCTGGCAGCCGTGTAAGGACACCGTGTAGAAGCTCTTTTCAGATGTTCCTCTTTAAACCCATCTATATGAAATATGAACGTGCAGATTATTATAGCCTACTGTCTAACAGCTGCTCGGTAACGTGTATACATCCGGCCACATGATAATATTATGACCTGCCGTCCCCAATTGTTTGATGTGCTTGAGAATTCCCAGGAGCGCCGTGTGTTAAACTGATGTCTCAATTCGGCACAGTTTCACTGCAGAGTCTTCAGAGCACACCTCATCAGCTTTCTGCTTATCTCTCCATACAGTACGGTAATCTTCTACTTCATCAGCATGAGTGAGAGAAAAAAACATTTTGGACTAGCCACATATCTACTTTCAAAACAAAGCGAAAGTTATCATTCTTTCTTATGTACAACCGATGACTCTTGTGGTCAAACATGTCTTCTTTTCCCAACTTTAGCCCCTACACGCAATTTACTGTTTGATGCACAAAAATGAACGAATAACCATGGTTTCATCTTGTCCTGTCAAACACAACCTCTCATTAAATGTGTATATAGACATTGTGATGAGTGTTAAAACTTGGAAGGAAGGAAGGAGCAGAGATCATTGGTAGCTATATATTTTGGCTTTTGGATGGAAAAAAGAAAAAGAACACTGGACAGTACATGCCCACAGGTAACAAATTAGCAGTTGCTACACGGCCACAACTACAAGAAACATGAGCAACTTTACGCCTGCTACGTTAACGTAGAATTTTTAGAACAGCACAAGCAAGAACATCATCTTTGGATGCTCCAAGAACATCCATACCACCTTCTAATGGGCTTTTGAATAATTCTTGAACGTTCTATTAATGTTGCCGTTTTTCGGCACCAATTTCACCTGGTTTGTTTTTTGTTTTGTTTTTTGTACAGTTAGTGCAAGAGCACTTCTAGTGGACCAAACGGTAACTACATGTCTCATTCATTTTGAACTATTTTTGCTTTATTGAACTTGTATTAAATTTACAAAGTTAACGGCTAACGGTGCTGTGCAACGCCGTGCATTACTATTCGCCCCCTGTGGAGCTTTTCCATATTTTGTGATGTTACAACATCTGCAACTGAAATGGACTTCATTGGGATTTGATTTACCCAATGTGTAAAATGCTGAATGTGAAAAAATAGTATTATCGGGACACAAACCAGACATAAATATTGGTTGGTTGCATAAATATCCACCTCCATGCATCAATACTTGGTAGAGCTATGGTTACCAAGGTAGTCATGGTTCAAGGGTTAAGGCTCTAGTCTATTGATCAGGAGGTCAGGGTTCAAGCCCCAATACCTCTAAGCTGCTACTGTTGGGCCCTTGAGCAAGGCCCTTAACCCTCTCTTCTCCAGAGGCACCATATCATGGCTGACCCTGCGCTCTGACCCCAACTTTCTAACAAGCTAGGATATGTAAAGAGAAGAATTTCCCTGTGCTGTAATCTATATGTGACAAATAAAGGCCTCCGCTTCTCCCTTGGCCACAATTCCAGTCCTGGGATATGTCTCTATCAGCTTTGCACATCTGGAGCCTGATATTTTTGTACTTGGGGAATAAAAAACGCTCAAGCTCTCTCAAAAGCTGAAATGCTGAAACTGACCAAACAATGCAGATCAGTTGTGAAAGCATGGAACGACGAAATATTTCCTCGTCCATAAAGAGACAAAGTCACATGTCCTTCCAATGTACTGATCAATCCTTATGCTTGGAAGGGATGAAAAATTCATGCTAATGGGTCATACGATCTGTCACCCCCAGATGATGCATGTGAATGAATTATACATGAAAAAAAAAATTTCCCTGCACATACAGTACAGCAATATATCCAAAATGTCCTGTTTGTCTGGAGATGCTGTAATTGTTTATTACCTTTAGTTACAACATGCAAAAATAATAATAATAAAATTTTACAAAGCAGGGAAAATAAACTAATGTAAAAAAAACTTGTTAGCAAGTGTAAAAACTTTCTAATTCATTCATCAGCTACAGGCTGAAATCTGAATGCTATTCAAACTGGTCGTTTCCTGCTAAATAGGAAAATAATCAGACATTTACCCCTTTTCTCATTACAGGACAAGGAGTAACTTTTAACTATGGCATTAAAATGGGGTGAAGAAAGTTCACCTGTGTGGTAGTCATTCATCAAGTTGTATTTTTTATTATAGACTGTTATCAAACAAGTGCTTAAGTCTAAGCCGGGGTGAAATTATGTCATTGAGAAAATTCTGTGTCTTTAATCGCAGGAAAACATCAGGCAGACAGGTTTTGACACATGGCAGCCGGAGGCAGTTGGACGACTTTTTATATAGAATTTTTTCTGAATTAAGTCAGCGCTTGGAACTGAGAAAAAGCAGGAAAAGGGTATTTTGAACCGCTGCAAAACAATGACTCCAGAAAACATACAGGAATTTACACAATTATAGATAAAGGCACAGAGTGGGGTTACAAGAGAACAATGTAGATGTGACACCTGGGATCTTCGGGGACCAGGGTGGAGCTGGAACGGAGCAGGAGCGCTTTGTGATCGCGGTATTTTCCACTTTTATTTTGGGGTTGTTGTTTTTTGTTTTGTTTTGGAAATACGATTCCAGATTTGCTCCAGTTCACTTTCTATGCAGGTGTCTGGGTTTCATCAAGGGTCAAAAAGAGAAATGGCAACTTATCGACATCGTGGATATCTTCAGTATTTTTTTAGAACAATTACACAGTGATAGATAGTTTTGTAGCGAATCGGTGAAGCATTTTTGTCTCCTGTTAAGTGTCAAATCAGCATTTCTGTGGACATTTAATCAAACTATCATCAAAAGCAAGTATTGTGATATGATATTCTTGTCATATCGCCCACCTCTAACTCAGACTTGCTGACCTTTACCCCCGTAAGTCTGTCTTTCCATGAGCTGTGGATGTATAATCACAGCAAAGTAAAGAGCTGGAAACAGAAACCGGTTTAAAGCCCCTCGGCGGCAGAGAGGACAGGCGCTGTTCTAACCTCATTACACTGTCGTTGTGCCCACAGCTCCATTCCTAACATAAATGAACTCGCTTCATCAATGCGATCCCTGTAACGCGACACCCCGAGGTGAACCAAGGACAGTCCATAGGCATACGCAAAATATTACAATATTCCGTGTAAGTCCTGCCAGGACACACCAGAAAATTGGTATTTATTGCATGTGCCCGCAAAACAATCAAATTATTATATATTTTTTTATTATTATTTATTTATTTATTTATTTATTTTTTGCACAATGGTTTATTACTTTATTCAAATGGATTTGAGCGATACATGTTTTTGCCAATATGATCAAATTTGCTATTTGTAGTACTTCTACAACAATACACTTCTGTTGTTCGACCGGTTGTGAGGCTCATTCTTGGAAAGACCTCGATGAAGCAACTCTACCGCCGCCACCGCTGCCTCCGGCTCCCACGTGCGTACATGCCTATCTGCGTTGTCGAGTGGCCCGTACCATTCGAATACACACACAACAAGCCATAACCCATCCTTCAGTCCTTCAGCCTGGGAACAGCACTGTAAATGTGTTTACTGACTGCATGCCTAATACACGCATCACGGTACTGCAATTTAAATTCTTCCGATTCAAAGAGAACCATCAATTACAAACAATTTAAATATATATATATATATCATCAGGGGCGGGAAGGAGGAAAGATCACACAAGGAAACTCCAGATCTCCTAGTTTATTATATAAGCATGCTGGTAAGAATTATGTATCATTAGGTGTTTGTTTGGATGCTCGTAATTTTAGTACTTTAATGACTTTTGCACCATGGCACAATTTTTTTTTTTTTTTTTAATCTGGTAAGGTTTCTCATGTTCTCGCTAAAACATACATGACGAGTCAATAAAACGTCAATAATGATTCGTGTCAGATCAGCTTATGAATCTGGAGTGATTGACAGTTGTGTAGGTGTTTCGAACTCGCGTATATTAACTGCCTCCCTAGAAGCCCCACCCCCTTCCCCTTCCCTCACATTAGATTAGCGTTACGTTTCAGCCAGTGCTCACATCACGACTCCGTGTGAAATTTGCACTGCACCTTTGCTTTCATGAAATAATATCAGGTTTGGCTTGGCTAACATTAGGCAAGTTAAATAGTTATATAATTTAATAACTTTTTATAGGAATGGCAACAAGATTTTGAAAAATATTCTCTATTTTTTGAAAAAAATAAAACCAGATCTACAAGTCTACAACTGCAAGTACCGCTTTACAAATAATTTTAATCAATGATAATTAGAAAGCAATTAAAAATGCTGTTTGTGCGCTGTCTATGGGAGAAAAGCAAGCATTTCAGTGTCCTGAAAAAGAAAGAAACCCCTCGTGACAGGAACATGGAACATGTTGTCCAAGGAAAAGCTGTGAATAAAAACCCACAAAATAACAGTTAGTGACATCACCAACAACCTCCACAGAGCAGAGGTGAATATATCAAGACTTTGAGAGCAGAAATATAGAAGCCATACCACAAGATGCAAACCACCCATCGCAGTAAGAATCAGAACGCCAGATACAAATTCACAAAGAAAAGTTCTGGAACCGAGATGAAGGGATGGAAAGTCCAACGTACGGAGAAAGAATGGATCCAAAACATACAAGCTCATCTGTGAAACATGGTGGAGGTAGTGTCATGGCTTGGGCTTGCATGGCTGCTTCTGGAACAGGCTTACTCATCTTAATTTATGATGGAACTCATGATGGTAGCAGCAGAACAAATTCAGAAATCTTAAAAAAAAAAAATCCGTCTTCCAATTTACAGAGAAATGCATCCAATCTAATCAGGAAGGTTTTAGACCGGTCGAGTCAATCACCGGACCTTCACTCAGCTGATCAGCATTTCACCTCCTGACTGAAGGGAGAAACAACTGAAAGAGGCTGCTGTAAAAACCTGGAAAAGCCCCACAGAAACCAACAGTCTGGTGATGTCACCGAATACACCGATTCAGCAACCATGAAAGGGTACTGAACTACTGAGCTAGAAGGTCTACACAGGGAAGGGTTTTCACAGTACTTGACTTTTTCCAAGTACTTAATGGGTATCACAGCCATTTACGACTTCGTTTAAGCTAGAAAGAAATGCAGTTCTGAATCTGAGACTTTAAAAGCTTTTTTGAGAGTGCTTTTATTCCAAAACCTCTATGAGTGTTTATGATATGTTTACGCATACACACGGCTTTGTGTGTAAGATAGAGTCTTAAAAATAATCCCGAAAGCTGCAATGCGTAATCTTTTGAAACAACTTTGAACATTTGGATTTGTGAATATGCATGAATATGCTAATTAGACCATGACCTTCTGCTGTCCTGACCACTACCCTTATGGCTATTCGTTTACTGAACATATATAAAATATAATGTAACCATAACAATACATGTTCTCAATACATGTGATTTTTTTATTCTATATCCATTGTTTGTTAGTTTTTTGTTTTTGTTTTAACGTTAGAAGAATTATAGGCTCCCCCATCTCAATTCTGACTTACTGTTCAGTAAGTACTGTTCAGTAACACTTTGCATCCAGTGTTTTTTGTCGCTGTTGGTTTTTTTTGGGGTTTTTTTAATAATGGCACCCTCATCTCAATACTGAAACTCCACGACAATAATTTGAAATACAGTACACATGACGTATTTGAGTCTGGGGTGGTTTTTAATCAGCTCCGCCGTTTTCTTCACATAAGGAATTATCTAGTCGTAGAGTGTGTCGCTTTTATATTAAGGCCTAATAAAACATTTTTTAAAAGAATGTGGTGAATTAATAAGTGGAATGAAATGCTTCGTAACAAACCTTTATTGTTTACACGTGACTTACTCGAGCAGCCATTGAACTTTGGAAATATTTCATTGCCTGCATTCTTCACTTTCAACCACAAGCAGATGTGTAGAGCAGCTCAATTCAGCACACACACTTATGTGAGTTTGAGGCTTGGTTGTGTTGCAAAGGTGTGAATGACGAGCTTAAATTTGTGTCATCCAAAGATTAGGTAAGGTGCTAGAGCAGAAGATCATGATCAGTGACTCTGTAGCTTTGTGCACTTATAAATATCTATCTATCTATATATATATATATATATATATATATATATATATATATATATATATATATAGAGAGAGAGAAGAGAGAGAGAGAGAGAGAGAGAGAGAGATAGATAGATAGATAGATAGATAGATAGATAGATAGATAGATAGATAGATAGATAGATACAGTGGTGTGAAAAAGTGTTTGCCCCCTTCCTCATTTCCTGTTCCTTTGCATGTTTGTCACACTTAAGTGTTTCGGAACATCAAACCAATTTAAACAATAGTCAAGGACAACACAAGTAAACACAAAATGCAATTTGTAAATGAAGGTGTTTATTATTAAAGGTGAAAAAAATCCAAACCATCATGGCCTCTGTGAAAAAGTGATTGCCCCCTAAACCTAATAACTGGTTGGGCCACCCTTAGCAGCAACAACTGCAACCAAGCGTTTGCGATAACGTGCAATGAGGCTTTTACAGCGTCCTGGAGGAATTTTGGCCCACTCATCTTTGCAGAATTGTCCTAATTCAGTTACATTAGAGGGTTTTCGAGCATGAACAGCCTTTTTAAGGTCATACCACAACATCTCAATAGGATTCAGGTCAGGACTTTGGCTAGGCCACTCCAAAGTCTTCATTTTGTTTTTCTTCAGCCATTCGGTGGTGGACTTGTTGGTGTGTTTAGGATCATTGTCCTGCTGCAGAACCCAAGTTCGTTTCAGCTTGAGTACACGAACAGATGGTCGGACGTTCTCCTTCAGGATCTCTTGGTAGACAGCAGAATTCATAGTTCCTTTTATCACGGCAAGTCTTCCAGGTCCTGAAGCAGCAAAACAGCCCCAGACCATCACACTACCACCACCATATTTTACTGTTGGTATAATGTTCTTTTTATGAAATGCAGTGTTCCTTCTACGCCAGATATACTTGGACACACACCTTCCAAAGAGTTCCACTTTTGTTTCATCGGTCCACAGAATGTTGTCCCAAAAGTCTTGGGGATCATCAAGATGTGTTGTGGAGAAATTGAGACGAGCTTTGATGTTCTATTTGCTCAGCAGTGGTTTTCTCCTTGGAACTCTGCCATGCAGGCCATTTTTACCCAGTCTTTTCCTGATGGTGGAGGCATGAACGCTGACCTTAACTGAGGCAAGTGAGGCCTGCAGTTCTTTGGACGTTGTTGTGGGGTCTTTTGTGACCTCTTGGATGAGTCGTCGCTGCGCTCTTGGGGTAATTTTGGGCGGCCGGCCACTCCTGGGAAGGTTCACCACTGTTCCATGTCTTCGCCATTTGTGGATAATGGCTCTCACTGTGGTTCGCTGGATTCCCAAAGCTTTGGAAATGGCTTTATAACCCTTTCCAGACTGATAGATCTCAATTACTTTCTTTCTCAATTGTTCCTGAATTTCTTTGGGTCTCGGCATGATGTGTAGCTTTTAAGGATCTTCTGGTGGACCTTACTGTGTCAAGCAGCTCCTATTTAAGTGATGCCTTGATTGTGAACAGGTGTGGCAATAATCAGGCCTGGGTGTGGCTAGAGAAATTGAACTCAGTTGTGGACAACCACAGTTATAGTATGTTTTAACAAGGGGGGCAATCACTTTTTCACACAGGGCCATGATGGTTTGGATTTTTTTTCACCTTTAATAATAAACACCTTCATTTACAAATTGCATTTTGTGTTTACTTGTGTTGTCCTTGACTATTGTTTAAATTGGTTTGATGTTCCGAAACACTTAAGTGTGACAAACATGCAAAGGAACAGGAAATGAGGAAGGGGGCAAACACTTTTTCACACTACTGTAGATAGATAGATAGATAGATAGATAGATAGATAGATAGATAGATAGATAGATAGATAGATAGATAGATAGATAGATAGATAGATAGATAGATAGATAGATAGATAAATATATAATATATATAGACATGACAAGATGATATGGTTATGTATGAGACATGTCGGAAGTGTCACCATAGAAAATCATAAGACTTTGTAGCTCTGTTTTATGAATACTTATAACAGTTGAATGATTATGGCAGCATATGACATCACAGGTGCATGACAGGTGTATGACGTCTGTGTCTACTACTAATGTCATGGTGAGAGATACCACAGCACACTTTCAGAGGTATTGTTGAGTCTGTGTGTGTGTGTGTGTGTGTGTGTGTGTGTATGAGTGTGTGTGCACGTTAAAGCCTTTACAGTTCATCAGATGTTTTTCATCTCCAACATGACAGGACAAGCATGCAGGTTTTGCTAGCATCGCAGGTATGCTAGCGTCGAGTTAGTTACAAGCCCTCTCTCACACTTCATGGTACCATTCCTGTGCGATGAAAGAGACGTTTGTGGCCGAGAGACGTTTCCTCTGGTGCCGGGTCCGGAGCTTAGGTTAAAGGTGTTGACATGCATAGAGAGGCTCGTAGCCAGGGGAAACAAAGTAAATACCAAAGTGGGCGAGCTAGGAGGAGACGAGTCCCAGTCCTGGAGCTTGGGGACGATTTATCTCGTCCCCAGACGCGTTCAGCATTCCTACTTCATTTCAGTTTCCCAGGCTTTACACACAACCAAACATGATTCCGTTCTCCCATTTCGCTTAAAGCCATGGTTTTCCAATTGGAGTCCATGAAGCACACACACACACACACACACACACACACACACACACACACATATATATATATATATGCGGTATTACAAGGGTTATAAGTTATATGGGTTATTACTCAGAATCTTTACACAAAGTAAAAACCCTACACTTTATGCATAACCCTCGAGGAGTTCTCTAGTGTGAGAAGCCATAAAACCTACAGCCTGAAGGGTTTGAATAAACAGCTCTGGAGATATAGGTGTATTTAATCTCCATATTTCATCTTAGTGGTTAGCACGTTCGCCTCACACCTCAAGGGTCCGGGATTCGATTCCCACCATGGGAATGAGTGGGTGTGTGTACCCCGCCTTGATGTGTACCCCGATGCTCCCTGGGATAGGCTCCAGGTTCCCCGTGACCCTGAAAAGGAGTAAGCGGAATTAGTAGAAGATGGATGGAGGGATGGATTTCGCTGTGAAATACATTTACTACATATATGTGTTTGCTAGTAGTTAATGTTCCCTTTGTGAGGACACTTCAGGGATCGAGAGACCGCGTTCCAGTCCAGAAATGTCCAAAAATTCTCTTCAAGCAGATGTCCTGTGGAACTTTCTGGAAATCTTCTGTGTAATACGAGCTAATTATATAACAAAACAACGATTTGTTTCCCGAAATTACAACGCTGGATTATAATATTTGATCAAATTTACTTCAGGGTTTGCTACATTCCAGAAAGATCACCAGACATGCAATCAGAATCTACTAGGGGCGGCTGTGGCGCAGGTGGTAGAGTGGGTTGTCCACTAATCGTAGGGTTGGAGGTTCGGTTCCCGGCCCAGATGACTCCATATGCTGAAGTGTCCTTGGGCAAGACACTGAACCCCAAGTTGCTCCCAATGCCAAGTTAGCACCTTGCATGGCAGCTCTGCTACCATTGGTGTGTGAGCGTGTGTGTGAATGGGTGAATGAGACACAGTGTAAAGCGCTTTGGATAAAAGTGCTATATAAGTGCACTTTTTACTACAAAGCTGGGACGCTCTAACAGTGCTGCGGCGAGTGAGAACGAGGTCTACGCATTAAGTGCCATTTGTTTATAAACATACTACGGGGAATGATTGTTTACAAACAATTTTTTAAAAATGGTTTTGACCATTTGCGTTACTATAAAACCAAACTCATATGAAACGTCTCCATTTGTATGGAATTAGTGTTTCTAAGACGGTATTAATAGATTTTGGAGCTGTCAGCAGATTCCCAGGATCGTTTTGTTCCGTCGTCTCTGTTTTCTGCAAAAAGCTTCTGTGAGAAACAATTCAGACGAGGGTGCAGTTCAGGAGAGAAACACGTCACGCCATGTTCTAGCCACAAAACATGCCGTTTATTAAAGAACAGCGTGCCCAGGGAGCTCGCTCTCTCAGATCTGTCCGACAGAAATTTTATTCAAAAGATTAAGCATAGCAGTAATCTCTTAATTGTGACATAATATTCATTATGTTTTGTTGGAATTATCTTGATGAGTGTGTGAAAGTTGATGATTAATCATTGCTGTGCAAATAAAGAAGCTCCAGATCAATCACTGGCTACCTTTACATGGTGTAATTCCATCAAACATGGATGCCTCTAAAATAAGATAAGATTAGATAAGATAAAATAAGATTAAGATTAACTTTATTAATCGCCAAATGGAGAAATTAGGGAACGCGCCTCTATGAACGCAAATCGCTCTGGCAGAGCACTTAAAGCACATAAAAATCTTCCTTAAGTGCATTTTTACAGTCACAGGCCTGAATGACTATTGGTTCTCTTCTACTATGGTGAATGTCCAGCATTCATGATGTTTACCTTCTCAAAGTAGCGATTAGTATGGCCAGTGTTATATATTTATCCAAGTCTGTATATTAACTGATCGAAACGCATTGAAAAGTACAGAAGCAATGCTTTACACTGTTAACTTGATGTTATTTTTCTTCCATTTTCATGCATCAAACAGTACATGGGAACTAATTGCAGGTAAGAAATGAAGTTGTGAGTGGGTCGGACCACACGGTTTTTTTCCCGAGGAATCATTCCGAGCCAATCGTTTGGATTTGTCGCTGTACCTAATCAAATTTGTGGGTTGTTAGAGCGAACAAAGCGTAAATAGCTATGCTTAAAAAATACCAGATTTGTGAGATGACTGTCTCTCTCACACACACACACACACACACACACATCATGAGTGTGCTGGGAAATTGACCCAGACTCGGAGGTCTTCGGTGTCAACACCTTTTGAATGCAGAGAATCCCTGAGAGGCAACTGCATAGCTGTGAGAACCAGAGGTCAAGCGGGTGTTAGAACCCAACCGGGGATTCGTACACATGTCTTCATGACACTTTGTCCAATTTATTCCCATAGGAATGTGCAGAGTAATGCGATGATTACCTTATTAGTAAAGCGTGGCAGATATCTACAATGGAGTGCTTTACAGTAAAACTCATTCCTCTCGGACCATGAAGAATTCTTTAAAATAAAATGTAAAAAATGATGAGATTTAACTTCATTTAATCATTACTCTTGGGTCTGTGGCAATGGTACTGTTAGGGTTGTAGTGAAAATATCAGCACGCTTCAATGTCATTGAGCTCAATGGTAAACTTTTTAACGTTGCAGTTTAAGTTTTCTGAAATGCTTTTTTTAAACTAAGAGTTGCGCTTTTTATGTTCCCTGGTTTACGTGTTATACATCATAGATGGATTAACGTCACACGTCGTTACGTCTACACGACACACCGTCCGACGTTCCCTCCATAATTTCACGTATGGACGTAGAGTTCGTCTTCGTTATGGTACCGTATACAGTTTGGGGTGTTTCATTTTTAATTTTACGAAAGCTTTGAGTGCGGTTAAGTATTTGTCGTGCTGTACGTGCTAATAGATGACTGCTTGAAGCCGTGGGTTGCGTCCCAAACCGCGTAATCACCGTCTATGTATTAGCTGAAAGACATGTAATTTGTCGGTTTGGGACGCAGCCGTGCTCTCTTGTTTGCCGTCAAACAGTTGAGCGCTGCCCCGTTTGTGTCCGTGTCCTGTCTCACAATGCGGTAACAACTCCCACACGGCATTAATAGTGTGATTAAGGTGTGTACATGTCTGTAATACATGTCAATAATTCGAGTATGACTTTAATCAGATTAAGGTCATCAATCATTGCTGTTTACATGGTAGTTCCTTAATCAGAGTATCGTCTTAATCGGGTTAATATGGGATTATTGTTGTCCATGTAAACATACTGACTGTGTATTGTGTCCACCTGTCCACTTGACCCTGCCGTTATCTCTCACTCCATCCCTCACCCTCATTAACAAGTCCCCTGGGTCTGGTTTACATTCCTCTGCCTCGGCACTTACACCAGTTCACCAGCCGTGACATCCTCCAAACGCACACAGTCATGTCTAATGTTTCACCTGTTTCAGTTTCTAATGAAACACCCCCTTCGCTGTCGATGAATAGATTTCAATTTAGCAGCACGGGTAGCTTAACCTCTAGCTTAGCCCGTGTCGTGTTATTGAGCTGGCCGGTTAACATGATTGCTTATAAACTCCATAAACCTTCACGTTTCATCTGTAAAACTATATAAAGCATGTGCATCACACATTATAATGACATGTTATCATGTCATCGTATTATTCCGTAAAAATTAATACGTAATAACAATTTATTTCTATGAACGATTATGTCATATATGAGTTTTGGGTAAATATCACATCTGTAAATAATTCTATTTTTTAAAACTGTCTCATGTAATTGAGAAGGTTTCTTTGTTGCCATCATTTTCTTATTTGAACAATTTTTCATTCAAAAGAAAATTGTTACCCCAAAAGTATGTTTATAAATATATACTTTAACAGGTTAAGTTTCTTTAATCATTCTGACATGATTAAAGAAAGAAAGAAAGAAATATACGCATGAGCCCCACCCTTTCAAATGAATTCATATCTTAGTTAAATCTTTACTATTTGGCACGAGGCAGTCATTTTGCTAAATTCTTCTCCGCAGTTCCAAACCAACCACCGATCAGCACTTAAACAGCCCCACGGCATGATGCTGCCACCACCATGTTTCACTGTGTGTTCTGGTGGGGGGTTTGGGGGGTGGGATTTGGTATTCTCATCAGACCATCACACATTTTTGTTATCGTTTTGTAAGCTACATTTAATCAAAAAGCTTTACAGCAACAATACATTATTATTTAATATATTAATTCATTTATTTATTTATTTATACAAACTGAGCCACAAAACAAATTCAGAAATTTATATATATATTTATATTATGAAGATAGGGAAGACTGTGCGGTGTTCCTTGTGTGTGTTTAAACATGTAATGTAATTGTTTCTGGGAAATCATTCATTATTACATGTTATTGCCTTCCTCTGTTCACCACATTCCACATCCTATTTGAGTCATCCTATCTCCTGTTTGTGTACTGAGTCATTTAATTAAATTAATGATCAGTTTCCAGACAATTCTCTGACTACAGACCAAAACAAGACGGTGCATGCACAACTCTGTGCCCTTCGCTTTGAACCCGTCAATCATGGAAGCATTGATCTTCTTATTCAAGATGGCTACTTTTTTCATCCATCCAAAAAAAAAAAAAAAAAAAAAAGTAATTAAAAAATCATCCAAAGACATTGTTCGTCTCAACATCACTTCCTGGAATAATTAAACAAGTCTGTATTACAAATATAACTGCGTACAGTAAATGTCACGTTCAGACCTTAGGCAATGCCCCTGACCTAACTTCATAAGAAAAAAAAAGTCATGACACATGGATATGGTGTCGCAACTCAAATTAGTTTATTTCCTTGTTTCTCAACCATTTCATTCAAGAATGATAGCGAATTCACATTTATATGATACAGCGTACATAGAAGTAAATACAAGGAACATTCAGAATTTTGTACATTATTCACTAACCCCCCGACCCACTGAAAACTCTTCCCAGGATTAATTACCCACAAGCCACTTGGTGTCTCCTCCTTCACTTCTTTCGCTTCATCTCCATCATGCTACTCAAATAAGCGCAGGATTGAAAAATGAACGATTTTATTTGTAATACCAAGACCAGTGAGTAATATCTTCAACATCTACAGAACCATTAACCGGCAAATAGCAATAGGGTTTATTACACCGTTCTGACAGAAATAACCACAGCTTTGAAGAATCATCAAGGGGCGGGGCTTAAGTCAAATCTAATCAGCCAATCAAAAATCACATTGCATGACATCACCGATTTGTGTTAGCTAGCTTCCGTAAAGTATTACACACATAAAATATTATGCAGTTAGAAAGCTTGTGAGAATCTTTGTATATTATGTTTTGACCATACGAGATAATGCTTAGCACAATGTTAGCTAGCAAACCAGGTCAAACATTTGTTAATATTAGCAAAGCTTATTAGTTGGTCAGTATTGCGGTTTGGTAAGTCTACTAAATTGTTAAAGTGTGTAAATAAACCCAGTATTTTATGCTTTCACGGTGATGTGGTCTGTTTAAGCTCCGCCCCTTGCTGACCCGGTGGTTTCTGTTGTTCAAGAAACCGAGACCAAGCGTTGAGTAATTGAAATGAACAACAAAGATATTGTCACGGAAACGCAAACCTGATTTTATTTTCAGGCACTTGTGAGAATCTATATATATTTATACTTTTAAGTGCTACACCCTAATCTGTTTTTCTTAAACGAACAATAATAATAATAATAATAATCATAATAAGTAAAAAAGAACATAAAAGAAAAACCTAATTACACTTCTTGGTAAGAAAATTAGAAACTCCCTCCTACAAAAAGGGAATGCCTTCATTACAACTGAGATATTTATAAACAGTGTGTGAATGAAAACTTGCACCCTGGCTTCCTTTACTGATAAAAGGAACAATTTGGCGGAAATGAATTACAAACCTAATGTAGCTAACATGCAGTGGAAATCTGTTTCTCTCAAAAACGTTTGAAGCGGACTCGGTGATGAGGTTTAAGACCCAGTGAGAATTCCTGCCATCCATAAACATCAGCGAAATTTCACTGTGTAGCTGAGGGCGGCCATCTTGGACTCAAATCTTTCCTGTCAATAAAAGAGGTATTTGGCTGCACTGTTTATATATATATATATATATATATATATATATATATATATATATATATATATATATATATATATATATATATATATATATATATATAGTATATATATATAATTTTTTTTTCTTTATGTCATAGAGGGGAATTATTCAAAAGTGTGTGTGTGTGTGTGTGTGTGTGTGTGTGTGCGCTGTGGAACAGTGTTGTATTCCATCCATCCATCCATCCATCCATCTATCTTCTAAACCACTTATCCTTAACTGTGTTGTATTGTGTACGTTAATGTTTTATTGTCAGTAGCTAGCATGCTAGTTCAGCAGCTGGCCGTAGCGATCGCTGATTCGTGAACCAGATAGATCAATACATTTACTACGCTCGACAAAATTTTTTTTAAAACTTCATATTAATGCAGCAGTCATAAATAGTGTCATTTAGATCCAGATGTCTTTTTAGTGCCTGAGAGTATTTCAGTCGGATTTATAATTGGTATTTTATTTCTGCCTGGTTTCAGAATCAATATGCGCCGGACAAATCCTACAGTGCAAGATGCCTCGATGACTTTTCACATGTAATTAGGCTTGAAGCAAATTTCAGACACCAAGCACATCTACATTTGGGGTCATTTATGTTATATAATGGTAAAACACGTTCTGTGGAAAAGAACCAAGCGACCTTTTAGCACACCGGTTATTTCTAAAGTAAAACCTGAAGAACAGGTGATTGAAATCTTTTTTTTTTTTAAACATGAGGGCAGACCAGTTTATCGCTTCTGCTTTGAACGTCTTCTGAGGATTTACAGCCAGTCGTTCTGCTCCGTCAGAATCAAAAGAGAACTGCACACCCTCGACCCCTAACACAGGCCTCCTGTCATCTCCTATTCATCATGAAAAGGGCCGCTCGAGTCGAAACGTCTTCTTAAACCTCCAGTTAACAAAGTAAATCCTCCACCGGTGATGGCACGGAGCCGAGTAACGCTTTACGGTGGACATCGGACGTGACGTTTAAAAGGTTTAAAAGTGTCACAAGCGTTAAAACCTCGTGATAATTCTACGCCTCTGGATATCTGTTTCTCGTTTTCGTTCAGCTCTGTACCTTCATTAGTAACACACGGCAACATTAAATCGTTCAGGGTTAAAGGAACAGCTTGGACCAAATAGGACATGTACACCAAATGTAGTTGGGGTTGGTGGCTTGTTCTCCTTGTCGGTTTAGACCGTGGCTAATGTCGCTAACAATGCGATAGACGTTTATATCCACCAGTTTGTACATTATGTTTAACGCTGCCTCAGAAATCAGCCCACTGATTTCTGATCAGCCCGAGCGCCTGAGGAAGAACCTGCCGTGACGCTTTGCATGTTGGATTCTTTGCTGTTTCTGGTTCGTATTAAGGCAGTGGTCAATGTGTGTTGCTTATGTGGTGTCGTGTTTCTCTCACTTATTACAGCCTTCATTAAAGTCATTTGATTTTGGTTAACCTGAAGTATTCAAATGGGGTGACCGGTGAGAGAGAGAGAGAGTGAGAGAGAGTTTGTTTTTTTTCCAGAAAGTGTGCTTGTCGTTCCTGATCTAGGTCACGACGATGTGACCGAGCTCTTTTGTCATGGTGATGACCCTGGCCAGGTAACTACAGGGATCAACTTACCTTCCTGTTCAAGAAAAACAACAACAGTATACTGTTTCCCAGCGTTAGAACCGGACCACCATGACACCAATACTTTGTTGTCCGTCCATAACATTTTTCGCGCTTTACTTCAAACTTCAAACCAATTCAAAGGGGAAAAAAAATTAAAAACGGGAAAGAAAATGACTAAAAGAACCTGAAAACCGAAAATCAATGCTTGTTAGTAATTTATCAATGTTTTAGCTAGTGGAAATGATCATGGCAACCTGATGAATAGCAACAAAGAGTTACCACGGCAACAAAACAAGTGATTAACACAACCATGGCAAGTAAAAAATGTATCATGGCAACAAAACAGTTGCTGTGATGACCACAGTAACAAAGAAGAATCACAATGACAGGGTTACTATGGTAACAAAGAGTTGTTGCGACAACGGCAACAAGAAAACGTATCATGGCAACAGGGTTACTACGGTAACAACAAAACGTTCTAGTGACGGGATCAAAGGGTTAACACGGCGAAAAACAGTTATCATGACAAAAAATGAAGTGTTACCATGGCAACAAGATAATTTTTTTTAATCTGTTAGCATTAGCACACATTCTTAGCACGTCTTATTTTTCCTCTCCTACTTTCACCACAGCGTCTATAAATCGCTTTATCTGAGGCTCGACTTTCTCCTTTGAAGTTCATCCAAGTGGTTTTTTGGTGCCAGCAGTCGTTCAGCCTCTGGAGAGCAAGGCTTGCGTAATTCGCCTTGCACATTGTTCAACATCGCATATTTATGGCGTATTTTACACAATTTACAACCCTCGTTACGACCGATTTCACCAAAGCTTTGATTAGCCGAAGTGTGTGAACCAGAGATAAAGATTATAATTGCATTAGCGGTACAGACAGAACTGGATAGATTGATAGATTTGTGGGATTCGGAAAAACCGAAGACGGAAGCACCCTGCGTTCACACGGCTTGTTTTCTCGTTCAGTCTGCCGTCGTCCAATTCGCTAATCGCAATGAAATGAACTAAAATGATGAATTCGCTTAAAATGAGCTCTGCTGTATGCAATTGTGATTTCCTGACTTTATAAAAAAAATGATGAAATGCTAAATAATACGACGCGCCATATCAAGTGCTATTTTGTGTGTTGCTGAATAATGAGGGTGGAAGCCATATTGGTAAAGTAAACCAAATTCGCAGGCCAAAAGCGAAAAAATGTGATGGCGCCAATCAAAGCAAACAACAAATGCGAACAAAATCTTTCACGCTGGGAAAATGGAGCCTTCTTGCACCATTAAGTCTCGTGTTAAACTGAGAAATAATTCAATTCGGTGCATCGTTGCTGTGTGAACGCAGAGGCTTGGGTGGTGCTAATGATGCATGTCGGCTTGCTGGTTCTAAACGAAAGGTACATGCGAAACCTGACAACCTGAGGTTTAGGCTTGATGGCGTTAACATTTGAAATGAGCACGACCGGACCGTGTAATACATTAGTTTAGCATGTGGTTGTGTATTGTGTAAGCAGGAGCTATGGCTTGATGAGCAGAAGTGTGTGTTTCATCACACGACAGAGGTAGCCGTGGACTTGGGCATTATGCTCTGAGCGAGATCTTCCCGGTTGATTTTCCTCAGTGCAGCGCACAGTGCGTCGAGGCTGGCAGAGTCACGGCTCGCCCAGTCACTCAGCAGCGCTCGGACTGGCCTCTCCTCCTGCCCGAAAGAGGCGATGCGCTCTTCTTCATACCCGAGCAAGCCGGCCAGGCTGGACCAGTCATTTTCCAGCGGTGCCGCATCATCCAGGAGCTTCTCCAGCTCTTCACTAGCATGCAGGGGCAAACTCAGGCCTTCGTCGATCTTCACCACTGACAGAGAGAGAGTTTACATATGTTAATTCACGGTTAATGGAAGAACTTGAGTTCAAGCTCAACTTCCATGGTCGAAAAACATCCATACTTTTTCTAGAACATTTTCTGCATTTCTATAGACTACCCATCCATCCATACTGCTCATACTACACAGGGGTTGCAGGGAGCCTGGAGCCTATTCCAGGGAACTCGGGGCACCCTGGACGAGGAGGGCCAGCCCATTGCAGGGCTTTTCCAATTTGGAAATGCCCATCATCCTACATCACATGTATTAGGACTGGAGGAGGAAACTGTAGTACCCATAGGTACGGCGAAACCATTCAAACGCCACATGGCAGAGACAGGGTTCGAACCCTATACATGCGAGGCAAACGCATGTATTTACCAATTCTCCGTATAAACAAATACGTTCTTAAGGGTCCATCAGTTGTCTCTTTGGGGAACCTTTAAAGGAATCCATAACAGAGAGCTTCTCAGTCAGAAAAAAAAAAAAACTTTATTCAATGAATCTTTAAAGAACGCTTGAAGAGCTACCAGTCAATGTTTTTTGGCCTCTTGGTCTTTCAAAATAACAGACATGAGTAGACATTCCAGAGGAGGATGGAGAGATTTTCTTAAAGTCCTGATCTCATTTAAATGACGCTGGAGTTAAGCATAGAACTGGAAAAGTGTGTGTATACCTGTTTGTGCCAGGCCTTGTCCCTCCTGTAAACTCTGGCTATCTACAGAGATGCCGCTGTCGCTGTGCAGTTTTTCTCCCTCAGGTGACGGCGTCTGGCTCGGGTTCTCCATGCCCGATCGATTACTACCCTCTTGTTTGTTGTGTTTGCAGCTCTTCCACCTGAAACGTGACACGCAACACACACACACATATGCGCATACAGTGTGAGGGATCAGATACAACACAACTCTAATGAGTTATTCAAGCAGAATGTGCAGTATATAGATCAGATTATTATTTCTGAATATGTAAATGTTCTGGGGGTGGGGGTGGGGTGGGGGGCAGGTAGAGTTAGGGTTGTCAAAAATGTTGAGGATGTGCCTTGTTAAAATCTATAAAGGAATCCATGCTATGAAATAATATAAGTAAGAGAGACTTTTAAAATCTCCCTTGCCGTGTCTGTTTAACATTACGTGGGCAGGAAGGGTTGCGAAGGTGTTTCCAGAAACTTCCTGCTTTCCCGTAATCAAATTAATCGAATCCATTCTGTTGTGTCCACCCCACAGTTGGTCAGCTCGTGTGATAGTTTGCGCTCTTCATGTCGTATTCATTTAAAAAGGGTGCAGTACGTACGTCTGCCAGAATCTTACTGCCTTCAAGTAAATAGAAACCAGACATGATAATCCCGTCCATTCTGTTATAGCCGTTAGATTTCAGCGTAATACCCCTCGGTTTGACCTAACTCACATCATTTTGGTGTTTTCGAAATTATCCAGCAAAAGACAGCCATAAAGATTCTGAATAAATGAGTGAAAATCTCGAGTGATGTTCAGAAACTATTTGGTAAAATACCACCAGGCACAGGTACTTTACATCCCTGGGCCTGCCTTAGAAGATCGATAAACGCTAATGTATTAGACACCAGATTTCCTGCTCTTTTAAAGCAGGTCAAAGGCCCAGAGCCGTGTGTTTTAAATATTTCAAGTGTCCTCAATTCGGAATCCAACACTTAGAAACGCTCTTAACTGTACGCGAATCCCATTACCTTTGCATCCACTCGACAAGCTGTTAGCAGTTAACTTGGAGAAAAGGAGAAAATGCTCATTTAATATTAATGCAGCGGCTGAAGGATGAGGACTGAAATGGCAGCTTCTGGGATTCCTAAACACACTGATAAGTTATAGGTCGTGGTTTAAAAACGAATAAATGCTGTGTGAGCTTGTTTCCTCCTACATCTCCTACATATCCCCCAGGGAGAAAAGAAAATACATTTGTACTGTATAATGTAGTTTTTCTTTATTTGTGGCATGAGTAGCTCAAAAAACTTAGCTCAATATTATGAGTCATTTTATAACAATTCTGGCCAATTATCTCTAATTTTTTACTTACTACAGTTGTAATCTGTACTGCAACTGTAGTAAGTAAACATCTTCTTCTGGAGGAAGAAGAATGAAGAAAGAACACTCTGTCCACAATCGAGCATGGTGGTGGCTCGGTGTTGCTCTGGGGCTGCTTTGCATCCTCTGGCACTGAAAACCTGCAGCGTGTGGAAGGTGAGATGGGGTCATTGAAGTATCAGGAAATCCTAGGAGAAAACGGCATGCCATCTGAAAGGGAAGCTCACAGGAACTTCCAACAGGACAATGATCCCAAGCGTACCTCAAATTCCACCAAGGCTTGACTGCAGAAAACGTCCTGGAAGATTCTACAGGACCATCACAGTCACCTGACTTGAACCCCATTGAAATCTCTGGTGGGTTTTGAAGAAGGCGGATGCAGCATGCAAATCCAAGAATATTACTGAACTGGAGGCCATTGCTCATGATTAATGGGATCAGATTCCTCAGGAACGCTGCCAGAAGCTCTTTATCTCGTTTGCAGCCGGTTATAACAGCAAAAGGAGGTCTACTAAGTACTAAAGATGCTTATCGTGAAGGGGATGAATAATTTTGAGACTGGAGAAGCCATTGTAAGTTACACTTTCAATTGAATTTGGGGAAACCACTTGAAGCATTCGTTGTTCGTTGTGTTGAACTATTTCAATTACTTTTGTTTGATCTGAACAGCTCTGTAAATTTTGACAATAAACCTGATTTGAAATGTGGGTTGAATAATTTTGATTGCACCTGTATATCCAGTGAGATAATACTTCTTATTATCTTCAAACTGTGACTTATCTGAACCACTCCTGCATTGCTTTGGCATTTGAAGCAGTCTTGTATTTTTTCAGCCCCTTGTATTTTGCTCCATCCATTCCTCTTTCAATTTTGACAAGAAGCCCATGTTCTGAGGATGAAAAGAATCCCCAGACCCGATGATGCTACCACCACATTTCACTGTAGGCAACTCGTTAACTGAGCTATGGCCTATGTTTGTGCCATACATATCACTTGGAAACTTGTCTCGGACAAATATCTAAATCTTGGTCTCATTCTCTGGTTCACTCTGGCTTTTATGTGGCTCTTCATGAGCAATGGTTTCTTACTAGCCAACTTTCCATACAGTCCTTATAAAGAAAGGCCATAAGTCAATTGTGTAACAATATCATTCATCTGGAGCTTCCAGAACCGGAAGTTGGATTCTTAAGTAAGCAGAATTTTCCAGTTTTTGATTTTCTTTGAAATACTTGCTTTTAAATTTCAACTTAAAGTCTGACCAGCAATTAATTTTGACTTAAAAAATTCTCTCTCTTTAAGGGAAAATAAATTTCCAATAAAATTACATGTATTTATCATTTAGAATTTTGAGATACAGTGGCTTGCAAAAGTATTCAGCCAAATCTGATCATCACCAGGGGGGCTGAATACCTTTGCAAGCCACTGTATCTCAAAATTCTAACTTATTATCTTAAAATGTTGGCATATTGTCTGTAAATTTGACCATATTATCTCAAACTGACATTATATGAAATGTTGGACTTCTTATGCCAAAATTCTTTGCAAAAAGTAAAAATTCAATAATGTGTGTGTTGGGGGGAGCTGAAATGTGACTGGGTATGGAGGGGGGGTGAAATGTGACTGGGTGCAGAGGGGGTGTGAAATGTGCCTGGGTGTGGGGGGTGTAACTGGGTGTGGGGGAGGGGAAGTGAAATGTGTCAAGGTGTGGAGGGGGGTGAAATGTGACACTGGGTGAAATGTGACTGTGTGTGGAGGAGGGGTGAAATGTGACTGGGTGGGGGGTGTGAAATGTGACTGGGTGTGGAGGGGGGAGATGAAATGTAAATGGGTGTGGGGTGGGGGGTGAAATGTGACTGATGTTGCGGGGGTGAAATGTGACTGGTGTGGGGTATGAAATGTGACTGGGTGTGGGGGAGGGGATATTTGATTGGGTGTGGGAGATGGGGTAGGTGAAACATGCCTTGTTGTGGGGGGGTTGAAATGTAACTGGGTGTGGGGAAGGGGGAGGTGAAATGTAACTGGGTGTGGGGAAGGGGGAGGTGAAATGTGACTGGGTGTGGGGGAGTGGGAGGGGGAGGTGAATGTAACTGGATGTGGGGGAGGGGGAGGTGTTTCCGCTCACCTTTTGATGACGATGAAGGCGACGAGGACGAGCAGCACAGCAGGTACAATGGAGGCGTACAGGGGAATGAGATTATCACCCGGGCCCAGTTTCTTGGGACCAGTAGTCGGCATGTCCTCCGTGGGTTCTGGTGGGTATTCCGATGGAAAGGTGGTTAAGTTGAGCTCAGGCTCTGAAGGCTCCAGAGAGGACAGTGGCGTGCTTGAAGTATTCAGAAGGTTCGAGTCTACTCGAAGAGGAAAAATATGTATAAACAAAAAATGTACATGTTGAAACTTGTGAACAAAATTGCTCTAATAATATCATTCTGGTTCGTTGGTTTATTTTGTTTTTCCCACAGTTTCCCTCCAATATGTTCAATTGTTGGCAATTCTCAACTACCAGCCATCTCTCCCATCACACGTTAGCTACCAACTATACGTGCTTCCATGGCTTCGATGGTTGTGACATTGTCAGGTTCCTGTTGATAAGACTAGCCTAAGAAAATGTGCAAAACTGGAATACTAGCATATCTACAAAGCTAGCATACCTAAAACGTTAGCATACTGTACCTATAATGCTGACATAATAATGTGTGCCAATTTGTAAGAACCTGCACTTAGATGGAAAACAAGTTTCAACTTAAATTGTATTTAAAACATTTTTTTTGCTTTGTTTGTCTTCAATGTTATTGAATTTGACTTTTTTTTTTTTTGGTACTGCGAGCGACATCAGGCCTCGGGCAATGCGAAAGGAAAAACAAAGCGAGGAGAAAACAACATTATCGCCGCGGCTGCTTTCCTTCGGTCTGCAGTGGAAAGTTCGAGTGAGTGAGAGATGGAGCGGCAGATGAGATTAGACGTGATTCGATCGGAAGCCATAATAAACACACTCTCGCTCTGAGTCGAGGCTAATGCACGCTAAAGCAGGTCCGCGCTATAATGGGCCTCGAGCTACAGGATGTTCGGCTGCAGGGACAGATGGACGCACATATTGAGGATCTTCTGATATTCCGGGCATGGGGGCGGAGAATGGGAGCCTCAGGGGTGGGTGTGAGGGGGAGGGGAGGAGAAAAAAGGACCACACAGTGATGGAGGTGAAACTTTCTATTGTAGAAGGTATTGGGTCTGTGTGTGCGTGTGTGTGTGTATATATATATATATATATATAGAGAGAGAGAGAGAGAGCTTGCACTGGAGACTCCTTCCATAAATGTAAATCTTCTCACAATATAAATCTTTTTTTCCATCTGTTATGAGCGTTTATTATATTGTCTGGTTTTTTGTATTTTGACCACTCCCTGCTCCCTTTTCCCAGTGCCATACATACACCATATCAATACACACACACACACACACACACACACACACACACACAAAAGTCTCCCTCCCCAGAGACAGGACACCAGACACCAGCATGGACAGAGATCCTCTTTGTGGTGTACAAAACACTCTCAGTCTTTTCTTTGCTCTCTCTCTCTCTCTCTCTCTCTCTCTCTTGCTTTCTGTCTCACTCTCTTTATCTTTGCATCTCTCTTATGCACCGCTGAGGCGGTCTCCATCAATAAAGACCAGACTCCCGTCTCGCTCGTCCTGCTCCCCTCCGGTCCTTTTCTCGGCTCGTCTCCTTTCTCGCTCACGTCTCCTTTTTGGTTTTTACACCACAACACATGAAGGTCATTTCGTTGTTATTCCATCCATCATACATCCCTGGGTTTTTTTTAAGGTAAAAGAGAGAACGAGATGGAGTGTGTGTGTGTGTGTGTGTGTGTGTGTTTGGATTGTTCCTCGTTAGATACAGTAATTACACTCTAAATGGAAGCAGATGGACTCGGCCACTTCAGAGAGGTTCTAAAGAGATTAGGTTCAACTCTATTGGGTTATACTTTATTGACCTGGTTTATGAATGTTATCAATTAACAGGGATTCTCTGGCAATCGCAAAATTCGAATAATTTCAATTTCGCTCGAGGTCACGTAAAAAAAATATATATATATATATATATTTTTTTTTTTTTTTTTTTAAAGAAGCAATGATATGAATTATGTTGCTATCTGAAGACGGCTTCCTACAGTACAAGGTCAGCATGTTGGAGTAGGATTCGTGTTCCGTGCTGTTCAGAAGGCTTACTCATTACTACTTCCCATAATTCCTAGAACCATTCCTACAAGCAAGAGCATTGTGGGTCGATGCACGCCCACAAGAGATAAGCTACAAGTGGCACACCCGATTGTTCTTCAAGGGTTTGTCAGATAATTAAGAATCCCGCCAAAAAAATGGGAACGTTTTGCTAGATATAACCTTTAAACCGTTCACACAGAGGGTCATGCAATCTGAAACATGTTGTTTCCGTCTGATTGTGTAAATGTGGATCCGGAGCCCATCCCAGGACACGCTTTAACACCTAGGGGCAATTTAACTTCACCAATCCGTTTTCACTCTGCCGGCATGTTTTCTGGAGGTTAGAGGAAATCCGAGAACTCAAAGGAAACCCACACGTCGACACGGCGAGAGAACGTGTGAAACTCCGCCCGTTTCGGATTCAAATTCGGATATTTTTCGGGCGAATTCATACATTTTGAAAGTGAAAGCCTGAAGGTAAGACGTTTCTATGGTAAATTCATGCACGAATATCAATATCAGTATCAATGTATGTGCGCCTTGAGCCTGGAAAAGCCTTCTTCTAATCTCGGGTATTAAATGGCCTGAGTCACTGTGGAGAAATGGAAACGTCATTCACGCAAAACACACACACACACACACATACTGTATAAACACTGTTGAAAACGTAACCACATGTCAGTGCAGGTGTGAAAGCCTCGTTAGCTCAAAGGTGTGACGATGTAGAAGATGATTTGTCCCGACTCTCGCTGGAGGTTATTATTTGTTTATAGAGCATTAACTACATAGCTACCATCAGAGCAAGCCTAGTCATGCCAGCCAGGACAGAATACCTGCCTCAAATATACATATATTTATATATATATATATATATATATATATATATATATATATATATATATATATATATATATATATATATATATATATATATGTGTGTGTGTGTGTGTGTGTGTGTGTGTGTGTGTGTGTTTCTCTACAGCAGAAATGTTCCCAGAGGTCATTTTGTGAAACCCGATAAGGCAGGAGAGAAACTTCATCTGTCCTTCATCTATCGACTGCATTTGCTTCTCCGCATCTGCTCTTTCACTCTTTTCCCTTCCTCTTCTCCATCTTTATCTCAAGAGTGCATCTGTCTCGCCTTTCATTTCACTCCTCCTCCTCGTACCTCATACGTGCAATCCTTCAGCTTTTGGTCGTGCACAAATGGTTCGGGGCCAATTCAGGGACAGCGGTTTGTGATATCTGAAATATGACCCGTGCGCGTTGAGGAAATCTGTCATTCGGGCCAGTCGTACAGCTTGGACACAAATAGCATACTGTAGTAAGAGTGCCTAAATAAATCAACAGGAATTAGTTTGGATTTATTTTTCACAATGGGTCTACGTTTGGTAAATATTTTTAAATGGTGATGAACAGAACGCAGCAACTCGATGATGTGTAAATGAAGACTCGGGCAGCGGTGCGACGTAGATGAGGGGTGTAAACTGGTGGACTGGTGGCAGACCCAGTGACGTATTTCAGTGAACAAAGCAATATGAAAACTACGCATGCGACGAAAAACGTATCCTGCGAATCAGTGTGGCATCTGTAGCGAATCCTCTGTTTCTCCAATCAGTTCAGTTTCTCCAATCACATGCAATGATGTCAATAATATAGCTGAAGGCAGCTTGTCGAGGAAACAGAAGAGTTTTCACAGATGTTCATAGATTCACAATGACCTCGTTTTTTTTATTTTTTTTATTATTTGTTTAAAAAGTCCCGGATAAAAACCGAATGTCTGGCGAAGAACTGTGTTTATTCTGAGCTCTCATCTGTTCTGGGTCAATACTGATAATGTTTAGCTGAACTACAGAATAAAACATTACCACAGTTTTCACAGAATGGAAACCTACGTGTGCAAAAAAAAAACTATACCACAGGAAATATTGCAGGAGATGCGATCTTTTCGGGGAGTCAGAAGAGAAAATGGAAGAGAACCAGAAGAAAGTCGGAAACGGATGAGAACCAGGAGTAAAGAAATTGGCATTTCAGTGGAGCCGTGTCTGGAGGAGCCAATCGGGAACAAATTCACAGCAACCGTCGGCTTCGCTGCTTTCCCTAACAACGGCATTGATGAAGTTATTGGTCGACTACTTTACATAACCCATAACATAACAGTGTATATTTTTCAAAAAAGTATCAGTAGAATAAATATGCATAATGTGCATAGTGCATAGAGTTGAATAGTTTCAAGATTTCTATCATTCTAGATAGTGTGAAAAAAAAGAGCCGTAGCATACTATGAGATTTAAATATTGGAGTTTTTTTGCATTTGGTCCGCAAGGCCTGAGTTTGACGTGAAACCCGAGAAAAGTCCAATCATACATGTCATTCTCATGCAGCAGCGATGTTAACCGAGGGCTGTACTGTTCGCCGTAACTGTAATCAGAGCACTCTCAATGTTTAGACAGTAAGCTAAGAGAACAAGTAATCCACAAACACCACAAGTAAGGAATGAAACATCTTGCGCTGGGGATTCTGCTCGGGTGAAATTTAACTACGTCCCCATTTCTCAAGGTCATCCTTGGTGAATTTATGAGGCTGGAGGAAAAAAAAGTGCCCTGGGCTGAGCCACGTGCTCAGGCTTTCCCGACTCGGACCTTTGTGGCTGTGGCAAAATCAGAAAAAAACTCTGGGAATGTCACAGGGGTAAAAGCCAGCGAGCAGCAGGCGCCGTAACACGAACTGGACGGACTTCATTGTGTAGGAGCGTGGCGAGAAAGACTCCGAGAGATGGAGGGTGATGGAAGGAGGCTGGGGTGAGAGAGAGGACGGCAAAACGAGATAGAGTAGCGCATTAACGCGGCGTCTCTCCAGGCACAAAGCCACACATTGTATTAGGCAACGGGTAAGGTGAAAGGTCAGTCCCAGCCATGATAACTCTATCAATGCCCTGCTGTGGAGGGTCGGCGTACAATGTGTTCTCACACACACTCCGAGTGATAATCGTATGACGGACAGAAACTGGAATTCAAGACAATTCAAGATCAGCGTGATCTTCCATAACGCCTTTGTTTCGAACCTCTGAGTCAGGAAGTTTCAAGGTCAGACCCACAAAATTCCCTTCCATTCAAGTGCCACTTCCTGCTTCTTATACCTTCTGTCCTTTTACACCGCAGCACTGTTGAATTCTAGATTCTGATTGGTGAGAAGGTGTGAAAATATTGCTCTGGGGAAATGTAGGAGCTCTGACAGTGCTCGGAACGTTTCTTCTTGTGGTTGACTATCCGTTCGTTTTAAACTGTTATATGAATTCATTTCAGGCCACCAATTGCACCAATCAAGACCTCTCCACTCGCATAACTCCGAAAGTATTCCCATTCCCTGTCACCAATGCATTTTCAAGGGGCTCGCCAGGCGAGTTGGGATCCTGATGATGCCACAGATGGCATAGTCTCTCAAAACCAGGTGTCTTTGAGGTCATGTATGTGGAACAGGGCTGTGGCTGGCTACACGGTTCTTGGAGAAAGCACGTGTTCACGTTGGTAGCAGTGGTTGAGTGGTTGACTGTGGAGGGAATGCTGAACAAAAAGAGGTGCATTTGTGAATCCGGTTTGTCTCGCTGTTTCGTCTTTACTGTCTGATCCCTGGTTTTTGACCTCTATCTGTCTCTCTGCCATTGTTTCAACGTCACTAAGTAGATTTCGCGCTATAGCAATGAAGCTAAACCATACACTGTCATGGTAAAATGACTATAATTGATTGGACCCTTCTTTCATGGGAGTCTTCTCTTCCCCTCGGTCATTCATCACACACCCACATGGTAGAAGCTCTGAAACTGATCCGTTTATTAATGAGATTACACACCACTTTCACGCAGCCTCCTCCGCTAACCTAAATGGCTTCCTGTGTGGGCCCCCTACACACACACACACACACACACACTCTAATTACAGCAAGACCCAAGAACATGTTCGGACGAGATGAGATCAAAATCATTTCTGAAACCTGGGTTTCCTCATTTTCTTCCGCTCTGTGATGCAATGCTGGATTTCTCTTTATCACAATCGGAACATCGACGTCAAGCTTTTTTCAGAAATCCAGACTGTTTTGAATGAATTCTACCAGCAGTAAGGCGATAAGGACCTGTCCTGTTGTTGAACCTCCAGCTCATTAGCTTTAAGCCTTTCATCATCTGAGTGCGTCGTGTCCATCTATTCATTAACCTCTTGCCTACAGTAGCCTGGCAACCTCTGACCTTTCACCCTGTGGACTAAGATTAGAGTGAAATGTCAGCTTGAAGCTTGAATCTCCAGCAGTGAGACAATTTGAGATATTTCACTAGCAACGACACACCCTAAACACACCCTAAACACACCCTAAACCCCCTTCAGTCACAATTTTTATAATGTTTCACGTGATAGGTATTGAAGCAAACACACACACACACACACGCACACGCACACACAAGCACACGCACACATACACACTGTAGCGCCTAGGATACTGCGCTCTGAGAAAAAACTCAACTAAACATGTTGCTTATTATTAACGCATATCAGGAAAAATAACGAGGTTATAAAGTGTTCTACAAGACAAACAACGACACACCTTAGAATGCTAATTACTAGCCTGTGAGGTATGCTAATATTGTGTGTGGTAGAAATATCTCACTGTTTTCAACAGGAGGTGAAATTGTTAGCATTTTTCCGACACTAGCGCCCTATTAGATTTCATCCCTTAGCCTGTTTTTAGCCTAGCGTGTCTTTCATTCTGGCTACACGTAATAGCACATACTTTAACAAGCCTTCCTTGCTAGTTTTACCTATTTAACTAGCAAACGTCTTGGACTTATGGAGACAAATGTTATGTTATGTTATGTTAGAAAAACATATCAAATGGGTCTAACGTTCAGTAACGTTCAGTAGAAACGTTCATCAGAAATGTTCAATAAAAATGAAACATCTTTTTTTGGGTCTAAAATCCATCTTACAAAGAGACGAAATGTAAGATGAAACTCAAGAAATGTTTTTTTGCTAGCTATTTGTTAGCTAGCTTCCCAACACTCTCAGGTAATTTAGCATATATATCTTTGACTGATTGTGTTTTAGCGTTCACTTTGCCGGTTTGGAAAGCTTTCAGGAAAGCACGGTGGATGGAAAAACGATAGTAATAGTTTTACCACGTTGGCTTTAAATCAACGTATAGGCAACGAGTGGACGGGGGGATAAAGGTCACAGGATTAACTTCTGACCTCTTGCCTTTCAGGGTGCTAGTCAGTTTGACTACAGTGATGCATTTTTTTGATGGGTTTATGAGATATTTATACTATTATGAGATTTACGATTGGCCAAGTGCTGTTAGAAATCTCCTTCCCTCTGCCAGTTTCTCACCTGTTTTCACTTTTCCTTCTAACATCTGTCACTTTTGCTTTATTAATGCATCTCTCAGCTCTCTCTCTCTCTCTCTCTCTCCATCTATCCATCTATACTGGATTCTGGTTTCTACTATAGTAACTGATCATTCACAGGCACTTGCTCTACAGACACGCCATAGAAGAGTCTTTCAAATGTGTCCAATTGTTGATTATTTACTGAAAGAGTCTTGATTCTTGTAAATGATTCTTGATGACAGCTTGACCTTTACAGACCACATCTCAACAACTGCACGGTCCTGTAGATTCATCCTGTTCAACATCAAGAAAATCAGACCCTGCCTCACCGAACAGGCCACACAGATACTACTCCAGGCTCATTATCTCAGAACTGGACTACTGCAACTCACTACTCTCGGGCCTCCCGGCAGTTCCACCAAACCCCTTCAGATGATTCAGAATGCTGCAGCGCGCCTCGTCTTCAACCAGCCCAAGAGAAGCCATGTCACACTCCTCTTCATCTCCCTCCACTGGCTTCCAGTAGCCGCCCGTATCAAATTCAAGGCCTTGATGCTCACCTACAAGACCTTGTCTGGAACAGCGCCCTCCTACCTCAACTCTTTCCTGAAGGCTTACGTTCCCTCACGCAATCTGCGATCAATCAACGACCAACGGTTAGTAGTACCAACTCAGTGTGGCTCAAGGTCCCTTTCAAGAACCTTCAAACGAACTGTTCCTCAGTGGTGGAATGAACTTCCAACTTCAATCCAGACCGCAGAATCTCTCACCATCTTCAAAAAAACAGCTAAAGACCCACCTCTTCCATGAACACCTAACCAATCCATAAAAATAAAAAATAAAAATTTTAAATTACTCTGGCACTTACACCTCTACTCTGTTCACTTTGCTTCTTCTGGAACTCAATTAATAGATCTTGTACAGTAGCACTACTTGTATTGTTCTCTGTTATATATATCGCTTTGCTTGTATTCTCTCCTTTGTAAGTCGCTTTGGATGAAAGCGTCTGCTAAATGAATACATGTAAAATGTCCAATGTAAATGTAAGGAGTCTCCAGTGTCAGAGGTAAAACTGTAAATTTACATTTTCCAACATCTTCAGGACAGAGGAGTTTTGCGATTAACATGGCAAAACATGTTTTTTTTTTCTTTATTAACTTCAAAAGAGAGGAAAAAAAGAGAGGCTGGTGAGGGAACGACTGTTATAGCTGTTATAACGTATACTAACGTATACTATATTAATGTAACAGATAAAAAACCTGTTAAAATGATGTTGTTTAATGAATAAACTGTACTTCGAAGGGGTAACAGGAACTCACTCGTCTTGGCAAAGTCAAGAGTGCACCATTTCTACAGCGCCGCTTTCGTACCTTGGCACACGGTGTCGCTGACGGCGGTGCAGTGCTGGAGCTCCTCCGTATCCTCGCAGATGGTGCACGGCAGGCACAGGTTGAGCTCACTCTCTTGGTCTGAGTATGTGTCGTCCGTGCATATCTCGCATATAGTGTCCTGCTCGTGAGCGCAGCGCCTCAGCACGCCGCTGCCCAATGGACACGTCGTACATGCCTGGCACTGCCCCGTTATGTGTGACATGAAGTAGCCATAGTCGCACACGCAGGTGGCATCGTTGGCGTCCGTGCATGGCGTCTCCATCCGTAACAGCCCAGTGCACTCTGTGCATTTCCTGCATTTCTCCGTGTGGCTGAAGATCTCCGAGAACGTCTCACCTGCAAGGAATGAAAGCAACGTTAGACAGATGGACTTCTAAAGCATCCGTCAAAAGCATCAGCTCATCATTAAGAATGGAGGGCAAGGTGGCTTAGCATGTTTGCCTCGCACCTCTGGGGTTGGGGGTTCAAATCCCGCCTCCACCCTGTGTGCAGAGTTTTCATGTTCTCCCCATGCTTCGAGGGTTTTTTCCGTGTACTCCGGTTTCCTCCCCAGTCCAATGACATGTGCTGTAGGCTGAGTGGCATTTCCAAATTGTCCATAGTGTGTGATTGTGTGTGCAATTGTGCTCTCGTCCAGGCTGTCCCCCACCTTGTGTCCCAAGTTCCCTGGGAACTTCAGGCTCCTACGATAAGCGGTATGTAAAATGGATGAATGGATGGATGGAAGACTTAAGAATCTGATTCTTATTATCATCATCATCATCAAGTTTGA
The DNA here is from genome assembly GCA_012411365.1 of Ameiurus melas. Classification (NCBI taxonomy): domain Eukaryota; kingdom Metazoa; phylum Chordata; class Actinopteri; order Siluriformes; family Ictaluridae; genus Ameiurus; species Ameiurus melas. Next base: position 1,823,817 of record CM022760.1, on the reverse strand, counting down.
TATGATTTATTTATAAAAGTATACTTTCTTAAGTTCCATGTTCATTTTTCCCCCCAAAGTAAATAAACAAAGAAACAAGCGATAAACAAACAAATAAATCGACTGATTCATTCATTAATAAAGTCTGTTAAAAAAGAAATGTGGAGTGTCAGCGTAGTATGAACTTTCACAGAGTTGATCTAAATGAAACACAAAAGATTCATTCAGCATATTTACTAGATCATATGATGTTTTCAAATAAACACTGTTCCTAAAATTACCGTGTGATAAGGGTGTGCAATGAGACAAGGGGGAAAAAAAGGGATACTAAGAGAGTGAGCACTCTCGGCACTGTGTTTAAGAGCTCATCTGACCTTCCCTGGCCTCTGAATTTCTGCTGAATTAAGCCAATAGTCTGAGTAAGAAGAAAATGGTGAGTTTATTTACACAGGAATGAAAGAGAAACTTGCTTGTTTTAAAATAATTCTTAATTACAACAAAAAATGCTTTTCGAGATCTCATGCTCGTAACAGGTCAAGTCTCAGTTAGAACTTGTGACAGTAGTCAGTTTTTGGAAACTTTTTTTTTGGAATCACAAAGGTGCTAAAAGTTTGCAAGCAACCATACAGTATCTTTGGAAAAATAAACATGAATAGTAAAATATAATGGACAGAAAGTTGTTTGCAGATGACTAACTATCTGCAGCATTGTTCATTCATTCATCTTCAATGAGCGCTTTATCTTAGTCAAGCTGCCAGAGTCTATTCCAGGAGCACTGGGCGTAAGGTGGGAATACACCCTTGATGGGACACCAGGCCTTCGCAGGGCACTTGACATGTGGGACTAAACCAGAGAACCCAGCGCTAACCCACCCAGGCATAAAGGGAACATGAGAAACAGTCACCTCAGGATTGGACCAGGGACCCTGCAAGAAGGCAATGTCTTTCTTTTTGTTTCCTTAACTTTTTTGTCAATCACATTTGAGTTATTGCAGGTGTCCTCAGCAGAGATGCCACTACTATTCTGGTATTTCAAGTCTTTTATAAGTCTAGAAATCTTTCTTAATGGTGGGATATACATTCATTGACCCCTTAAAAAAAGATGTACCCACTGTGCAAGTTGGTTTTCCATTGACTAAATGCCAGTGGCCATGTACATTGTTGGCAAATTGATGCAGTCCTAGCTCCTGTTTCAGCCCGTATTACTACTTCTACTGTTTCAGTCTGAGTCCTGTTCCTATTTATGTCCTCAGCCTTGTTTCTGTCTCAGATCCCACTCCAGACTCTGGCCCGTGCCCAAATACAGACCTGGGTATTGTCCTGTTGTTACCTCAGGCTGTGCTTTGTTTCTATTGTCTGAGACATCTTACCTGAGTAAACTCCATTCTACTCATTTCTTGTTTCCCTAAATCCTCATCCTGTTTTGGGGCCTACTGCAAATCTGCTATGGATTTCCGACTACGATTCTTGAACTAATAAAGAAACTTGTCTGGTCTTATGAAGGGCTTCTAGATTTAGATCCCACTATAGCACAGACATTGGCTCGTGTACTTTTTTGTCTTCTGTTGGTAGATCACTCTTCATACTCACAGATCTTTGTGCAGCTTTGACTCTATAGATCAATGGTCAGCAACCTTCCTGAAGGTGTTAGCTCCAACCATAATCGTGCACACCTGACCACCTAATCATTAATACTTTAAGAAGTTCTTGATCAACTAAAAACTGGTGTGTTCGATTTTGGTAGGAGTTGAAACCTGCTGGAAAGTAGATCTGAAGGAAGAGGGTTTTTGATCTAAAGATCAAATCTCAAAGATCCAAAAGCCATCCATGGGGTCCAAGATAGCAAAACAGGTTGGAGGGATGGTGTTACTACAATTTTCTCTTTCCTGTCAATCAAAATGACACTAAACAATCATGGTCAGCTCATGCATAAGTAACTGTGCAGTAGTTTGAAAAGATATGGTGGTTTCCTATGTCTTGGAGGAAGCACATGTTATCACCTTCCCTGGTTAGTACAGTAGCTGCCATATCTATTTAAAGTGTGGGAATGGGCAAATGAGCAAATTAATCATAATGAGTCTTTATTGGTCATATTACAGCGCAGTGACATTCTTTTCTTCGCATATCCGAGCAGAGAGGGTTAAGGGCCTTGCTCAAGGGCCCAACAGTGGTAGCTTGGCAGTGCTGGAGCTTGAACCCCCAACCTTCCAACCTTCCAATCAGTAACCCAAAGCCTTAACCCCCAGGCCACCACAGCCCAAATTGGTAGGAAAAAAAAGAGTAAAAATGCAAACGAATTTGCTCTGACCCTAAATAAGTACATTATGGAGTACCACAAAGATTCATTCTTTTCTTTCTGCTGTTTTCTTTGTACATGCTTTTACATTTAGAACTAAACTATGAACTACAATTTTTTTTACATTTAGAACTACAAATGTACTATAGATTAACAGGTTGCACCAGAAACATTAAGGACTGTATGCATGGTAACGTTCACTTATAGAGTTTTCACAACTAGCCTGAATGTCTGAGTCTACACCCAGGATCAATACTGGGCTCATTTGAAGGAGGGCCTAATAATCACAGGTTTCTTTTCACATTCTTTCCAAACCATATATCCATACTTCACCTTGTGTGCATTCATCCCTTAACCCAAGACAATCAGAAATAACCTGCCTAAGCACGGTATGTCTTGAACCAACCATTTTTGGTGTTGACGGTAACACTCATTTTCAATTCCGGTATATGGATATGAAACCTTTATTATAAGAAGCATGATTTGGCTTCAGTTAGTCTAGGGTACTTACAGTAACTAGAAACATTGAGCACTTTGGTTGCCTCCAATCTACATTGGCCACCTGTTATGTATTTTAAAAAGGGCTTTCTTTTGACATTTAAAGCTCTAAATGGCTTAGAGTAGTACCTAAGCAATCTCACTTGGTCTCTATGGTTGCTAAATGCAGCTCTCTGATCAATACCAACAGACCACAGTGGATCCTTTTCCTACGTGGCTCCTAGGCTTTGGAAATGTCTTCCTGACAATAATCAGTATTTAGACATGCACTCTCTTTCTCTGTTCAGTCAAGCCTATAGCTGACCTTCTTGTGTCAAAAAAGGTACAGGTGGAAGACCATGGGTGTCCCGCTGATCTGAGATGTCAGAGCTGTTTTTACACTTTTCACATGCAATCAACCAACTTTAACGATATTATCAAATGTTTCTGGTGTCTCAGGGATCCCTTAAGTATGTGCGTCATTGCTTTCTATGCTGCACAGGATATTGATAACAATTTTACAAAAAGATTAGTTCAATGTAAAGAAATAATGCATAACACTTCCCTTATTACCTGTCCTGAGGCTTGCAAGCTCCTATTCATGCCATTGGGACACCAGTAATCTCTTGCACCAATCCATACTGATGCCCAGAACCTTCTGCAGATCTTTCTGCTGTCACCAACTTGAGGGCTGTATGTTTTCCTCATTGTATTCCTGCCAGCATGATGCCAAAATGTGCTACCCCTATTCCTGTTCCTTTGAATTCTTACTTCCTTTACTCTGAGGCCTACGAGTTCTTCTTCAGAACTTCTTTAGGACTATAGGTTTCTGACCCATCCAGATACTAAGCTTGCCATCCTGACAAGCAGGAACTGAAGCCTACACATTTCTTATCCACTCCTGTCCTCAGGCCTACCATATCCTTGCTCTACTTGTGCCACCCTGATGTCAACAAGCTCTTGCTTCCACTGTTTCTTATGTCTTCCACTCTGAGGTCCTGGAGTCATCTGGACCTACTTGACGACTATAAGGGCTGTAAGTTTCTGCCCCAACTATAACGTCCTGTTTTCATTATAGACCCAGAAACTAAAGCCTATGAGCTCTTGCCTCCATCCTGATCCTATCCCTGCCATCCAAATGACTATAAGCTTCAGCTCCCATGCTAAGGCTTATAAGCTCCTGCTCTTGTTCCGATCCCACTCCTGTCATTTTTAGGCCCACAAGATTCTGCTTCACCTCTCTAGACCTACCACATCTTCACTGTACTCCAGCCATCATAATGGCAACAAACTCCTGTTCTTCCAAGTTCTTATGTCTTCCACTCTGAGGTTTACAAATTCCTGTTTCCATCTAGATACTACTAGTGCCATCATGGAGGGCAAAACTGAAGCTTAGATGCATCTGACCAGATGTATCTATCCAGATCTTTCTCCTGCCATCCTATAGGAAGACTTCTGGTTACATCCAAAAGCTCCCACACCATCTGGACCATCTGGTTAGTCATCTTGAGGGCCAGAAACCAAAGACTTCAAGATTCTGCCCTATCCAGACCTTGAATTCCTGCCACATCTGGACACTCTTGCCACCCACAAGCTCCTGTTCCCATTTCGTTATCCTTACTAGGTTGCAGGGAACCTGCAGGCTATCCTAGGGGGCATGGGGCACATGGGGACACCATGGACGGGGTGCTAATCCTTCGCAGGGCACAATCACATTACACACATTCAAACATCCATTCATACACTACAGTCACTTTTGGACACGCCAATCAGCCTATAATGCGTGTCTTTTGACTGGGGGAGGAAACCAGCGTACCCGGAGGAAACCCCCGAAGCACGGGGAGAACATGCAAACGCTGTGCACACAGGACCGTGGTGGGAATCGAACCCTCAACCCTGGAGGTGTGAGGCAAACGCGCTAACCACTAAGTCTAAGAGCACTAGAAGTCCCTAATACTTTCTCTTTAACCGTTTGTACTATGACTAACCCGTCTATTTAGCCTACAGAATAATGGTTGTCTTAATACAGATCAGGACACCTTATGCTTATAAACGAGGAATAGTCAGCAGGGCAGCACTGTGTCCATACACACCCACACACCAACGCATTCTCCATACACTCGCACACACTCATCAGTGCTTGAATATTACCTCTCTAGATTCCCTGGTGTGTCATGCACTATGGTCACTAATGGATTTTCTGATGATGGCTAAAGTGAAGGAAAGCACCCACTCAGCCTTTTCCTCTCTTTTTGCCCCCTGTCTTTTTTTTCATCCCTTCTTTCTTCATCGTGCTCTACTCCCTCTCTACTCCTCTCTTGCAGCCGTTACCATAATGTGCGTCATCAATAATGCATATCAGTGCATTATTTCAGAGAGACTACACCATATGTGTGTGTGTGTGTGTGTGTGTGTGTGTGTGTGTGTGTGTCAGTACCATGGTTGGTACTGTACAGAGGAGCAGAGGTAACATTCTGTAAATGACTTCTGCGTGGCCATAAAAGGCAAACTGATGTGGCCAGCTATAATTTATTATTGTGTGTGTGTGTGTGTGTGTGTGTGTGTGTGTGTGTGTGTTTCTAAACCAGCTGGTTTATCTCGCTATCAAGTCGCAGTCATTCTGTCTGCACTCCCAATGTTCACGTTGCTATCATGTCTCCTAATTTCAGCCATTTGGATTTTTAGATGTCTCCTAATAAGCCATTTAGAAGCAAGAAAGCGAAATGAGAAGTGAGAGAAGACCTCACAATTGTGCGCTGTTGCTCCCCTCACTCTCTAAACCTGCCTGATTCGTCCTGATGCTCTACTTCTTCTTCTTCTTCCTGCATTGCCGACTCACCTTCTTCCGTCGGGGATATTTGCACCCAAGTCTCACCCTTGCTTCAGTGTTTAATCTCACCTGGATACTGTAGATCTGGACCCAAGGCTCTCCTGTGCTTCAACACACTCGGTACTTTATTGTTTACTGTAATAATTTATCATCCAGAAAAGGTTCCATTTTGAGTCTGGGTTTCCTCCTCACGTCATCTCCGGGAGTTTTTCCTCACCACTGTTGCATCTGGCTTGTTCATGGCTCTGGCTTGGATTAAAATCTACATCTGGATTTCTGTAAAGCTGGGGATGGGAATAACGCTTTCATAAAACAAAGCAAAAATTTCAGCTGAGGTAAAAGTTTCAAATGAGGAGTCTGAACCAGAATAAAGAGGGAAGTCTATCTTTATAGGTTAATCCTAGTGCTGTATGACCTTTAGTGACACGTGGGTAATCAGAACGAAGGTGGAGGACCTCGTGTATGTTGATGGAGTATTTTGGCCCGAGGCGAAGGAGTTCCATTGACAAACACGCATGGGTGCTTTAGAGGCTTATCAGATTCTCCGAAACATGACAAATGACAAGCTCCGGGCGACGGATTGACGTGTTTTTTTTTTTGGTTTGGTTTTGTTTTTGAGGTTAAAGTTTCGCCGTAAACAACAGGATCTGGCATGCAACTCTAGCGGGCTTTCACAATCACCTGATTTTTACATGAATGGTCAATTTGCACACCTGAGAACCTCAATAGGATAGTGATCATAAACAGACACTAATAATTATATACTCAAAATGTCCAGTTTTGACATGTCCCTTCAGTTTTATCTAGCCCGACATTAATCACTGTCCTGACACAAACTGGTATTGCCGGAATGCTCCCCAGGGTCACCCTGCTGAAATAGTTTTTCAGCTTGTTGTAGTGAACCCTGTGGTTATGTTCAGCGATATTTCACTCACCCAGGCAAAATTGTCATTTGTAAACAAACGAGACAAAATGATTGTACTTATCCAATATGACACATCTGTGAGAGGTAAAAGTATGCGACCCTAACTGCAGCTAAACGTTTGGGGTAACTGGAGGAAGTTTAGCCCGTTCCTCGGTACAAAACAGCTTCAACTCTGGGATGTTGGTGGGTTTCCTCACATGAACCGCTTGCGTCGACCGGTTAGGTCCTCTCTCTACTAATGTGCACGATCGTGTCAAAAAACCTTGGTGTTGTTCGAGAGCCTACGTTGTGTTTTGATACAACAGATCAGTGTTGTTGTCAATAGCAGCTTTTTTACAGCTGAGATCTAGGGCTGAAATCAAGAAAACGCTCCCTAAGAAGGACCTGGAAAACGGTTATTTTCATGCATTTTTAACATCAACGTTAGACCCCGCTATTTCGGATTGGCTAAAACCGCTCTAGATCGCTTAGAAATGGTTCGTAACGTGGCGGATATAGTATTGACTGACACCAGAAGACGTGAGCATATTACTCCCGTCTTCGCCTCTTTACACCGATTTCCAGTCAGTTTTTAAACCTTTGCACGGACTTGCTCGCCAGTACATATGTGATCTCCTTAGCCTTTATACTTTATCGAGATCTCTTCGATCATTCAGTCAACTACTCCTTTCAGTCCCTCGCTCACGCTTTAAAACCAAAATTGACCGGGCTTTCTCAGTAGCTGCTGCCAGGCTCTGGAATAGTCTCCCTTTGTATATTAGATCTTCCTCCTCTACTGCTATGTTCAAATCTTCCCTGAAACAGCACTTTCAGAGTTTTTTAAATGTGCTTTATAAATAAATAAACCTTCTGTGGTATAAATGACTATTTCGAAATGATATCTTTGGACCAGGTTCATTTCATTCTTTGGAGTGGACTGCATCCAGCCACCCAGACATGGTAGGAGACAAAGAAAATCGACTTTGAGCTCTTCACACAGCTTTTTTTTTACAAGTGTGAAAGCACCCATCCAAAGAAAACATGTGCTCGAATCCATTTCCCATATTTCGAGAAGTTTATCACACCCATGGCAGTGAAAGCGTGAAAGTGCTATCCCTCACCTTCTGTTCAAACATGACACGTTTTCATCACCACGCTGACCCTGCTCAGATGTTTGACCTCAGGGTGGAATTTGCACATTTCAAGCTGTTCTGTTTACATGCAAGGATCTTTTTCTCAGGTTACGTTAAACGCGTATTAAATGTTCCCAAGTGACCCGTCGGCATCAGGAGCCGACTTTAACATCCGAAGAGCCGCGGGAGAACGTTTTGCCGAAAGCTCATCGGGATTCGGTATTCAGGATTCTCTCGTGCAATGTAACCATGACCGAAATGCATGAAGTGAGTCTTATCATCGTTACGGGGAAGTTTCTTTGCCAGAGTGATAAGCAATCATTTAAAAAACGGTATTGGTTTCCATTGATGACATGAAGAAAATGTTATTGCAGTCAAGCTACACTGAAACGCATTCACTGTCCAATCCCAGTGCTAAGTCATACTTAAAGGCATGGCTTCAAAAGAGCAAAATGCGCTGAATGTCTAATTTTCCAGAAAGTGTTTCTGTCCATATACTGTAACGCATCACTCTTTTGTTTGTTAGTTTATTATTGGCTGCTGCATTCCTCTGCATTCCTACTACATTTGCGCTATAAAAAATAAATAAATAAACTAAAAATTAAAAACTAAGTTTTCTGGCATAACTACAGCAATATTAATTAGTACCTTCAAACAGGGCGGGGCTTAAATCTGAACAATCGCCAGAACAAATTTCCCAACATGTGCAGAAATATATGCTACAACGTAATTAAGGGTGAAACACAGAACAGGTGGACACGATCAGGTAGCACAGCGATGACAGCGCAGGGGTGGAGACAGAACCAAGATCAAAAGGAAAGCACGTGGAGTGAAAACACGTAAAAAAAAAAAACGCTAATTAGCGTGTTTCCATTAGAGAACTAGCGCTAATCCAGCTTGGAAGGAAGTGAGGATGTATCATTTTAAACCAGGTACTCACTGTCGAGGCACGGCTGACACACTGTTTGTGTCTCTCCACACAGCTTGACCACGCCCTCGCCTGGCTGGCACTGTTTGCAGCACTCGCCGCCGGTGGTGTACTGTCCTGAACGACACACTTGCTGAGCCGAGAACACGCCCACCTTCACACAAACACAGAAGGATGAAGAGTTAGTGAATGGGCATCCTTACTAAAAACACCTTGTGTTCACCGATTCTTTAAAAAAAAGGCAGAGGACATGCTAGCATGCCTAGCAGAACGTTCATGCTAGCAACGGAGGTGTTCAAAAAGTGCTGAAATCTATTAAAAAGTCTGTTTATAAATGCGTTGAAAGAGACTCTGGTAAAAAAAAAAAAAAAAAAAAAGAAATTCTTCAAATGAATGTAGAAATGTGTAAATCCACATGAAGTATGAACGGGAAAGAAAAACCTTTTCGCTCCTGATCTAAATTAGCGCCTCCATCACCAGAGACCATGGAAAATCTGTAGCTTACGCAAACTAACAACAGCTTTATTCCTCATCCCTCAGATATTTACTAGCATGATAATATCTCTGAGCAAGTTATTAGCTGAATGCTAATAGCAAGCTGTCAGAGTACAAATTCATGTAGAAATGAACATATCAGCAGCTAGATTACACGGTACAAGTACAGATACTGTTGCTTTTCACCTCTGGCTCAGCGTATTGTCTGAAAATCGACGTATTTTTTTCATGTACTTCTAGTAACGCATCCACCCAACAGCCCTGAGTTTCGTTTTAGGCCGGGGGTTGGGGCGAATGCTAGTATGCTTAGAGAAAAGCTAAACAAGCTCGTGCTGAACAGAATCATATAGCATAAAATTGAGTGAGGTGAAATCAAAAAGCGTTTGCATATGAAGACGTCCTTTCGAGCATTGTTTTTTTTTTTGTTTTTTTAATTAACGATGTCTCATTAAATGAACCGACTCTTTAGGTGAATGTTGAGAGCCTCGTTGTTTCATGTCTTCTTGTTGTGATGGATGGCCATTCTCAGATCTTCACTCTTGGCTTTAACCATGGCTCACTGTGCTCCACTATGAATGCTAAAAGCACATCGATCAAAGCAAGATAAATGAAACGAGGAAAGTTTTATGCAGCGGAGGGGGAAAAAAAAAATTCTGAACTCCATCCAGCAAACAGACTTTTTCCCATAAGGATAATGACTAACCCCGTGACCTCTCTTGGTACACGTTCTATTATTTATGAACGTACAAATCATTATCGTTATGACTGTCTAAGGCTTAATTAGGAGATGAGTAATATATAGAGAAAGTACACGGCGTTCCTTTATTCCTTTGTTGGCTGGGATTAGTCCTTTCAGACCGGACGCTATTGTGATATACAACCTAAAAACGTCATTCTTTAAAACAGTCAGCTTTCCGAGTCTAATGTTTTAAACTAAGGGAAATGTTTAATCAACGTATGACAGCTATAATTTCAAGTAAGGTCCTTGGATAGCGTTCAGAACTGTAAAAAGAAATATGTTTGGCAAAGTCCTATGAAAACAGAAGAAGCGTGGGAATCTCATATACAGGTCATGTCCCATTATGAGTTTATCTGTCCAGCAAAACATGCTAAAAAAAGAAATAAAATCCTATGCTTTGTGAGTTCTAGACTTACAAACCAGCTGACGTGGACACTTTTACTTATAATTATAACACATTCAATCAATTTCTCAACAAGACAGCCAAGTGTACTTGATGCTTTATGTACAAGTATACTCGGTCTTAGTGCCCTTCTACTCAAGTATACTTAGAAAAGAAAAGATAGCACACAAGCAGTACAGTGAAAGTGTACTTGACACTTGGTGTACTTCTATTCAATTATAGTATGCTAAATGTATAGTCATGTGAAAACGTATGAACCCCATGGAAACCGTTGGGGTTTTACTTGGACATAGACTGACATTTTGACATTTGATCCTCTCTGAAACAGGTGATAAAGATCGGGTGCCAGTGATTAGAACCTGCTTAGTCGAACCTGTCTTATTTATACCTATCTCATATCTAGTGTCTGGTGTTCCCTTTGCTATTGATGTTTGTGGTGTCATTATGCCAAGATCTAAAGAGTTCTGTAAGGCCTTCAGGAAGAAGAAAAAAAAAGGTTTAGATGCCTATAAGTCTGGTAAGGCATTTAAAAAGATCTCCAAATTATTTGAAATACATCGTCTACAAATGGCGCAGAAACCAGTAGCGTAGCCACGAGGGGGCCTGGGGGGGCCTAGGCTATTCAAACTTATTGGTGACAATTGGTGACAATTGGAATGGCCTAGTCAAAGCCCGGGTTTGAATCCCATTGAAATGTTGTGGGGGATCTGAAACATGCAGTATATGTAAGAAAACCCTCAAACATCTTGACTCTAAGAGCGTAAGATGGCGTAAGAGCGGGAAACTGCAAAAATGTACAGCTTCGTGTCAGAGATCGTACGAGATCAAAGTAAATTTAACATATACTTGAGACATAACGTACTTCCCTTAGAAAAGATAGGTTACTAGCAGTAAATCATGCGTAAGTGTACTTGAGCTTTTACTGGACCATTTATTAGTCATTCAGTGCCCATTCATATATTCGTAGTAAACCTGACTATACTTAACGTCCTAGCTCAAACCTCGGAATACACTTTTTGACCCTGATGAGATGTTTCCACGGCGATTGTTGCGTAACACACTGTAGTAAAAACGCAGAACTATCATGTAGGAGTTCGATTTTTAAAACATGACCCCTTCTGGCGAGGAAAGCCAGCAAGTGACGGTAAGATTAACGATGTAGATAATCTGTCGACAAGTGCTTGAGTGAAATGTGCCAAGTGGCCTGTTTTAGTTGAGGTGAGTGGAATTTTTCACTGAGAGAGGGAGAAATCAGTTCAAATAAGCATCGTGCTTCCTCCAGGCATGTTTGAGTCGGCTGGATAAACCACCACGAGAGGCTAAAAAGGAAGACGGCGCCTTTGTCCAAATTTGCCATTCTTTACATTTCTAGCCTCTCACCCCGCTCTAGCCCTCTGGCGATCGTTTCCAAGCTCAACTGACAGTCAGAAACTAGCAGTAAGTACTTCTTTTTGTTCTCGGAGAACCAGAACAAGGTCGTAAAAAATGAGTTAGCGTGGCATTTGTGTACGGACACGTGTTTCCGCCCACTCCGTCTGAGGAAGGTGTAATCTTCGTAATTGCATCCCCCCGAAAAAAAATAAAATTGTCTTACTTTCCTGAACAATGGCACGCAAAAAAACAAATATTAGCACGCAAATTAAACGAATGTAGCACAAGAGATTTCGGGCGTCGTGAACTATTTGACGTTTCCTGACCTGACCGACGAAATGTCTCCTCCCTACTTTTTATTCTTTGTTCAAGGAAAAAAAAAGAGGAACTGGAGTGCGGAACTGTCTTAATCCCTAAACTCGATTTCACCTCGTTCCTTAATGTCTGTACATCGACCGAAAACAAACACATCTGTCGCCAGGTATTTCACGTGCAACCGCCTTGCCCTTGAGCCACCCTAAATTTCTCATGCACACACACACACACACACACACACACACACACACACATACACGTTGTTCTAGACGGCCCTGCCTCTGATATGGAGTTCTCAACCTCCCGTTGCGTTGTATCTCCTATCTCAACAATTAAACTGTAAAAAAAACTGTAACTCTCTGTGACTTCTTCCCGAATATCACTAAAGCCTCCCTCAGAGGACGATCTGACACCTCATACTGCAGAACGATTCGGCATGGACAAGAGAAGAACAAGAAAGGTAAGAGCAGAAGAAAAGGCGGGAAGAATAAAGAGTCGTCAGGAAGTGCCGATCACTGACGACTACCACACGATCCTACAGATTGCTTTAGCTGCAGTGGCTGATCGACTTTGGGAGTGCCGTGGAGATGTTCAGAAACAGATAAGATAAGTCGTAAGAATGCATAGAACTTTACGACCTAAAATGTATGTAGAAAAGATCGCTGTTAATGAAGCAACCAGCACACAAGTCTGCTTATTGAGTGAAAAACCACTTCCTGACCCACATGAACATGATCTAAGCCAAGCTCTAGCGTACATGTCAACTAAATTAACACAAAGTGTTAAAAAAAAAACACAAAACAAAGATGTTCTGCTTTTGCTTGCACGTGTGATATGAAAAGTGCAAGGTGATCGAACAACGAGATGCTGAAAAACCTCGTTCTCCTATATGCTAGAACTGACATACGACTGATTAAAAGTCACTGAGGCCAACAGGTGGACTCAGCGTGATATTGTGGGTTAGAATAACATCCTGTGCCTGAAAAGCACACACACCCATGCTTAGCAAAAGAAAAGCTTAGCAGAAGAAAAGCTTAGCAGATGTATACTCGATTTTATTTTTCTCTTTTCTGAAGGACAGAACGTAACCTGTCAACATTTCACTTGTTGCTAAGGATACCAATGGTTCTGACGTTAAGGATCCAATGTACCTTGGCTAAACTATACGTTATGAGTGAATCTGTTTGTTCTTTACCAAGAATTTCGTGATGAAGAGCCATGCCACAGTCATTGTAAATTACTGTATTGATGATTTTTATCCTGCTATGATAGACTAGAGACTAGAGTTTATTATATTCTTCATCGATTTGGACTGAAGAGTAAGCCTGAGGCGTAAGGCCGCTCCTGCCCCGGAGGCTCGGATCTCAACCTAAGCTACGAAGCTTCTCGTTATGATGTAGACTTGAACAAGGTTTATATTGTATACCAGGGAGCTAGTATGTTCTTTTCCAGATAGAGTCAGTATTTTGGGGGAATTTGGTGCATATTAGTGGAACCACTTCGATGTAATACCATGCGTACAACCACACAGACAGAGTAAATAACAACAACAACAAAAAAAACCTGTTTACAGAACCAAAGATAGTGCGAAATAGGAGGCAAGTTACTCTAACATTTTTTAGGAAACCTCTGGTGCTAGGAGGTACAATACTCATGGGAATGTCTGGAGGTCAGGTGACCCCTGAAAAGGAAACATGGGTGTGTAATCCCAACAAAAGAGGACACATGGTACATCAAGTGGCGCTTGGTGTCACGGAAGTTGGTATTGGTACCAAACCAATAGCTGAAACACCGTCCAACTTCTTGCTGACTTGATCTCGGACACTTTCATAGAAGAGGATAGCGACTGTGACCAAGCCGTCCCTTAAGCATGCAATATATGGCCAAAGGTTTGTGTCACCCTTTTTATCATCACACCTTTTTATTGAACGTCCACCTCCAGATTTGGTGGAGGCAGATGATTCAGGGTCAGTTCGTCTGTCACAATAAAATGCCACCAAGTTGCTCAGAATTGAAGAAACACACAATCAAGTGGCAAGACATCATTTAATTATTAAAAAGCAACTTGAAGAACATCTGTGTGCAATTAAAAAGAACACTCCATCACCTGCACGGTCTGGATTGGAAGTACGCCAGCTTCCCTGCCAAAACTCAACTGCTTAGAAGTCAGAATAACTCTTCTACGAGGAAGAGTTCCTGCCTTTTTCAGGCTTACAAGGTTCTACACTGTCCGGGGAACGACAAACTCCTGCTTCTATCCGGCTCCTGCCATTCCAAGACCCAAGAATTCCATCCAGAGAATCTCAAGCTCCTACTCATGAGGCTCTAAAACTACATCTCATAATCCTGAGACCCTCCAAGATCCCACTTCCCTCCGGAAGATCTCACGTTCTTCCTTTCATTCAAAGCAAATCTCAATCTCCAGCTTCTATCCTGAGGATCTCAAGCTCTCCTGCTCCTCCTGCCGTCGCAGCACAACCCCAATCTCAAACCCTTCCATTCATCCTGTATCCTACTCGTGTACATTTACACATAAGAAGAGCATCTTAACTAACTTCAAATCATATCCTTTACACGGATTACTTGTTTTTATTTTACGTTTTCAACATTTAGATTTGCACCCTGCACCCTCATTTGTCATTCGGCTTTTTTACTAAAAGTCATAAAGGTGAAGACGAGGATTAAGGGCGAGGTTTGAGTTTTGTGCCTTGTCTTACATCAGGGGTGTCTAATCTTGTCCTCAAAGGGCCAGTGTGGGTACAGGTTTTTATTCCAATCAAACAGGAGCCACACCTGATCCCACCTATGTAATCAGCTGAGTTTGGATCTCAATAGACTCTGCTTGGTTGGAATGAAAACCTGCACCCTTTATGGCTACGACTGGACATGATCATCACGTGTGTTAAATTAAGCTGGAGTGAAACTCACGAGAGCCTGTTGCATGTTAAGCTCAATTGGTCGTGTGGACTCAAGTGCACCTGCCTCCAATAAATCTGCAAGGATCTGCATTTCAAAACGCACCACCATAGAAAATCATATAATAATAATAATAATAATTAACACATATAATAACATATATATACACAATTGTGGCTTAGTGGTTAGCAGGTTCGCCTCACACCTCCAGGGTCGGGGGTTCGAGTCCCACAGGGGCCATGTGTGTGCGGAGTTTTCCTCCGGGTACTCCGGTTTCCTCCCCAGTCCAAACACATGGTAGGCTGATGGGTGTGTCTAAAGTGTCCGTAGTGTATGAATGAGTGTGTGTGTGTGATTGTGCCCTGTGATGGATTGTGATGGTGTACCCGCCTTGTGCCCCATGCTCCCTGGGATACACTCCAGGTTCCCCGTGACCCTGAAGAAGGAGTAAGCGGTAGAAGATGGATGGATGGATGGATGCACCTATAATTGCTTAAATCCCTTTGGAAATTGTTCGCAAACTTTTGTGCACGTGCATGCTACGCGTTGCAAGTGTTTGACCCTGCGCGTGCTTTGCCTGATTGCACGCGCGTCGTTTCTAGTTTTCACGTCAAAACCTGTAAACACGCACGCAGCTAAATAATCAACACTACACGCACGCACACATACGCACATGCACAAACACAAACACACACACGCGCGCGCACAGAGAAAGTTGAACGCTTACCACTCCGAACACTGCCGCGAGCACTACAGCGTACATGTTTAAAGCGCTTTAACCAGGAAATGAAAACTGATGATGATGATGATGAGGATGATGATGAGGATGATGATGATGAATCACTGGTGCACGTGAGGCGTTGATGTGAGCATCACTGCGATGTTTGCACGCGCTTTTCTGTGTTAGTTAACGCACGCACGCACGCACGCGCGCGCTCTCCGGCTTATAGTTCTCCACTGGTCGCGAGCTCCGATACGCGCGCTCATTGATGTCCAAAAGTGAAAACAAGACTGTGAGAGAGAGAGAGGAGAGAGAGAGAGAGAGAGAGAGAGAGAGAGAGAGAGAGAGAGGAGACGCGCGCGCTCGTTACGCGCTGAATAGGAGAGTGAGGGAGTGACGGCTCAGGGGACCGAGAGAGTGAATAGAGAGGAAATGATCCGGCACTCCTCTTTTCTGTACTTCTCTCCTCCTCTCCCCTCTCTCTCTCTCTCTCTCTCTCTCTCTCTCTCTCTATCTATCTCTCTCTGTCTCATGTTGTCACTTTCTCATCTTCTCTGTCTTTCTTCCTCATTCTGTCAGTTCCTTTCATCTTCTCATGTTCTTTGTGTCTTTCTTTCTTTTCCTGTCTTCCTCTTCTCTCTACATCAGTCTCATCTGTCTTTCCAGTCCCTCTCTGTTTCTCCCCTGCCTCCTTCTCAAGCACTATTTCTTTACCTCTTTTTTTCTGTCTCTCTGTCAGGTGTTGTCTCTTTCTTGTCTTCTGTCTTTCTGTCCCATTCTGCCACTTTCTCTTTTCTTCTCTCTCTCTCTCTCTCTTAAAAGAGGAGTGAGAGGGGATAGACAGAGGGTGGTTGGTGTTGGGTCAGATGCTGCTACAGGTGTTAGTGTTAGTGCTAACAGTTAGGGCTTCAACCACGTCCTCATTCTGTCTCTGTCTGTCTGTCTGTCTGTCTTCTTCATGACCCTCTAGCCTCTCTGTCCATATTCTCTCTTCTTTTTCTTCTTCTTCTCGGTCTCATTCTGCCTCCATTCTCTTTTCTCTTTTTCTCCCTTTATCTTTTTAGATCCTTTCTGTCTCCTTCTCCACTCCTGTCTGTTTTTCAGTCACATCCCCTGCCTTTCTCACTTTCTTTCTGTCCAACCTCAGTCTTTTCTTGATGCTTTCCCTATCCGTTTCTGCCTCCGCCTTTCCTTTTCTGTTCCTTTCATTTCTCTTTACTTTTCTGTTTTCTTTCTTCCCTTTCCTCTCCTGACATTTCTCTGGTTCTACCAGTTCTTTTTCTG
Organism: Ameiurus melas; assembly: GCA_012411365.1. NCBI lineage: Eukaryota > Metazoa > Chordata > Actinopteri > Siluriformes > Ictaluridae > Ameiurus > Ameiurus melas. The sequence goes on along the minus strand of CM022760.1, from coordinate 1,807,027 downwards.
TCACTCTTTCCATCTCGTCTTCTCACTCTTACTGTTCATTTTGTCTGTACTCACCCGTAAGGACTGGGATACTGTGTTTATCAGCAAAATGAATCCGCTTTAAGGACAAGAACTGAAGAATGAGAGGGGATGAGCTGACAAAGTACACAAAAGCCAGTCTGATCAAGACAGATGATGTTTTCAATGAGACTAATGGCTATAGCCAAAGGATCCCTCATAATGGTCCTAACAGAGCTCGTCAATGATGAGTGAAATGGATGCGGGACTGAAACCAAACAGCTGAGCCCCAAATTGCTTTCTGTTGGATACACAATATCATGTACATGTACTGGCACCGTTTAAGTCAATACTCTGTGCTACCTTGCTTTGCCGAGATAACAGCTCTGAGTCTTCTCCTATAACGCCTGATGAGGTTGGAGAATACATGGTGAGGGATCTGAGAGCGTTCCTCCATACAGAACCTCTCCAGATCCTTCACATGTCGAGGTCCACGCTGGTGGACTCTCCTCTTCAGTTCACCCCACAGGTGTTCTATGGGGTTCAGGTCAGGGGATTGGGATGGTCAGGGCAGGACCTTGATTTTGTGGTCAGTAAACCATGTTTGTGTTGATGTTGATGTATGTTTTGGATCATTGTCCTGCTGGAAGATCCAACCACGGCCCATTTGAAGCTTTCTCTCAGAGACAGTCAGGTTTTCATTTAATATCTGTAGATATTTGGTAGAGTCCATGATGTCATGTATCCTAACAAAATGTCCAGGTCCTCTGGCAGAAAAACAGTCCTAAAAAATTAAAGATCCTCCTCCATATTTAACCGTGGGTATGAGGTACTTTTCCATATCTCTGCCTCTCTGTGTGCTCTAAAACCACCTCTCCTGTTTATTACCAAAAAGCTCTATTCTGGTTTCATCTGACCATAGAACCCGATCCCATGTGAAGGTCCAGTCGTGTCTGGCACACTGAAGAAGATCGAGTTTGTTTTTGGATGAGAGTAGAGGCTTTTTTCTTGAAACCCTTCCAAACATCTTGTGGTGATTTAGGAGACTTCGGATTGTAGTTCTGGAGACTTTCTGACCCCAAGACACGACTAACTTCTGCAGTTCTCCAGCTGTGATCCTCAGAGATGTTTTGTCCACTCGAACCGTCCTCTTCACAGTGTGTTGAGAAGATATAGACACACGTCCAATTCCAGGTCGATTCATAACTTTTCCAGTTGACTGGAACTTCTTCATTATTGCCCTGATGGTGGAAATGGACATTTTCAATGCTTCTGCTAGTTTCTCATAGACACTTCCCATTGTGTGAAGCTCAACAACCTTTTGCTGCACATCACCGCTACATTCCTCGCTCTTACCCATTGCTATGAATGACTAATGCTGTGTCTGAAACCGTTCCCTATCTCCTATACAGTGCACTATAATCGAGTGTCGGCCATTTTGTAGTGATGTCCGAATTCCGAACTTTATTCCCTACATTCATAAACTCATTTATACCGACATATATGCATTCTGATTTTGAATTCATAGGGTGCACGGTGGCTTAGTGGTTAGCACTTTCGCCTCACACCTCTCGGGTGTGGGCGGAGCTTGCATGTTCTCCCCATGCTGCGGGGGTTTCCTCTGGGTACTCCGGTTTCCTCCCCCAGTCCAAACACATGCATGGTAGGCAGATTGGCATATAAAGTGTCCGTAGTGTATGAATGTGTGTGTGAGTGTGTGTGTGATTGTGTCCTGCGATGGACTGGCACCCTGTCCAGGGTGTACCCCATGCGCCTTGTGCCCCATGCTCCCTGGGATAGACTCCAGGTTCCCCGCGACCCTGAAGAAGGTAGAAGATGGATGGATGGATGAATTCATAGGGCTGTTGTTAATTGTAGCAATCTTTAAAAAGATTTATTTACATTTTTTTTTGATAAACCAGTGTTGCGTTTGCAATGGTTACCATGACAGCAGAGCATGTAGAAATAACCAAATCCTGTAACAATTAGACGTAATGAAAAATGTACGTGAGAAAGTGTGTGAAACATAACATTTGACACGTGAGGTTTTCTAACCTGCAGTTAGACACCCTTCATAAACTTTATAAGAGAGCTGAATCCCAAATGCACTGCTGTTCAACACAGCGCACTATGTAGGTGTAGAAGCCATCTCATCGTACTCTACTATACTGTAATGCGCGGAGTCCCTAATGGCTCACTAATGGAAATTTACTGCATTACCTACCGTCTATTGCTTTTTATACTGTATGTAATATTGTTGTATATTACAGAACCCCGGAGTGTCGAAGTCTTTATTTTGACTAATGTCAGTGCCGCATTGATAGAAAATGAGCATAGATCTGCCATATTATTGGAATTCCTTGGCGAGTGTAGACTCCGGTGTGATCTAAGAAAAGAAAATAAGTGCAGATAGGGTTGTGTTTCCTCAGACCTGATTCGCCAACCTTTCTTCTGATCCATTCCTCTTCTGCACACCATTATAGGGAAACTGATTCCAGGCCCAGCTGTAACTGCTTTTCTTCCCCACGTTTTCTGATTTAAAGCTGCACCTCTTTTAGGCTGTATTTATTTATTTATTTATTTATTTAAACATTCCTTCTGGCACTTTCTGTGCTGAAGTAAATCTATTGCCATAAAGGATTTTTCTAGAAATCTGCTCTTTTGAGACGACACGTTCTAGTAGAGGTTAATGGCGACGCCGTGAAACGTTTCTACAGGAGCCAGATATTTACAGTACCTTGTTAGGAACTAATATTGATCTGTATTTTACATATCATTGGGTCCGAGTCATATCCAGGTTGTGTTCCTGCCAAGGCGGCCAGTGCTCCGGATCCACCGTGACCCTGACTAGACGAAAGTGCTTTCTTAAAACGACTGGAAGCTACGTTAGAAGTTTGAAGATCTCTGCACGGGCGTCCCACAGAGGCTGTATTCCCATCTCCTGTCCATTGTCCACACATACAGTTTTATACGAACCACACGTTCGATTGCATTTCCATTACAGATCACCAGAAAATAAGTGCAAATCTCTGATGTTTTCCATCAGGTGATAGGAATTAGCTTAATGGCTTTCTTCAGATTCCTAAAGATTTCCATACGGGATTTCCTGATTACCATTAGAACCAATAGGATCTCACTCATGCGTAGATGATTACCAGCCAACACGTTCCATTCACACCAGAACCACCTTCAACGTGTTTAATAACGTTTTAGGCTATTAGGGAGTCGATTGGTGATCCGAACACAATGTATTAAACATTTGTAAGAAAAGTATTCATTCAGTCTGGGTTTTTTTTTTTCTGGTTACTTGAAGCAGGTTCCTGAATCATCTGGGAAAATGAATGAAAGCGCTGTTGGATTAGTGCGCCATCTTGCGGTAGGAATAATAGCAAAGACAATGGGAAACGGCACGTACTGGCACAAATACATATTGTGGGTGTTTATGAGAATGAACTCTAGTGATGGGAATTCCAGCTCTTATCTTTCAGATCTTTTTTTTCTTCTTTCCTCAGTCAATTGACTGAAACATCCTTTTCCAGTGTAAATTTGCTACTGTAAATCTTTGTTGCCAGCGGTTTAGACTCTAATGTCTGTGTGTTGAGTTATTTTGAGGCGACTGCAAATTTACACTGTTACACAAGCTGTACACTCACTACTTTACATTGTAGCAAAGTGTCATTTCTTCAGTGTTGTCACATGAAAAGAGTAAATGTTTTGTGAGATACTATATGTGTGTGTGCGTGTGTATACAGTGGTGTGAAAAAGTGTTTGCCCCCTTCCTCATTTCCTGTTCCTTTGCATGTTTGTCACACTTAAGTGTTTCGGAACATCAAACCAATTTAAACAATAGTCAAGGACAACACAAGTAAACACAAAATGCAATTTGTAAATGAAGGTGTTTATTATTGGAAAGTAAAAAATCCAAACCATCATGGCCCTGTGTGAAAAAGTGATTGCCCCCTAAACCTAATAACTGGTTGGGCCACCCTTAGCAGCAACAACTGCAAACAAGCGTTTGCTATGTAACGTGCAATGAGGCTTTTACAGCGTCCTGGAGGAATTTTGGCGCACTCATCTTTGCAGAATTGTCCTAATTCAGTTACATTAGAGGGTTTTTGAGCATGAACGGCCTTTTTAAGGTCATACCACAACATCTCAATAGGATTCAGGTCAGGACTTTGGCTAGGCCACTCCAAAGTCTTCATTTTGTTTTTCTTCAGCCATTCGGTGGTGGACTTGCTGGTGTGTTTAGGATCATTGTCCTGCTGCAGAACCCAAGTTCGTTTCGCTTGAGTACACGACCAGATGGTCGGACATTCTCCTTCAGGATCTTTTGGTAAAACAGCAGAATTCATAGTTTCCTTTTATCACGGCAAGTCTTCCAGGTCCTGAAGCAGCAAAACAGCCCCAGACCATCACACTACCACCACCATATTTTACTGTTGGTATAATGTTCTTTTTATGAAATGCAGTGTTCCTTCTACGCCAGATATACTTGGACACACACCTTCCAAAGAGTTCCACTTTTGTCTCATCGGTCCACAGAATGTTGTCCCAAAAGTCTTGGGGATCATCAAGATGTGTTGTGGAGAAATTGAGACGAGCTTTGATGTTCTTTTTGCTCAGCAGTGGTTTTCTCCTTGGAACTCTGCCATGCAGCCCATTTTGCCCAGTCTTTTCCTGATGGTGGAGGCATGAACGCTGACCTTAACTGAGGCAAGTGAGGCCTGCAGTTCTTTGGACGTTGTTGTGGGGTCTTTTGTGACCTCTTGGATGAGTCGTCGCGCGCTCTTGGGGTAATTTTGGGCGGCCGGCCACTCCTGGGAAGGTTCACCACTGTTCCATGTCCTCGCCATTTGTGGATAATGGCTCTCACTGTGGTTCGCTGGATTCCCAAAGCTTTGGAAATGGCTTTATAACCCTTTCCAGACTGATAGATCTCAATTACTTTCTTTCTCAATTGTTCCTGAATTTCTTTGGGTCTCGGCATGATGTGTAGCTTTTAAGGATCTTCTGGTGGACCTTACTGTGTCAAGCAGCTCCTATTTAAGTGATGCCTTGATTGTGAACAGGTGTGGCAATAATCAGGCCTGGGTGTGGCTAGAGAAATTGAACTCAGGTGTGGACAACCACAGTTATAGTATGTTTTAACAAGGGGGGCAATCACTTTTTCACACAGGGCCATGATGGTTTGGATTTTTTTTCACCTTTAATAATAAACACCTTCATTTACAAATTGCATTTTGTGTTTACTTGTGTTGTCCTTGACTATTGTTTAAATTGGTTTGATGTTCCGAAACACTTAAGTGTGACAAACATGCAAAGGAACAGGAAATGAGGAAGGGGGCAAACACTTTTTCACACCACTGTATAAAGTAAATTCTATCTTGTTAAAAGACTGTCTTCAATATCATTAGCATGGATGCAAGTCAACTGCATTTTATGTATTTGCTAATTCTGTGCTGGGGGGGGGGGATTAACCCTATTACTTAAGATCAAAACCCTCAAAAGAGAGTGAAAGAGATTGTTAAAAACACTTTTGTTCAGGTAAACTTGTCAAAAATCACGCAAAACACTAACGACTGCTAATCGGTCTCGCTAACTAGCCGGCGAATTTGGCGAGCAAAAGCCTCATTGTTACGGCCAACTCATGCGCAAGCTTGCGTAGTGAAAGCGAAGAATAAAAACTTAATTGCGCTGCATGTAACTTACATTTGTATTCTTTGGCCATTTAATTTCTTGCTTTCTATATAGGAAGGTGTGTGTGTGTGTGTGTGTGTGTTTACAATTCTGTTTCAAACCACCGAAGTCTAAATTGTATCCTCATTTCGAGAACATGACTTCTGTCTGGAATTAATTCACCCTCTGTCTTCCTTAATCTGTGAAACAATCTCTCACACCCTGACCTCATGAGCTCCAGTTGTTGCCAAACGGCCTGAACAATTAGTGTGTGTGTGTGTGTGTGTGTGTACAAGTGTGAGGAACAGATTTATGTTCGTTAAAGAGTTCTTTATGTGATGAGCAGCGACTTGCCCTCTCATTTAAACAGTGAGAAGTGTGTGCCCGGAGTTTTGTGGAACAATCGCCTCCTTTGAAACTGCCATGACACAATGTCAGAAAATTAATGACTTTACGATACACGTTCTCCAAGTGGTTCAGCCCCTCCTAAACGCTCAGAACTGTTCGGTTCAGCTACACTGAGCTCCCGTACACACTTTTCCCCATCCAGAGAACAGGGATGCATATTAATCACATCCTCTCAGCACACTGTATTCTGACATCTGGGCCAGAATAGAAAACTTGCCGGCTAAAATCCTGCAAATGGTTAGCTTTTCTTCTCCCCCGTACAGGACTTTGTCCTTTTGAATGTTTACACAGCTTGCTATAAAAGGAGACTTTACTGCAAAATCAGTTATGCTCCTAATGCTTCCAAAGTTCAAAGCAGAAGTGTTCCTCTCAGAAAGATTCTTCCAGGGTTCCTTAAAATGACTCTGAAATCAAGTGTTATGGACACCAGAACTTGTCTTGAGCTACAATAAAACGTAAACCATGGTTCACCAATTTTTCCAACTATTGCTTGGTGGAGAATAACATGGTTGGCATTTATTTGGAAGAGGGTGAAGTCCAGTTAATGTGGTGGAGGCGAGTTTTTAACCAACTTGGGGCTATTCAATACCAGAAAGTTGCTACTTCATACCTTCTGAAAAACCATCATCCTAGTTAAAGTGGACTAGTGTGGGTAAGGCCATTCTCCCCCATAGCTAGGATATGTGGTGCATCTCAAAGCGGTTGAGAACTCCATCACAGACTTCTCATTTCAAAAGGAAATGTGCAAATCAACATAGAAAATAAGATCATAGCACTCAATGTTCCATGGCACCTTTAGGGGTTCATGAGTTAAGGGGTCTTTGCTTCCTTTGATAGGAAACCACGGTTTCATATCAGATCTCTGCCAAATCCATTATGTGCTGGGGAAGTGAGCATTAAAAAGCATTCTTTCCAAACAATGTGAATTTGACTTTCATTACAGCTGTAACAGTTGCATGACTTTGTTCTAGCTCAGATTGAAATGTGTAAGCAAGATGAAAGATAAGTGGGAACATTAACATTGAAGTAAAAGGGGGGGGGTGTTCCACAAAGAGTGGTTTCACAAAGGTGAAGAAATCTGTGCGGCCAAAGAGTGTCTCCATTCATTATATTTAATTCCACCAAACCTGCTTAAAAATAAATAAATAAAAAAACCAGCCAAGCGCCAGACTGGTCATAGCTGGTTCTCAGGAAGTAAGCCAACCCACTATAGAAGATCTGAACACCAGCTTGGCCAGGCTGAGAGACCAGCTTATACCAGCAAAGACCAACTCAGGCTGGTTAACCATTGCCCCTGCAATGGAAATCTTTAACATATGCAGCTAAACTTTATGTACCAATACATTTTTAGGAAGTCCACTTGTAGCAGATGCAAAATGCTCTATAGACAATATATTGTATGAAAGGAGTTTTATCATACACTCAAGTAGTTTGATAACTGGTAACTCATTTCCAAGGTCAACACCACAAGCATGCTGCAGAAGTTCACGAATTGGGACATGGCCAAGAGAAAGACGAGCCAACGAGACATTTTCAGGAATTTGACATTTATTCAGAGCCATATATTCATCGGAGGAATCAGCTGTGAACTCGTGCACAGACCAAGCGAGACAAGAGAGAGAGTCAAGAGATGGAATATCCCTCTGCACTCCTTTCCTAGGAACAAAAAAAACAGACAAGTTGTACATTAGAGATAACTTAAGTAGGAAGTTAAAAAGTAAAGGGCACTGAAATCACAGAGTACATGTACAAGTTCTTCCATCCTGAAGACTTTCCCTGTATTAGAAATGTTAGCTTTACCCCAGTCTGTTGCAAAGTGTTGACACATACAGAAGGAGTCTCCAATGTTAAGACTTTCATGCAGAAGTCATACAAATAAGCACATTAATATAAACCTGTGACTCACAGCTGCACCATCAGAGCTGCTGTCATAGAACAATCAAGACCTTCTGACCAATCAGAATCCAGCAGCACTGTGTATAGAATAAAAATGGCACCCACTAAAGGTTTCAGCTAGGAGCACTTGTTTGAGCAGTTTTAGACAATACCTTTTCCCAACATCCAAGGTCACACCTCCAGCATTCCTAATCCAGATCCTGCAGCCAAACTACTTCCATCCCAGAGCATCGCTTCCACAGGATGATTAAGTGACACATGGGAATCTACACACAAAAATGGAAGACAGAGACAAAGACAAATAAAAGAACAAACCACAGGGTAGGGGAGGGTTAAGTCATGCAACAGTTTACACGGTCATCACGAGCACCCACCTGGTTCAGGTTCCACGGATCGCGCTAGGAGGAAACCCGCTTCCCTCCCATGCTCGTGCGCCACTGGAGAACCAAAGGCTACGATACAAGAGTGCGTTTATGAAGCCGTGCATGTAGTTACAGCCAGAGGAGGGAGAGAGAGGGGGGGGGAGCATATCCGCAGAGTTAGGTTTTAAACTTACAGTGTGAGATAACAGCAAAGAAGATGGCGAAAACAGACAGGCTCGAGACGCACATCATGGCACATCAACACAGGCGCGCGCGCGCACACACACAGACAGGAGCATGCTCGGAAAGTGCAATAAATAAAGGAGTAGGTCATCATCTCACCTGACATGATTTCACCTCACCTGACCATCGTTAGGCGCTGTGAGACAATCAGCGCGCGCTTGGCGCCACCTAGCGGCGGTCAATAGGGCTGTTGCACAAAATGTCTGGATTCATTTGGACCCAAAGTCATGAGAAAAATAAATCACATGGAAAAGAAAAAAAAATTCATATGAAAATAAATTAATCATTTTTAATCGTGTCATGTTTTTTTTTTAATGTGAAAATAAACTAACCGTGTGTGTGTGTGTGTGTGTGTGTGTGTGTGTGTGTGTGTGTGTGTGTGTAAAAAAAAAAACTAGAAATAGATAGATTGAATAGATAGAAAAAATAGATTTATAAAAAATAATAATAATCACACTGAAATTAACTAATCATGTGGAATAAAAGCACACGCTCTACACACATAACATCCCAAGTGTCTAAATACCGTGTAAGGTTTGTGTCACTGTACTCTATGGGTATAAATAAATCAATAAATAATGGAGAGGAAACGTGAATTATGCCCAGTTTTGGTGACTTTATAAAAGGAAACATTCTTTGAATCATGAGACAAATGAGACAAGCTGTTCACAGGACACGGCGTGGACACTCCTCAAAGCTGGTCAGATGTCCAAAGCCTTTACTGCTGAGCTACCACTGCCACTCAAATCTCAAAGTCCAGTTCATTTCCAGGTTAAAGCAATATATAAAAAGGGGTTGAGTGCTTTTGCAAGGCACAGTAGATGCATACTGTATGATCGGGACAAGCGAGAGCAGAATCCAAACTCATTTCCAACTCAAGACCATAAAGCTACAAGAACAATGTCGTCTGGTGAAGCATGAAGGAAACCTGCAGAGCCCTCATCGCACTCGGGGTATTTAATTCGGGTCAAATACGTGGTTTACTGTAAGCGCAGCGCGTCCGCGGTGTTGTTCGGCTGAAAGGACGAAAAGTCAAACCTGGCTCAAACATAAACAATAACACAAGTTTGCAAATGTTGCAAGTTTCCGCCGGGCCAAATGATTCCCCGTGTTGCGGAGCAGATGGCGACGGAGGGAAGGCCAAGGAAGCAAAACAGAGACCGTCGAAGCAGGACATGTAAACACCAGAAGACTTGAATGACTTACATCTGAATCTCTGAACACTGAGGGAAGAAAACAACAATCGGATTATTTAACACTGATTTCATGGAAGGAGTCTCCGATTTGTCAAACGACAGTTGCGATCAGAACGATTCAACCCCCATTGCACATCAGGCTTATTGTCAGAATGTACAGACTCTCAGCTGGTTGCGAATCGAACAAAAGCAACTGAAATAGTTAGACACAATGAATATTTCAAGTGGTTTCCCCAAATTTAACTGAAAATGCAACTTATAATGACTTCTCGAGTCTCAAAATTATTCAACCCCCTGAATAGAATCCCTCACAACTGCACAAATATGCAAATCAGGTGTTCTCAAGCACACCTGATACAACTAATCAAGGAATTTATTAGTTGCACCAGGTGTGCTTGAGCTGGAATACCTGAACTGGCTAGGGGAAGAAAATATATGATATACCTGTCCTATGATATTTCTGTGAAGGAAGTTGTGAAAAACCTTTGAGTGACTCGGTGTAACAGGCACCGAGGTTTCGGTGAGCACAGTACGGCGCGTACTAAACGCAGAAGGTTTCCATGCCAGAACTCC
>CM022760.1:1769173-1791673 GCA_012411365.1 Ameiurus melas | reverse complement strand
CCTTCCTCCACCTCCTTCTACCTCTTCTTCTTTTTCTTCTTCCATTTTTTCAAAAAAATAATCCCTGATCGCCTCCCACCATGTTCTCAGGGGTGGTGATGTTGGACAGAGAAGAGCCTTCGCTTTCCAGCATCATGGAGAAAATCGTGGATGAGATGGTCGAGAAGAAGGAGATCAGACCTGTCGACCGTGATGGGGTTTTTAAGGCTTTAACGCAGAACCGTAGGTAATGACTACACAGTAATTAATTTTTTTTAAAGCCAGTCCTAGACCAGTTCCCTGACCCCTGACCCCTGACCTCTCTCTCTCTCCTCAGCCATTCAGTGGAGGAACAGGCTCTGACATCATCTGTAGAAATTCGGACAGTCTCGGTTGCAGAAAAGGTAAGAAACTTATTTTTAGTTGAATGCAAATAAGCAAATTTCAGTCTAGGACTGATTTAGGATACTATTATGTGAAGAAAGCTACACAAAATTCACAAAAATACTCTGCTTTCATGGATACAAAACAATTGCAAACAAAACATGGGTTTATCCCCCCCCAAAAAAAAGACCTTTGTTACATATAGGAGTGGCACAATTATTGGCACCTTTACGAGAAAAATATATTTGTACACCTGGGTGACTCGGAACAGGAAATTGTTTAGCCATGACTTCCTGTTTCACAGGGGTATAAATATGAGGTAACACACAGGTCAAATTCCCTTAGTCATTCATAGCAATGGGTAAGACCAAGGAATATATCTGTGATGTGCTGCAAAAGGTTGTTGAGCTTCACACAATGGGAAGTGTCTATAAGAAACTAGCACAAGCATTGAAGATGCCCATTTCCACCATCAGGGCAATAATGAAGAAGTTCCAGTCAACTGGAAATGTTATGAATCGATCTGGAGTTGGACGCGTGTCTATATCGTCTCAACACACTGTGAAGAGGACGGTTCGAGTGGATAAAACATCTCTAAGGATCATCCAAAAACACACTCTAGCGTCTTCAGTGTGCCAGACACGACTGGACCTTCACATGGGATCGGGTTCTATGGTCAGATGAAACCAGAATAGAGCTTTTTGGTAATAAACACCAGAGGTGGTTTTGGAGCACACAGAGAGGTAGAGATATGGAAAAGTACCTCATGCCCACAGTTAAATATGGAGGAGGATCTTTAATGTTTTGGGACTGTTTTTCTGCCAGAGGACCTGGACATTTTGTTATTATACATGGCATCATGGACTCTATCAAATATCAACAGATATTAATTGAAAACCTGACTGTCTCTGACAGAAAGATTCAAATGGGCCGTGGTTGGATCTTCCAGCAGGACAATGATCCAAAACATGCATCAACATCACCACAAACATGGTTTACTGACCACAAAATCAAGGTCCTGCCCTGACCATCCCAGTCCCCTGACCTGAACCCCATAGAACACCTGTGGGGTGAACTGAAGAGGAGAGTCCACCAGCGTGGACCTCGAAATGTGAAGGATCTGGAGAGGTTCTGTATGGAGGAACGGTCTCAGATCCCTTACCATGTATTCTCCAACCTCATCAGGAATTATTGAAGAAGACACAGAGCTGTGATCTCGGCAAAGGGAGGTAGCACAAATTATTGACTAAAACGGTGCCAATAATGGTTACACAAGTATATTTACAAAAGATATTTTAAAATAAATCTGTGTTGTGTTTGCAATTGTTTGATATAGATGAGAGCAGAGTATTTTTGTGATTTAAAAAAGATTGAAAGGTTAAATAATAAAGACAATTTTTTTATAGCCTTCTTTATTCATATTTACCAAGGGTGCCAATATTAATGGGAGGGCACTGTAGCTTTTAATTTAACACAAATGGTTTTTTTTATTTATTTATTTATTTCATATATTTGGTCCTTTATGGATTATTCTCTCCATTATTCTCTTACAGTATGTCTGTATCTAGTGAATAGCAGCTAGTTCTTATTAAAATTGAGGGGGAAAAAAACTATTTAGTAGTTCCTTAACTGATAAAATTTTTTAAATAATAATAATAATAAGAAGAAATAGAAGAAGAAGAAGAAGAAGAAGAAGAAGAAACACTTTTTGGTCCCAGACTTACAAACGTCTATAAAAATAAACGTCTAGTTATGTTTGATTGCAACATGCAGTAACGTGCTTTCCCACTGCGTGTCCCGTAGAGCGATGCAGCTGAAGGTGTGGAGGCCTCCATGGTGTTTGTGGGTGAGTGACTGTAGATTATATTCATTTTATAACCCTTTACCATGTAATGTAAGAAAATCCATCCTTTGTGTGAATTTATTTCATAAGATAGAACGCGATCAAGCTGAAATCACACGATTGTATACTCCTTGTCCAGAAATGATGTTACAGTTGAAAAGAATATGATTTTAAAGTTTTCCTAGTTGAATGTTTTTCATTAAAGGTTAGATTTCTCTCTGTTCAGTGGGAGGTGAAGTTAATTAACTGCAAAGGCATTTTCCATTTTTTTTAACGCTTCTTTGTGGCAATAATTCTGGACCTGAATTTCTTGTGTTATATATAGGTTATGAAATAGATGCATGTGTGTTTCAGGGACTCTGGACTTCCTGGAAAAGCTGACCGTGGCGTTTGTCCGCCTGAAGGAAGCCCACGTTCTCGAGACGTCTCTGGAGACTTCCGTTCCCGTTCGCTTCATCTTTGCGCTGATTGGATCGACCCAAAACGACGTGGACTACCACGAGATTGGACGAGCTATGAGCGCACTTCTGGCAGATAATGTAAGAGTGATTCCTAATGGTTAACCGGTTGAGTATACTGCTTTACTTACTTTACTGCTACCCATTTCTAACATATCTACACACTCTTAGGTGTTCAAGCAGGCAGCGTTAAAAGCTCAGAACGATAGAGAGCTGAATGATGCATTGACTGACTTCCTGGATTGCAGCGTGGTGATCCCGCCCACAGAGATTCAGGACGAAACCATGCTTGCGCCCATCATTGGCTTCCAGAAGAAGCTCCTGCAGGACAGACTCCACCCCTCTGAGCCTCAGAGCCACCTCAACCCCAAAGCAGATAGGAGATGTATTGAAATGCTAATGAGCAATACGTAACTTGCTCCTTTTTCATTATTTATCTACTAGGCCACACGATTAGCATAGCTAGGTACCTAATGCTAGTTAGGCAATTAGAGATTCTATGCAACAAATCTAAAAATGTCATTATATGTTCCAAATAAGCAAGTAATAATAACGTATCTCTCCTCATAGCGTCTATTTCCAAACTGCCTCCTCTGGAGGATCCACTGGTGCGCACCGGGATACCGTTCGGAGGACTGATGCGAGATTTGAGAAGACGCTACAAACACTACAGGAGTGACATCACTGACGCCAGGAACGCTCAAGTCCTTGCTGCCGTAATCTTTATTTACTTTGCCGCCCTCTCCCCTGCTATCACCTTCGGCGGTCTGCTAGGTGAGCACGAGTGTGTGTATATACAGTATGAATGATGTTGGGCGTCCAGAGTGTGACAATGTGTTTGCACCATGGGAAATATAACGATGTTACCATTTCGCCCCGCCTCCTGCCTCAGCTGATAAAGTGGATAATATGATGGGAGTCTCGGAGCTCATGCTGTCTACGGCAGTGCAAGGTGTCGTTTTCTGCCTGATTGCCGCTCAGCCGGTCCTCGTCATCGGCTTCTCAGGACCGCTGCTGGTCTTCGAAGAGGCCTTCTACGGGGTAACCATCCCATACGCACTTACATGTACATACTAGTATCGCGTAGCATATTTTAAATATCTGTTTTCACCAGCCTGTATCATCATAAAAATGCATTCAGGCGTAGTTTAAATGAGGCAGCGAGGAACGCAATCGCGGACAGTTTTTTGAATGAGCATTTTGTGTGTGTTACGTTTTCCTCCAGTTCTGTAAGTCTCGGGACATCGAGTACATCGTAGGTCGAGTGTGGATCGGGGTGTGGCTCGTTGTCATCGTCATGCTGATGGTAGCGATAGAGGGCAGCTTCCTGGTGCGCTTCATCTCCCGCTTCACCCAAGAGATCTTCTCCATCCTCATCTCCCTCATCTTCATTTACGAGACCTTCGCCAAACTCGGCAGTGTACGAGACGCTATAATATCCGTTACTTCATTATTGCTAATGTTTAATGATTTACATTCAGTTAGTAACTGTCATAGCATGATATAAAAATGTAAAAAAAATAATAATAATAATAATAATAAAATAAGAACAAAACGCAATATAATAGAATGCGTTGGATCAAGTGCTATTTTCTAAGTTGCTGAATAATGAATGTGGGAGCCATATAGTTAAATCAAACCAAATTTGCGGTGATTTAATGAGATATTTGCTTATATATATCCTAAAATAGAATTAAAAGACTAATATAATTAATGAATCATTATTCATTCATCGATTACATTACACCGCCTTAATTATCAGGATAAGTGATATCTTATGTGTATGTACAATGTTATTATCACTTGTTCATTTTACTAATCTTACTAATTATACGAGTATTTAAAATGCTACTAGTTGTAGTAATACGAGTAATAAATAGCACAGAGATATTACTAATGATACTAAGTAATAATGGCAATATTAATGTTACGTTGAGGAAATAAACATAAAACGCTAGTCTAATTAGTCAGATTTGCAACCTTTAAAGAATAAATATATCTATATATGTTTCTAGTTACTAATATTAATAAGTAATAATAACATTAAACATACTGAAACACGGCTAACCATAATTATTACTTGGATGAGTCATATTTCTGTTATTGTAATGCTTGCTAAAGTGCATGCTATAACAAATATTTGCTGTTACAAAGCTTGTATAATACTGTAATTAACATCCGTAAATCAATAGTAATACTAAAGATATTAGAGAATATTAATATATAGTAGTATAGTAGCACTATATTAATAAAATTATACCAGAATTAAAATAACGGCTTTTCATACTGTTCTATACTGATAGATTTTCAAGGCCCATCCTCTTAATCTCAACTACGAGCACTTGAACACCTCAGTTGCAGATCCTTGGCATCCCATCGTCACCCATCACACAACTGTAAATAATTCTACAGGCAACATCACCACAGTCACTACCATCCGTTACCGTGCCTACCCCAACACGGCGCTGCTCTCCATGTGCTTGATGTTCGGCTGCTTCTCCATCGCTTACTTCCTGCGCATGTTCAAGAACGGGTACTTCCTGCCTGGCAAGGTTAGGTCCTGGTGCAGGTTTTGGTAGTTATAAAGGACATTAATTAATATAAAGGGCAATAAATTACAAGTGATTTATTTTTTACCTCAGATTTATTTTAGTATTTTATTTTTTATTTTTTTGCCTTTCAGGTCCGCCGTTTGATCGGGGATTTTGGTGTCCCCATTGCTATTGTCCTCATGGTAGCTGTGGATATCAGCATTAATGACACCTACACACAAGTAAGTTTCATGTTAAAGGTACATTCATCCTTATCGATTCATTTTCTTGACGGCAGCTCTGACAGGAAAGCGTCCGCAAATCGCAGACTTTTATTCATGTGCTTGTTCACATATGTTATCCTTTCTATAGTAACGGCTTGATATGGCGAAGCTTTCTGTAAGAACATGTTTACTTAACGTTTAAGGAAGGAGTCTCCGGTGTCAGCGCTTTGTAACAGTCAGAGGTAAAGCTGTAACGTTACGTTTTCTGACACGGCAGAGTTTTCAGGGGAGAGGAGTTTGCTCTTTGAGAGGCTGGTGAGGGAATGACTGTTTGTAGCTACTATAACGTAAGTGAGAATAGGAACTTGCTTGTTTCGGGGCTGTTCCACAGCATTATATGTAACTATAAATGGGTAACATGTATGACTCCTTGTTCTTTAAGTAATAAAAAATCATAATAATTGGCAAATTGCTGTAGTATAAGTGACCTTGTGACCTTGATGTTTTGTAGAAACTAGTGGTGCCTAAGGGCTTGCAGGTGTCTAACCCTGCCATGCGAGGTTGGCTCATTAACCCCATGGGCGAGCACAAGCCCTTCCCCACCTGGATGATGTTTGCTTGCGTCGTGCCCGCCATTCTGGTCTTCATCCTCATCTTCCTTGAATCGCAGATCACTACGTTAGTTCCAGTTTTCTATCTAGGGTTCTCATTTACTAAGGTCCAAAATAAGGAGGATAAAATTTTCAATATTATTTAAATCTGTTGTTTTTATAGTCATGGCCAGTTCAGATCTCAAAGAAGTGTGCAGTTGCACATCGAGTGCAATGTGTAAAAATGCATCAAAAAAATTTCAAAATACAATGTGACTGGACACAGGACTCAGTATATTCTGTTTCAAATGGTAATCGTAAAGAAAACCTTTTTACAATTCTATTAATTACTGTCAGCATCAAAGGTGAGAATATCAAATTAGCTAACTTTATGCGGGTGATATTAAAAAAATTATGTTAAGAAACTCTTATTTTGATATACTCAGACATTTAGAAGAACTCAAAAGGTACCGGGTATTTTTTGTTTATAAAATGTAAATATAAGTAAATTTGCTTGCCGGAATTTTTTGATAATCTCCTAGGAGTGCTTCAAGCTAAATAAAAAACTAGTTTAGTTAGCGTGATGTCAGATCCACCACTTTTCCTCCTATGAACTTGTTCTTATTGTGCTCTGTAGGTTAATTGTTAGTAAACCTGAGAGAAAGATGGTGAAAGGTTCAGGCTTCCATCTGGACCTTCTGATTTTGGTGTGCATGGGAGGGTTCAGTGCTTTCTTCGGAATGCCATGGCTCAGTGCTGCCACAGTTCGCTCTGTAACACACGCCAATGCCCTGACGGTCATGAGCAAAGGGCCCAAACCGGAGATCGAGAAGGTTCTGGAACAGAGGATTAGTGGTGTATTGGTGGCCCTCCTCGTGGGTAGGTCCCTCTTTTAAGAGTTCTATTTTCATGCAGACACAAGTGTAATTTTCTGGCATAACAGGCATACTGATTGTGTCCTACGTATGCCAGTTTTCCTTGTTTACACTAAACTCTGCTGGTGCAGTGGTGTTTTAGAACTACAGGTGTAGTGCTGTATTTTCCTGTCTTTAAGCAATACTGTTTAACATTCCCTCTTTGTTTTCCCTTTGGGGAATCATGGGTGAGCCCTTGGGTGATGTTTAGGGAATCCTTCGTGTCTCTCGGGGCACCTTGGGAAAATTATTTGGGGGAATCTCACAGTGGCATTTCGGGGGGAGCCTCTTAGGGGAAGCGTTCTGGAAATCTTGGGGGAATCCTTGGCAGAATCATGGTAGAATTAGGAGAATCCTGGGGGAATTTCTTAGAAAAATCAAAGGGGAACTTGGATAATATTTGGTGGAATCTTGGGGGAATCCCTTTGGGGGAATCTTTCTTGTGGGAATCCTGGGAGAGTGTCTCAATGGAAACTTGGGGGAATTTTTTTGTGGAATTGCTCAATGGAATCTTGGGGGACATCCCTTGAGAGAATCTCTGAGAAATCCATTGGGTGAATCAATGCCTTGGGGGAACTTTGGGGAATTCTTGGGGGAATCTTTGGGGAGTCTTGGGGGAACCTTGAGGAAATCCCTTGGGGGACTCTTAGGGGAATCCCTTGGTGGAATCTTGGGGGATTCCATTGGGGAAATCCCTTGTAAAAATAAATACATAAATAAATAAATAAAGTCCTTGTGGGAATATTGGGAAAATCTTAGGAGCTCTCTTGGGAGATATTTCTGTGGGATCTTCAGAGAATTCCTTGAAGGAATCATGGGAAGCCCTTGATGTAATCTTGGGAGAATCCCTTGAGGGAATTTTGGGTGAATCTCTCAGTGTATTCTAGTTGGAACTTGAGCGAATTCCTTGGAGGAATCTCTCAGTGGAATCTTGGGGGATTCCTGAGGGAATCTCAAGGCATTCTTGGGGAAATCAAGTTTGGAAATTGAAATTCTTTTGAGGGAATCTTGGGAGAATCCCTTGAGGGGACTGTCTCTGTGATTTGAGGAATCTTGGGGATTTCTGTGGGTGAATTGATGGAATTCTTTGGGGACAATAGGGGGACTCCCTTGGTGGAATCTTGAGAAACCGTAAGGGAATCTTGGGGTAATCTTAGGGGGATCCCTTGGGGGACTCTTAAGACAATCACTTGGCGGAATCTTAGAGAAATCCATTGGGAGAATTCCTTGCAGGAATCTTGGGGAATTCCAGGAGGGAGTCCCTTTCTGGAATTTTGGGGAATCCCTTGGTTATATTCCAGATATAACCAAACCCCTGAGTGAAGGAAAATGGAC
The DNA here is from genome assembly GCA_012411365.1 of Ameiurus melas. Classification (NCBI taxonomy): domain Eukaryota; kingdom Metazoa; phylum Chordata; class Actinopteri; order Siluriformes; family Ictaluridae; genus Ameiurus; species Ameiurus melas. The sequence continues at coordinate 1,783,415 of CM022760.1, read as the reverse complement.
ATCGGGTCCTTGACATCCTCAATTTCTACTCCCCTGGGTTACTTAATTAGGTTTGTAATGTATAAATTAATAAATTGATCCCTGTTCCTCTTCTGAACTCTTGCCAGGCCTGTCCATCCTTATGGAGCCCATTCTAAAGATGATCCCCATGGCAGCTTTGTTTGGAATCTTCCTCTACATGGGAATCACGTCTCTGAGTGGTATTCAGCTATGGGATCGCATGGTGCTGCTCCTTATTCCAAAGAAGTACCACCCCAATGAACCGTATGCTCAAAGAGTATGTTTCATTGATAAATAAGCCTGGGCCCTTTCAGGAAATCTTCTCAATATTACGATTATATTGTAAACATAGCATGCTTGGCTATTCATGATGAGGCATATATTGATATTTCAGTTTTTATTGCCTTTTTATCACTATAATGTGTGCTGTATATTTACTTGTACCTCTTGTGTTAAGCATGGTAGCTTCTAGATTTAATAACTAGATTTAAATAGAGCCCACACTTATAAAGTACAATAAGTACAATAAATGATCTGCACAATAAGCAAATTATACACTGTTTTTTAATGATGCATTAGGCATTTTACAGGGGTGATGGTTGCTGAAAATGGGCCTTTGTATGCCTATGTAGATATTCCTTTAAAAATCAGCTGTTTACAGCCATTTCAGATCAATCTAATCTCATATTAATTGAAAAAATAGTGAATTTCTCTCAAAAACAAGGCAATTTCTGAGCGATTCCAAACTTTTGAATGGTAGTGTAAATCTTTCACAGCTCCTGGCATTATGTCATTTTTATAAGGCTAATCTTATTAGACCTTTGTTAGAAGTTTAAACTTTAGCAAAACCTTGGCAAATTTTCTTGAAATAATCTCGTTTCTTCTGTCTCTGGCCATGGTTTCCCATGATGCTTTAGGTGAAGATGAGCAGGATGCATATGTTCACAGGCATCCAGATAGTGTGCCTGGCTGTGCTGTGGATAGTGAAGTCAAGCCTGTTGGCACTCGCCCTGCCCTTCATCCTCATCCTGACCATCCCACTGCGTGTGTTCCTCAGTCGTCGCGTCTTCACCAAGCTCGAGATGAAATGTGTAAGCTACAAATCACATCACTAGCCAACAAAGGATTTACTATAGTATAGTATATACAGTATAATTCTAATTCTAATTCACTGATTCGAATTATTCGAAATTACATTAATTATTATTTCAAACTGTAACACTTTTTTTTTACCTTTTGGAAATTCACTTGTTTAAAACTGAAATCTTCCTGTTTAATAGGTTCATTTGGTCGTTTTTAGGGGGTTATTTTGTGGGGAATGCTCTACATTACCTTTTAAATGGGTTTCATAAAGTGTACTAATTCCTCTCATTTCATTGCTGTCAGCTGGATGCTGATGATGCCAAAGTGACATTTGAGGAGGAGCCCGGCGTGGACGTGTACTCAGAGACTGTGATGCCATCGTAAATGTGTTCCCCCAATGATGCCAAAGCTACTTTCAGTCCCATATTGACTTGTGATATAGAGATACTTAATGAAAGCAATATGTACAACAATCTCTAAGTTAAATATAATTCTTGCAAAGACTTTCTCTGTGGCACTCCAAATGTAATTTTAAATATAAAATGACTTTGAAATACCTCACAGAAGAAATTTGTCTTCATGTGTCAACAGACATATGATGTAAAAAGCATAACATCAAATTGTGTGCTTTGTGGCAGAAAGGATTTGGAGTCACTGGTAACCAGCTATCTGATGTATTTTATTGTACATTTCTCTTTATTTAAGAGTAAAATGCACTTCACATTATATTATATAGACCGATAATGGACCAGTATGCTGAACAGTTGTAATATTAACCTTCCGAAGTCTGAAAAATGTAAACGTTTTGCCATAGATTTTATTTTGCTGTATTAAACCACCGTTAAAATATTTTTAATTCAAGTTTTTGGTATCATTTTTTTCTGCACGACTTCAGCTTTAAGAATTCTTTTGCTTTTTTAATATATGATACTGTATTGATTTAAGTGCTTCCACAACAAGCAACAAATAAGAAAAAAAATTATTTAAATGGTAAATGGCGCACTTATATAGCGCTTTATATTGTGTCTCATTCACCCATTCACACACATACACACACACACACACACACACACTCACACATCAATGGTAGCAGAGCTGCCACGCAGGGCGTTAACTTGCCATCGGGAGCAACTTGGGGTTCAGTGTCAAGGACACTTCGGCATGTGGAGTCACCCGGGCCGGGAATCGAACCACCAAGACTACGATTAATGGACAACCCACTCTACCACCTGATCCACAGTCGCCCAATAGTTTTAGTATTTATTTAATAGTTAAGCTAAGCTTAAGCTTAAGCATGAGCTAAAAACATTTTTAATCGTATGTAAATTACATCGTAGTTATCTATACTAGTTAGTGAATAATGCCACTAGTTAATTTGTACTAAATCAGCTGGGGATCACGTGATTGCCGTTGTTCTTAAAGACCAATCACTGGTCAGTATTGTTCCTAAAGGCCAATCACTGGTTGCTATTGTTCCTAAAGACCAATCACGGGTCACTATTGCTCCTAAAGACCAATCACGGGTCACTATTGTTCCTAAAGGCCAATCACTGGTCACTATTGTTCCTAAAGGCCAATCACTGGTCACTATTGTTCCTAAAGGCCAATCACTGGTCACTATTGCTCCTAAAGGCCAATTACAGGTCGCTATTGTTCCTAAAGGCCAATCACTGGTCACTATTGCTCCTAAAGGCAAATCACTGGTCACTATTGTTCCTAAAGGCCAATCACTGGTCACTATTGCTCCTAAAGGCCAATCACTGGTCACTATTGCTCCTAAAGGCCAATTACAGGTCGCTATTGTTCCTAAAGGCCAATCACTGGTCACTATTGCTCCTAAAGGCAAATCACTGGTCACTATTGTTCCTAAAGGCCAATCACTGGTCACTATTGCTCCTAAAGGCCAATTACAGGTCGCTATTGTTCCTAAAGGCCAATCACTGGTCAGTATTGCTCCTAATAACAATCACTGGTCAGTATTGTTCCTAAATACCAATCACTGGTCACTATTGCTCCTAAAGGCCAATCACTGGTCAGTATTGCTCCTAATATAACAATCACTGGTCAGTATTGTTGCTAAAGACCAATCACTGGTCACTATATATCCCAACAACCAATCACTGATCAGCATTATCATATTATACATATATATATATATACATATATATATATATATATATATATATATATATATATATATATATATATATATATATATATATGTATATATATGAAGAAATGGTTTTTAAGAGAACCATTCAATCCAGTACGGGTCATTTTGACCCCCTTTATGCATTGGTGAAGGTTTTTTTATTTTTTTGGTTCATGAATTGTAGGGTTAAATATCAAAAAATCTAAGAAGTGTGTATTATACCTGACACCTAGATGAACACTTTACAGTGGATTATATGACTGTACATCATTCCCTTCAAGTCCTATTGAAGTTAGAGTGTATAACAATGTCGTGTGTCACTTTAGAGACGGTCCCTAAATTTCCGCATATCTCCGAACATCGAACCTCCAACGTCACACCCACTTCATTCCGGTTCTGAGATCAAACCCCAGCGCTGATAAACCGCCACCGCCGGGCCTTTAACCCTTAAACACTCAGTCATATAACAGACATCAACGTAAGTCGCCAAATGCCTTAAATGTACACTAACGCAGCCGCTCAGTGGTCCCGCCCACTGGTTCATTCCCGTTAAACGTCTTGGCCCCGCCCATTTTCGATCGACTCTGTCCCAGCAGCAGGATCGATTACTCCGGCCTGAGTGCGGCGGGGAATGGACGCACGCGACGTCGCGGTTTAAACCCGCTTTAATAAACCAGTGAAGAAACGCGTTAACGAGGAATGTTACATGTGTAACGGTTTTCTCTTTCCCCTGCGGCGCTTTGATCTCGTCTTTGGGACTGAATGCGCGCGGATTTAGGAGTTCGACATAGTAGATCCTTTTGATCAGATGAGCAGAGCAGCAGCCCGGATAAAAGGCGGCCTTTCTGCAGAAGGTAACGAATAAAAGATGAAAGGCTCGACAATACAAACGCGCTGTCGGTGTTGCATGGAGATGTTTAGGGCGGTGTGCGTGTGATCTTGCGTGTTTGAAAGCGGGATCTTGCGGTCACGCTTTGATCTCAAAAATAAGCGGAAAAAGAGAGCATGTTTGTTGAATTTGCAGTGGATGTTTGGGCTCATTGCTGTAGATGATTACATTAATAGTGTGTGTGTGTGTGTGTGTGTGTGTGTGTGAGTGATCAAAGCTTTTGTTTTGTAGTTGGTGTGTGTGTGTGTCTTTGTTGTAAGAGCTACAGACATAATACTGCTGTCTTACAGGTTTGTGCACATCTCTGTCTTAGTAAGCATAATGGTGTGTGTGTGTGTGTGTTTTCCTTTACATCTATAAGGCGTAATTGCGTGGTCTTCTACATTTCAAGACCTTTACTAACATAACTGTCATATTACACATATTATAAATCTAATGGTGTGTGTGTGTGTGTGTGTTCCACAGCCCTGTGCTCCACCATGTAGACGCCTCTCCCTGTAGTCTTCGCCAATGAAAATGGAGGAGACGGCCCTGTCCGGCACGGACAACAGCAAAATGGAGGTGTGTGTTCCACCACACTTGTTTGAGAGTGGATGTGATGTGATGTGATGTTCCAGTGGTGCGCGCACGCACACACTCGGCCGCCTTGCTGCTGTGGTTGTGCCGTCGTACAGGAAGCTGCGACGATGTCGTACCGGCGTAGAGGTTGACGCTCTGGCTGTGACGTCGTTTAATGCGCACTTTAAACGGCTTCTTGGCAGCGATTAGATTCCGTGTGCTGACGCGTTTCCTTTACAGGAAGTCAGAGCGACGTCACGGTACGATCGACACGACTCCTCGTAGCGTGCGAGACACGCCACGCCCGCACTGAATCGAAAACGTAACAGTGAGTTAGCGAGATACTGACGGAGAATCGCGGCGTTCCAGATCGGGCAAACACTCATCTGGGTTTGAGGCGCTGCGACTGCGCTCGTAAATTTACACACCCCTTGCAGAATCTGCGAAATGTTAACCATTTGAGAAAAATTCTTCGAGATAGCATTAAAATTGCATTTAGTTTGTTTATTTAGTTAGCCCCGCCCTGAATAAACTGTTTCACATAACAGATGTTTACATACCCGTATAGTCTACAAGGCACGATAATAATAACTCTTAATATACACAAACGAACCGGTTCAAAAGTCTACACGCGCTCGATTCTTAATACTGTGCGTCGTTACCTGGAGCATCAACGTCTTGTGTTTTGTTTTGTGGTAGTTCTCCATGAGTCCCTGGTTTGTCCTGAGCAGTTCAACAGCCCACTCCAGCTCCTGAACATTCTTTGGTTTTCCAGCATCTTCTGCGTATTTGAGCCCTTTCCAACAGTGGAAATAGGATTTTGAGATCCATCTAACTGGGGGTGGGGGGGTGTAAACTTTGAACAGGATGATAGGTGTAAACTTATTATTTCGTCTTCTGGGAAACGCGTAAATATCTTATGTAGCTTTTGAAGGTCAGGACTAAATTGGAAAAAATAAGAGATTTTAACAACTATTAATCACAATTAACACCAAACATCCTGTTCAAAAGTTTACACCCCCTCTCCCTGGCTCTTAAGGTTGCCGTCTTGAGCTTCAGTCAATTGAATCAAGCATGTGTAAACTTTTTTTGAACTGGTTCATTTGAGTAAATGAAGTTATTATCGAGGTATGAACTATACTGTACAGGTATATATTGTAGAGGTACGATGCTATTTTTGTTTGTATCAATCATTTGGGATCATTTTCCCAGAAGTGATGAGCCATACGATTGAAATCTTACGATTCCCGGAAAACGATTCGAGCCTCCATGCAGAGCTTCAACGGGATTTCGTCTTCATCCTGATTAAAGTGGGTGAGAAATCCTCGTCAAACTCTTTGACTGGTCTCCTGTCAGGTTTGTTTAGATTGAGAGGGGGTGTGGCATATTAATCTCAAACGCTATGGACAGTTACTCTGATTTCCTGCTTCGAAGGGAAACACGTCAACATACGGAATCGGATCACGACTCCGGGCTGTTTCAGTGGGACTTCAGCGTCATCCTCGGATACTGTAAAGTTTATTGAAACATGCTTTGGCGGTTATAACGGAACGGTACAATGCTGTATGTGTTGCTGCAGGGCATTGCTCAGGAGATCCTCTCCGATCTGGTGGAGGACGCATGTCTGGGACTTTGCTTCGAAGTTCACCGGGCCGTCAAGCAAGGCTACTTCTTCCTGGACGACACGGACCAGGAGAGCATGAAGGACTTCGGTACTGGCCGATAAATCGATAGATAAATCCGTAAAAGTGCTGCGTGGAATAGCGAAGGGGCACTTCTTGAATTGATAATTGGATTAAAGACAGAAATACAGAGTGAAAACTTACTACACGATGTAGGTTCTTTATTAATCAAGAACCCAGAGACGCCAACATTCACAATTTACCCGTAGCGTTTAAATGATTTGCCGGTACGGGAAAACAGTTGAAAACTACGCTTTTTACCCTGTAGCACGTCCGGTCCGACGTTTCTTCAGTTCCCTGCTCGCAACTTTAGTTCCTACCGTCAATTCGTTCCCATTTACTGTTTGACTCTCAAAAATGGAAGAAAACAAAACGTGTACGATTGGTTCCACCCGTATCCTGTCGTATAATGTTTTAAGTCTCATTGAATGTTTACGGAGACAGTACGAAGAAAAATGAAACTTGGGATGAAAGTAGCAGGGATTGTGGATACCTCGGGTGAGTGTACGTAGCTAGCATGCTAGTTTGCTTGCATTTGCTAATCTGAGAGTAAAGATAGTATGAAGGCTAGGACATTAAGTACAATGTGGTTAAATAGTTAGCTCTGGGTTATACATTTCAACTGTATATATACATTTATATAGGCCACGCCCACTCCTACAGTACAAGTCTATAAAATACAAATGCTGAATTGCTTGCTAGGGTGAACACAGGGTTAGCGGGTACTCTCGACTTTTATCTAGGTGAACTTGGACCTCTAAGTTTGCTAACCTAAGTCTTAACTAGCTGGGATTTTTCACGATCGGTGATGTAAACAAGACAAAAAATAAATAAATAGTCACAACTGCAGCAACCTCTTCCTAAAATTCTGCGGTTATTCCGTATTAGTAAGTGGGTCGTATTTATTGACAGAAATCGTGGACCAGCCCGGAGTGGACATCTTCGGCCAGGTTTATAACCAGTGGAAGAATAAGGAGTGTGTGTGTCCCAACTGCAGCCGGAGCATCGCCGCCTCGCGTTTCGCCCCTCACCTAGAGAAGTGCCTGGGCATGGGTCGCAACAGCAGCCGCATCGCCAACCGCAGGTCAGGTGCCACGACACGCCACGGGGTGCAGTTATGCGGCGGAAAATGTATTTATTTATTGATTGGACACGCTAGCTAGCTTTGTTCGCGATGTTGTAGATATAGAAGATTTGCAGATTAATCACTAATTAGTATCAGATTTTTAACAAAGCCAAATCACTTCTTCGTTTTTGTTTATTTATTTCAGATTTTTCCAAACTCCTAATTATGTATTTTCTATACCAGAGTTGTCAGTTTGGGGTAAAAAGTTAGACTTTTTTTCACAAGTAACATCAAACACTTTTACTCCCGACAAATCAGCTTGCAAGTTGGAGGCCAAACGTCCCGGTGAAACACGAGCAATGTGACGATTTTTAAAATATATTGTAATGGCAGCTACAAATAACACGCCGGTGGCCCCCTAGTGGCACAGGGCGGAAAACCGTCCGTCTGCAGATCGCGAGTTCGCGATGGCCCGAAGACAGTGGATCGAATTTGCCCGGGTGGGAAGGGCGTACACTGTCCCCTGTCAATCACAGCGAAACTAGCCAATCATAGACATCTGTGAGCTCATGTATGTGGACGAGTGAATTTGGATAGAAAATTGTATCTTTTGTAAATGAAGATCTCCGATGCCTAGCTTTCAGCCGCATTAGTACCTTTTTCAGAAAGAACAAACCAGGTCTGACCGTTTTCCTGACCGGTTTTCCCGTTCGCTGTGTAATCCTGCTGGAGTGAGCGGTCTCGTCTCGACTGCGTTACTCGAGCTGAACACTTCCTGGCTAGGGGCATGGACATTGATGCACCTTTCTCACGCTTCCTCTCCTCCGCCACTCAGGATAGCCAGCGGCAACAACACGAACAAATCCGAGAGCGATCAGGAGGACAACGACGACGTCAACGACAACGACTGGTCCTACGGGGCAGAAAAGAAAGGTGAGGGCCGTGTTTATTAGCTTGCTTATTGGAGCGTTTGGAATTCACGTAGTCTATAAGCGAAGCCGGCTTACAGGTAAAGAAAGGATGAATAACGGATTAAATAACGTTCTGTCGCTTTTTTTTTTTTTACACAGATTTACAGTGTATCTATGTGATCTATTCGCTATACAATAATTCCAGACAACTATTTATTTCATTAATTATTTATTGAATTGTTTTTACGCTGCTTTTAACAATCCGTCAGTGCACCCCGAGCTTTAACTAGCTAGCTACGTATCGTGACGCTAGCTTTGGGTTTCAAGATGCTCCTGAAGACCGACGCCGTTTACGTTTCCTTCAAACGAACGTGTAAAGGTCGTGTGTTCTGTGGTTTTTTTTTTGTTTTTTTTGGTTTTTTTTTGAAGAAATGATCTCGAGTTTCATTTAAAACCTAAAACTCTTCTTTTGTATTGCAGCCAAGAAGAGAAAGGCAGATAAGGTATTTTTACATTCTTTGAAACGTCCTGTTCTCTATCGGTAAGTTTGTGTTTGTTTTCGTTTTTCTTTCTGCCGTTACACCCGTAATTTCTCCGATTTTTTAGACACGCCCCTTGCACGACTTTAGCCTTTTCTAGTGTCTTTTATTTTATTTTTACTTCTTATTTTTATTTATTTTTATTTTACTTTGTAATATTTTTCTCTTTCTAGTAAAATTGAGATCTCAAATCTTGGAATATTGGAATAAGGTTGTTTTTTTGTTGTTTGTTTGTTTGTTTGTTTGTTTCACTTCACAGAATCCAAATTCCCCGAGACGATCCAAATCGCTAAAACACAAAAACAGTAAGTGTCTGTAGATTTACTGAAGCTGTAGCTAATAAAGGTTGCGACGGGATGAAATGAATCATCGTGATGATGTAGAAATGCGAAAATATGTCGTGTCATTGTTGAAGTTTTCTGTACGGAGATTGTTTATTTGTTTATTTATTTGACGTCTCTACATGCGCTGTGGTTTCTCTGTAACATGACCAGCTGCGATTTTTGTTGTTGTTGTTGTTGTCGTCTTATTAACTTCAAAAGAAAGGAAAAAAAAGAGGCCGGTGAGGGAACGACTGTTTATAGCTGCTCTAACGTAAGTGAGAACAGGAACGAACTTGTCTCATAGACGTTCCACAACATTAAATGTAACTTTTTTTTTTTTCTTCTCAAAAGTATGACGTGGTCGTTCTTAAATAAATGCGTAGTTGTTTCCATGGACGCGGAAACGACTTTTAGCTAAAACGCCGAATGAACGGCCGTGTTCGTTCGTCACGCGATGAGGAACACGACACGGATTAAGTAAGTATTTTGGAGTGCGAGTTTGTTTTTGTTTTTTTTTGTTTTTATTTGTTTGGAACGTGACGTTGCGTGAGGTCCGTTCGACACGTGCAGAAAATTCTCGACTTTCAACGAAGACGCAAACACTTAAACATCGAACGCTTCTAATTATCTACTATCGGTAATATTGTTTTCTTTCTTTATGTCTAGATTCTGTTGGAACGTATCTGTATTGTGATATGATATCTCTGTGATGATGATAACTACCGTCGCAACATTTGCTCGCTCTTGTATTGTTAACTAAATATCACAAAGGGGGCGGGGTCTCGAGTTCTATGGACTTGCTGTTTAGTGTTTCATTTTTAGTACTAAATCCAGAGTCGATTGAATCTATTGTTTTATTGGGATTCTCTTTAAAAGCCAAAGATCTGTCTTCGTCCTTCAGCTTCGCTGGATCCTAAGCAGCGCCCGGAGTGAAGCTGGCGTTGCCGGGAGATGGGGTTTCCACAGCAGCGTCGCCGAGAGCTACCCACGATGCCATTACGGTTCGACATAAGGATGGAACGAGGAACTAAATCCGGCGTCGATTCTTCATTCGGTTTACACGCCTGTCCTGTCGTGTTTTTTGGGGTTTTGTTCTTTACTTTTCTGGAATATTCGCACAGTGAACCCCGTGTCCTTGTGTCGATCGTGTAGCTGCGACCCCTCGGCGCGCAGGTAAACGTGACGAGACGATTCAGCGGGGGAAGTAAGGACACGGGCAGGCAGGAGTAGGCGAATGAAGAGTTGCTGGCGTGCTATCGGACTCCTGCTGGAATGATTTTCAAGGAGGAGAAGAAGAGTGATCAAAATTAGTCTTAATGCTGCTCATTTCACTTTTTTTTTTCCTGAGTTTTAATCATATCTTTTGTGCAGAACCAAGATTCAGAACTACTCATTGTGCTTGGACTATGAGTAATTATGATCATGTTATTATACCAGGAACAACTGGATTATTACGGACTATATCTGGCGACTTGAAATGCATACATATTCATCTTTGGAGAATGAACCAATTCTCACTTTTCTCCGATTTTTATTTCTCGTCTGTATACTTGATGTTTACAGTGTAAAGGAATTATGTGTCTTGGCTGTGTTGTGACTGTACATATATTTGATTCATCGGGGAAAACGCTGCTACACTGGCCATGAGCCACATGCTTACAGGCATGTCACACACATAATAAACATGACTCGGTACGCTGTGTGATTTGCGTCTCTTATGGACCGACTCGGGGTACGGACGTGAGCCGAAACATCTTCCGGGAAGAGTAGTAAAAAGAAAACTAATGACAGTTCTAAATCAATGTGGCGGATCCGGTATAACCATGATCACCGCCACTGGATGAATAAGGGTATCGTAGTGGTATTAAATAATAAAAATACTACATTTAACTTTCGTTAGCTGTCTGTTTACCCTGAGCTAATAAATGTAGATATACTTTTGAGTTTTAAGTTTAAAACATTTTTTAAATAAAATAATAAAAATAGTAGGCTATGGAACAAGCGAGTAAGTTCGTTTATGACTGAATCATTTGAGTCAATAAGAGTCGACTCCCAAACGGCTCCTTTTTTCGTTTGTTTTTTTTTTTTCTAAAACCGGAAACGGTTTGCCGTATAGTGACCCGTGATCGTTGCTCTTTGCCTAACAAAAGCTGTAGAAACCGTTCCATCGGATCTTTCCAACTAACAGAGCGTTCCCGAAGGAACGACGTAGGGCAGGAATCGAAAAAGAAAAAAGAAAAAAAAAAGAGAATAAAAAAAAATAAATAAAAAAAAAAAAAAAAAAAAAAAAAAAATAAAAAAAAAAAAATAAAAAAAAAAAATAAATGAATTTTTTAAAAGGAATTTTTTTTTTATTATATAAAATAAAATATAATTAAATAATAAATTAAAAAAATTAAAGTGTAAGGTTTGTGTAGGGGGTGTTGTAGAGAGGAAGGGAAGGGGGGGGGGGGGGGGGGGGGGTTGTTTGTTTTTTTTTTGTTTTTGTTAGAAAGGGAGCAATGTGGGCTGTACTTTTGTTTTTTTTTGTTGGTGGTAGATGGGTGTTGTTTTTTTTTTTTTTTTTATTAATAAATAAAAAAAAAGTGTGTTTGTTTTTGTTTTTGTGTTTTTTGTTGTATTTAACGAGTGTGTTTTTGGTTTGTGTTTTTTTTAAAAAAAAATTATTATTTTTTTGTGTTTTTTTCTTTGGGGGTTTTCGCGGCGTTTGGGTTCCATGCCTTTCCACTCAAAAAAAAAAAAAAAAAAAAAAAAAAAAAAAAAAAAAAAAAAAAAAAAAAAAGAAAAAAAAAAAAAAAGGGGGGGCACCCGCCCGGAAAAAAAAAGGGGGGGGGGGGGGGCAAAAAAAACAAAAAAAACCACCCCAAAAAAAAAAAAAAAAAAAAACGCGTAGCAAAAAACCCTTCCCCAGACTCTGGAACCTTGATTTCCAAATGAGACGCAAAATTTGCTTTGATAAGTCTTAAAAGTTAAATCTACTTTTCCACGATATTCCAACCTTTTTGAGATGCACCCGTACACACAGAACAGAATATCGCGAGTTCCAATATTTGGTCCGAAACGTCTCTTGAACGCCTCGTAGTCTTTCTCCACGCCATTGCGGCATTTCTGGCTCTAACCAATAACAGGGCAGCACTGTTTAGGTCACAACCACCGCGCATTATTTAAAATACATTTACATAGTATACAGTATATTCTCGTACATCGTGCACATGGGGCACAGCCACGGTTTCATTCAAACTCGATTCACCTAATCGGTTACTTCAAAAGATCCGAGTCACTTGAATGAATCTTTGAGTCGGTTGGAGGACGGATCTGCCACGCCCACCCGTGCGCGCGCTCAGCTCGTGTGCCGCCATTGGTCGGAAGTGTTAAAACGGCTCTTACGGACCAACCATTGCGACAGAAAGTAGAGGGGGGGCGGATTGACAAGACTCTTCATGGGGAGAAGACACGACGCTCGGAGAGCGCTGAGTGCTGCCGGAATCAGAACTTTGTTTTGATATTAAGTTTAATACCGGCGCGAGTGTTTCTTTTTAGTCGAAAAAGTTAGTCGGAAATGGCGTCCAGAGCGGCATTCCCTGCTACCCCGGGCGCCCAGGTGATGAATCCCGGGATGAACTCTCCCGGACACCCGCGGATGGCAGCGATGAATCCGGCCTACCGAGCAATGTCCAACCCGGCTAACCAGTATCCGGTAAACGCCCGCGTTGTCGGTGTATCATCCTGAACTCTTTATTTATTAAACACACACACACACAAACCCGGGCTGATCGTCGTCCTTGTTTAGTGAAGATAGTCTTCGCTCCGACTTCCGCATTTAAGACGGGGGTTTTTTTTTTCTTTTTCGGCCGAGTCCCAAAGCGACTCCGTGCTCCCTACACAAGTGCACTTACACAGGCTGGGACACGATGCTCCCTGCTCCCTACAGAGGGCGCTGCATAGCCGTTTGGAACACGTCCTCGTACAGTGGCGAACAATGCGTTGATTGAATATGGGACACATTTACTGTTAAAAAATAAATAAATGAACATTCCCTCCTCCTCCTAAATAAATACATAAAGACGTTAAAGTATGAATTCGGACGTAAAGTATGTTTTGCGAGTTAATTGATCATTTTCAACCTGGTTCGTGTGTGTGGTTTTTTTTTGGCATCGTGTTATGACCGTTGGGTCACGTGACGCGGTGTGGTGAGGGGGGAACCCCAGAAGAATAAGTCGTTTAGGACAAATATTCACATTTATGCAGATTTTTAACTTCAAACGCGGGCAAATATCATGCTGGAGGCCCACTCTGGTGCGGCGTTTTCTATTCTGACGAATTAAAATAGCACCTAATAGACAACAATGAGCGTAAATAATGAGCACGTGCCCAATGGAAACCCTTTAGAGATAAAACTTTATTAATTATTAAGTTAGGGCGGGGTTTAATGGAAACTGGGATGGTCCTCGTGCGTCTCTGCTGGTGATTTTCTTGCCTACCATGATGCATTTACTTATATAAAACATTTCAAGAGACACCTGGGAGGGGGCGTGGCTGTTGATAAAGGGGCGTGGCTGTCAGGAGATCTCCTCCTTGTAACTGATCGTGTGTGTGTGTGTGTGTGTGTGTGTGTGTGTGTGTGTGTGTGTGTGTGTATACAGCGTCCTGGTGTCCCTCCTGGCCGTAACATGCCCATGGGAGGAATGGGTTCCATGGGTTCTCCGATGCCCGGGCCGTCGTACGGCGGCACCATGACCGTTCGTCCCGGCATGCCCCAAACCGCCATGGACCCGGCGCGCAAGAGACTCCTGCAGCAGCAGCATCAGCAGCAGGCGGGGGGGATGATGGGACCTCGGAGAGGGTGAGTACCCAGTACCGATCAGACTTGTAGTAGAGTTTTCCCTGTGTGACGCCACCAAGCCTAACCAGTTACAAAGCATGACGTCGTTCTGCACGAAATGATCATCATCAGGACATGTTGTTCGAGGAAACGAATCAACCTCGGGACCGTGAAGGACACTGTTCATCACCCCACCCCACCGTGTCTGTTGTGTATC
>CM022760.1:1744173-1764173 GCA_012411365.1 Ameiurus melas | reverse complement strand
TATTTTGGATGGATTCGTCGCTGCAAGTCTTCCAGTTATTATGCGTCTTTTTTTGGGGGGGTGGGGTGTTCTTTGGGTTTTTTTTGCTTAAAATTTGAGGTGAGATTTCCTCAGGTCACTGATTTGTCGCTATTTTCAATTATTTTCCATATTCAGCTCACATCCTAGTGTGTATTTGCCTTTTCTTTGGTTTCGCATACCAGATTTGGATTGGGGGGGGGTTTCATTTTGTTTCTAAGCCATAACTGCCTTATATCCTATTGTTGCCAATGAGATAAAAATGGAGGGTGGGAGTTTTATACAGGTGTCTCTGATTGATTTAAGAGACTTAATCCAAAATGTAGTGTTTACATTGTGTGTGTGTGTGTGTGTGTTTAGCATCACTGTGCCAGACGTAACAGTCTACATACATTTACATGGACAACAATAATCCACTATTAATCCGATTAAGACGATACTCTGATTAAGAAACGAGGCATGTAAACAGCAATTTTTTTAATTACCTTAATCCGATTAAAGTCGTACTCGAAGTAAACACGAATAGAGTTGAGACGTGTGGAGTACTCCTGTTTCAGTCGCATTATGGACGTGCGTTACAGACATGTACACGCCGTAATCACATTATGAACCGCGTCCTTACCTGCTATATAGTAGGAGAAATACATGCGTCTCGGCTACTATATAGACGATAAGGACGCGGTTTGGGACGCAGCCCATGGCTTCAAGCAGTCGTTTGACCGCTCTGTGATCTATGACGTGTAAAACAGGAACGTGACCGGAGTATTCTAAAAGCGACTCATGTGAACACCTTAAAACAGAATACTGTATTATTCAGAATAAGGTCAGTGATCAGATTACTGCTGTCCATGTAAACGTCGTCAGTGAGAGAACACAGACGCGTGTGTGTTTATCAACAGCAGGTAGGAGTGTAAGCCATTTCTAACTGGCGTCGGATGGCCTTAAATGTAAAAAGTCCGATTCCTGTTCACCTCCAAGATCAGACGACGTTCCGGATTTACAAACCGGGATCGTTCGGATCAGAGAGCTGGATTAGTTTAGCCGGATTCATGTCTCTACAGTGTGTATAGATGACCGCGTGCCTGGTACGAGCCCTAGGTAGATCGAGGCTTGAAACTTGATCACTGATTCGGATAAAGAGAACGGTACGGAAGCCTGGGGAGGACATTTTAAAGATGGTGGGGTTTGTTTGTTTGTTTGTTTGTTTTTTTTACTCTTATGCACAATCTTTAGTTTTAACGTGGTACTAAACCAGAGTCAGGAAATCTTGCTTGTTTAATCTGAGCTCCGTTTGCTATGTCGGGTTTGAAATCAATACAACCGTTTCCAGGTTTTGGTTCAGTTTGTTTTGTAAAGTGCACGCCTTACAATAATGCACTGGAAACGCAACACGCGTTATGTCACATTAAAACCATGTAGTTTGCATCGTATTCTACAATAAAAATGGCCGCCCGTCATTCGGATCCATCCTCCTGGCCTCGGCCGTGGCCAGTTTCTCAGGCCCTGCTCATCCCCATGACTCGATGCCACCACCACCATGCTTCACAGCGCGAGGACTGCGTTCTCGGGGGGGGGACACTCCTCCAGAAACGGGCGTATTTCTACTGAGATCATGTGACATGACGCGCTAAACGTTTCCTGAAAATGTATTGGTATTATAATAACTTTTTGTTTGTAAATAATTTAGTGTAAATCCCTGACACCATCCCACTTAAGTCCATTTCGGTTCTTTATGACGTGGAAAAGTTAGGAAAGAAAGGGGCAGGGGGGTTTTGGGGATTGGGGGTGAAAACTTCTCCCCTGTTCTCCTTCTGTCGAGCGCCACACGATTTTATGGAGATACTAGAGATCCTGATCCTTTCTGCTCTCCAGACCTGCCTGATCTGTTTCGTATGTCCTGCCTCTGGATGGCGCTCTCATCTACTCCAGTTCCAGACTGCTGGGACTACGGCTGCTCCTGAGGCCATACAGACTTCTTATAAGTCAATAATGAACTATTTCACACTGCCTGTTGTTACCCAGATGAGGACGGGTTCCCTTCTGAGTCGGGTTCCTCTCAAGGTTTCTTCCTCTTAAAACATCTTGGGGAGTTTTTCCTCGCCACCGTCGCCACTCAGTGTCTTGCTCAGTTGGGATAAATTCACACATTTAATGTCTGTATACCGTGTTTATATTTCTGTAAAGCTGCTTTGAGACAAAGTTGGGGCGCACATTGGTGGGTCAGGGTTCGATTCCCACCGTGGCCCTGTGTGTGTGGGCGGAGTTTGCATGTTCTCCCGTGCTGTGGGGGTTTCCTCCGGGTACTCCAGTTTCCTCCCCCAGTCCAAACACATGCATGGTAGTCTGATAGGCGTGTCTAAAGTGTCCGTAGTGTATGAATGGGTGTGTGAGTGTGATTGGCACCCTGTCCAGGGTGTACCCCATGCGCCTTGTGCCCGATGCTCCCTGGGGTAGACTCCAGGTTCCCCCTGAAAAGGAGTAAGCGGTATAGAAGATGGATGGATGAATTGACATCATGCACAGCACTGTACATCATACAAGTGAACCGGTTAATTAAAGACATCCATCCATAGCGCAATCTTGAGCCGTGTTCTTGTTCGTACGAACCAAAGCGTGGAAATGATCGATTTAATTCGAGGACTCGCACGATGTAATGTTTACATTTAATACGCTTGCCTTGGTTACAAACCCGACAACGGCGCTTCTCAGCCATATTAAAGCCATACTGTGTGTTTCGTTCAGGTGTGTTTGCTCTGGTTTCAACTTCATACATTCCGTATATATATATATATGTATATGTGTGTGTATAAACTCAGGAGGAGAGATGATGATGATGATCTGAACATGGACACGTTAAAGGGACGATCTGGGCTAAAATCGAATTACTTTAAATGCAGGTCCTAAGAAATTCGCTGATGTTGAACTAGCAAACTATTTCGTTCATGTAGGTAATATTTATCTACTCTGTCATGTCAAGGGCGCTAACTCGATATGTCGCTATTTTATATTCAGCTAGTCTAAAGGTACAAGGAGATCAAATCCCCTACATCGCTATTTATATTTAGCTAACGCACACGGATAACCTACAGCCAAACACTTAGTATAATTTAATAACAATGACTTAACGTCGTGTTGGTTTTAAGACGTTTCCGCAGTAGACGTGGATGACGTGACGATCGTCGTCGTTACGCGATTTCCAATAAAACTTTTTTTGTTGTTTTTTTTTTAAAGACAGGTTTTGCCCAGTGTTTCAACAACATTTTAAGTGTTCAAGAAATAAATGGACTGAGATGAAGCTCTGGGGCAAAAATACTTTTTAATTGTGTTCACGCGGCGAGTTACGAAGGCACGGGAACGTGACGAGAACGACGACGTGTAGAAAAGCTCGTAAGGAAACCCGCAGGGAGTGGGTGCTCAAAGATGACCGCTTCCTGCCGTTCCTGTTGTATGGTGTATTTTCCAAAACAAACAAACTAGTCACATAAAGCACAAACGCGTAATCAACGCGATAGCACGAGCACCATGTGCGCCTGTTGTTGTTGCTTGTGGGCGTGGCCTGTCCAGGGTCTTTTCATTTCGTTCCATCGCTGACGTTTTAGCTGTGTGGAAAATGTGTTTAAATTTTGATTTTTGCCCTGAACGATCCCTTTAAGTTCATAAACAGCCATCATTATTATTATTATTATTATTATTGTTATTATTGCTTTACAAGTATTTTTAAAAACCTGTCTGTGGCTTTATTACAGTTAGTATAACTTCCTGTGTTAAACGTGCCATTGTCTTTCAAATGACTTTCCTTTTTTATAACCTGAAATATTTTGATTTTTATATGACAAGAGCATGATCTTTTTTCTAGTTTTTGACTTGTGATCTGTACTTTTTAAAAAAATACTTTTTAAAGCAGTCTTTTGTATTTTTTCTTCTCCCTTTTTGTACAATAAAATTGTACAAAATCATGGCGTTGTCCTTTGTGGGTCATTTTGAAATGAATGTATCGTATCTGATCAGTGGGATTCCTGCAATAGAGAACAGACACATACACACACACACACATTTTTCACTACATGGATCATAGTAAGTGGTGTTGGAGATGTTTGGCCAAACCGGCTGATCCGATGTTACTCCTCAGTCTTGGTGTCTGCTTACGCTGTCCTGATGTTTGCTCAGAACAAGCCTGAACAAGCTTGCATCATTCCTCAGCACTGCTGTAAAATATTTTTTCTTTTTTATATATATATAAAAATATAATATTTAAAAAAAAAAAAAAAACTAACCACAGTCTACAGATACTAATCCAGATAGTGTATGACCGCCATCCTTTAAAGATGTGTCTAAAAACACGATTTTCTCTCCTCTCGAAACACGAAGTCTGCCGTGTTCAAGTGCAGGAATGATTTACACAACAGCCAATCGTGTTTGAGATGCAATACACACACACACACACCCTGACAAATCAAAACAGTAGT
This sequence comes from Ameiurus melas, assembly GCA_012411365.1. Taxonomy (NCBI): domain Eukaryota; kingdom Metazoa; phylum Chordata; class Actinopteri; order Siluriformes; family Ictaluridae; genus Ameiurus; species Ameiurus melas. Next base: position 1,759,689 of record CM022760.1, on the reverse strand, counting down.
AGTAGTAGTAGCTTAGAGAACTAGCTACGTATAGATAAAACACGCCCCTGGGGGCGGGACATATACGTTATAGAGAGCATTTAATTGGACGAACACATGAATGGTACATGATGAGTCAGCAAAAATATTTAACACGTTCCCGGAAGTGACAAATTACATTTGAAATGTTATTACTTTTTTTTTTTTTATAGATATTCTGTCGTGTTGTTATCTTAAAAGAATTTGCAGAGCATATTGTTCCTCGTTTACTTTTTAAAATAAGAAACAATACGTTTTTAGAAGTTGTAGTTTCTTTTTTTTTCTTTTTTGTTTATTTATTAGATGATATTACTATTATTAACAACATTTAGATATTTCTTTTTTTTTTTAACAAGAATCCAATCCAACAACGGCAGCGACCGGAAATACGTAATAAACCAGCGGAAGTTGTCATAGGTTCTCAAGATGGCGGTAGACGGAATCAACCATGTAAGTTCTGAATCCTCTGAATGAAACAAATCGCAGAGGTGTTTTATTAATGTCTGTGTTAGTTTGGATTATATTTACCGAAGAGGCGTTTCGCTGGATGTCCGGTGTCGAGTAGCAAAGGGAGAAAATGTCGGATTTGTTTTTCTTTTAAACATTTTCCTTAGATCGAACTCGGTTTGCTGTCTCATTGTTATTGCTAGCTGAAAGCGGTTCTTTCCCCGCCTGTATTCCGACTTATCCCGCCTTTTCTACCGGGATTGGATAGTTTTTCATGTCGTGTTCTCTGATTGGCCAGCTACTTCTTTGCACGACCTACGTAGCCAATCCCAGCCCAGGAGGCGGGACTTGTCATAATACGGGTAGGAAGGCTAGAACGGTTTGCTCGCTAACGTGTGTAAAATGCTAGTGCTGAGCGTCAGCGTTCAGTTTGTTGTTTTTAATCCCTGAACCATTTCATTCAGAGGAGGAAACAGCCCGTGTTGGTAATTTTATTATGGTAGTTTTATAAATAAATGTAGTTGTATTGCCACTGTTGGCTTTTGAACGTTTGATCTGTTGTAGCTATCCGGAGCGCGAGACAATGTGCAGAACGAGTTGTTGATGTGATTCCTTTTTTTTTCTTTTTTTCCTGCTCTGTATTTCTCTCTTAGATGGAGTTGGAGGACAGTAAAGGAGGCTCAGGTCTCCGGCAGTATTACCTGTCCAAAATCGAGGAGTTACAGGTAAGACTAGCAGTGTGTGTGTCTGTCATTCTCGCACGAGTCGACTCTTTGAGTCGGATCTTTTCCGTGAGCCGACTCGCTCATTTCATGTGGTGTTTGCGTGTTTTGTTTTCTACTTTTGTTGCTATTGTAGTCAATTTTCCTTTTTCACTGTTGTCGTCTAATGTAATCAAAATCCTTCCATTTTTGCCATCTGATCTGTTCTTTAGCGTGAATGTTTGAAAGAGTCGATTCACTGTAAAGATTCGGAACTCCTCTGTCCTTAATTGAATTCTAGCTGCTCTCATTAGGTTACCTGATTAAGTGAGATTTCATTATATAACTTTAACCGTGACGGGTTAAGTAGGCGATGAGACCTTTCCTTTATCCAGTGTAAGACACAAACTTAATATCTTGCTTGTTTTTTTTTTGTGTCTGTAGCTGACCGTGAACGAGAAGAGCCAGAACCTCCGGCGTCTGCAGGCCCAGAGGAACGAGCTCAATGCTAAAGGTAGAACCCCTCATCGCTAGCGTTTACAGCGTCTTTAATGCCGTTACCCATCCGATCACTTTGTTCAGGCCGTCGTGTTTGATTAAAGCGCGCGCTCCGTGGACCAGGAGCCGTCGGACTGCTTTTCTCGGTGTTGATCGTAAACGTTCTGTGGGTGGAAGTTTGATCGCTCATGGTTTGATGGTTGTACGCGGCCGATGTCATTAAATAAGCTTGCGCGTGCGGTTCGTGGTCGGTATGAGGTTTTACTGTCTCTGTGCAGTGCGTCTGCTTCGCGAGGAGCTGCAGCTTCTGCAGGAACAGGGCTCGTACGTGGGCGAGGTGGTCCGAGCCATGGACAAGAAGAAAGTGCTGGTGAAGGTGAGTTTACACGCGTTGAGTTAACGAGACGCAGCGCCTCGGGGGAATGTTTCCAACGTTTTTAAAGGACTCACGGTGGTCTATACGTGACTCGGGTTGTTGAGACGGTGCCTCTGATGTCTGTAGGTTCATCCCGAGGGGAAATTCGTGGTGGACGTGGACAAGAACATCGACATTAACGACGTGAGTGTTGCGGAACGATCGAGATGCCGTGTCCTGTTCTTTGTATTTTACGATGATTCGACGTGTGAAATATGAACCATCCGATGCAGGTGACCCCGAACTGCCGGGTAGCGCTGCGTAACGACAGCTACACACTGCACAAGATCCTCCCCAACAAGGTGGACCCTCTGGTGTCGCTCATGATGGTTGAGAAGGTACTTTTAAATTCCTGTGTGTGTGTGTGAGATGCGTTTGTGTATGTGTGGTATGTAAAAACATTTGCTGTCTCACCTGTAGGTGCCTGACTCTACCTATGAGATGATCGGTGGTCTGGACAAGCAGATCAAAGAGATCAAGGAGGTGATCGAGCTGCCCGTCAAGCACCCGGAGCTCTTCGAGGCCCTCGGAATCGCGCAGCCAAAGGTGGGTGGGGCCAAAAATCCCACTGCTCCGTTTTCCGTCTGAAGTTCTTCAATGTTTTGTTCACTCACAACGTGTTGACCTGTAGGGGGTGCTGCTGTACGGCCCTCCCGGCACCGGGAAGACGCTGCTGGCCCGAGCCGTGGCTCACCACACCGACTGCACCTTCATCCGCGTGTCCGGCTCCGAGCTCGTGCAGAAGTTCATCGGAGAGGGTGAGGACCGAGCACGCCTTGAAATCGCTGTGCTAGATTCTCCTTGCCTATAACGGTCTTTTCCGGCTGTCTTGCAGGCGCGCGAATGGTGCGTGAGCTCTTCGTGATGGCGCGTGAGCATGCGCCATCCATCATCTTCATGGACGAGATCGACTCCATCGGCTCCTCGCGTCTCGAGGGAGGCTCCGGCGGAGACAGCGAGGTGCAGCGCACCATGCTCGAGCTCCTCAACCAGCTCGACGGCTTCGAGGCCACCAAGAACATTAAGGTGCGTGAACGAGACCCATCACTGCGAGGACCTTTTTTTTCATTCGCTTTAGTGCAGTGAGACTTCTAGACCTGTGTGTAACTACTTCAGATTCTGTCAGATGTTTGAAATGTGATCGTTCCTAAGACTCTTGTGTCCTGCAGGTCATCATGGCCACCAACCGCATAGACATCCTCGACTCGGCTCTGCTCCGGCCCGGACGCATCGACCGGAAGATCGAGTTCCCTCCTCCCAACGAGGAGGTGTTGTGATTATTATCCTAAACCGTTAATAGATGCTCGGCTTACGGTCGTTGTCTTAGTGCGTGTAGCAGCGAACAGGCACGGCACTCAATGTCCTCTTCCTTGACAGGCCCGCCTGGACATCCTGAAGATCCACTCGCGCAAAATGAATCTGACGCGTGGCATCAACCTTCGCAAAATCGCTGAGCTCATGCCAGGGGCATCAGGTGCTGAGGTCAAGGTAAGGTCAGCAGTAAGGAAAACATAGTGCTACGATAGTTTTATCAAGAGTATGATCCATGTCTCTGTCTACCGGCCTCTTCCTGTGGCTCCGCCCTAAACTTGACCATGACTACCGGCCTCTTCCTGTGGCTCCGCCCTAAACTTGACCATGACTACCGGCCTCTTCCTGTGGCTCCGCCATAAACTTGACCGTGACTACCGGCCTCTTCCTGTGGCTCCGCCCTAAACTTGACCGTGACTACCAGCCTCTTCCTGTGGCTCCGCCCTAAACTTGACCGCGACTACTGGCCTCTTCCTGTGGCTCCGCCCTAAACTTGACCGCGACTCCATCCCAACTGTTACCATGACAACTGGCCTCACCTTCACCCTAAACGTCCTGTCACCCTGTGTGAACCTCAAACCTAGCATCACTGTCTTGCTCCCTATTCTTGTGATTTATCAGTAAATTGCGTCATGGCTAAATCCTTTTCGTGTAGGGCGTCTGTACAGAAGCCGGCATGTACGCCCTGCGAGAGAGGAGGGTCCACGTCACCCAGGAAGATTTCGAGATGGCTGTCGCCAAGGTACGCACGTTCTCATTTGTAGGCGGGACAAAAACGTTAGTACGTTTTTAGTGGCTTTCTAAAGGCTGCTTGCAGTGTTCCGCATTATGCAGAGGTTCTGTAGGAACTTCTCGGTCATCGTCTACGTACACATAAAAAGAATTTAACTGAAATGGCACTCTTCTTCGTTAACAGGTGATGCAGAAGGACAGCGAGAAGAACATGTCTATCAAGAAGCTCTGGAAGTAGAGATTATATTGCCTCCCCTGAATTGTTTTGGGGTTTTTTTTTTCTTTCCTCTTTTGGTTTATAAATGTGCCCTGAATTTATTTTAAATAAACGGTATCACCTGTTCAGAATCCTGCCTCGTCTGTTTTATATGATGCACCACACGCTTTATTTATTTATTTATTTGTATTCAATTGCAGATAAAGTGAGAATGTAATCCTTTTTGGCCTCCAAAAGGACTAGGTCTTTCTCCTGGTGATCTCCTGCACCACAGCCTTTCAGGTCATGGTGATTTTGGACTTTATTGGTGGATGGATACATGTTTAGTATCTGATACGTCCAACATCATCACCAGTTCCTTTGTTGCTGTCTTGGGTCAAATCCCTGAGAGGTCATTTGTGGCTCTTTCCTGAATGACTCACTTTTAATACTTCTATCAACACAATTGTTTGTACAGATGTTTCTGGTACCTTCAGTTGTTTAGAAATTGCTCCTAAGGAGGAACCAACCCCCCCCCCACCACCCCACCCCCGAAGCCCGATTTGCTTCCTCACGCTAGATCTTCCATTTTTGTTCTCCTGACTTCCAGATGAGTAAATACATCTTCATCCAGATGTTCTGACTTCACAGAACTTCACCCGTAGGCTCCACAAGACGTAATGCCATCAGTCCTGATCTCATCACGAGGTCCTACAGACCTCTTTTGCCATGTTCTCATGTCTCCAGCGTAACTTCACGACCTCTCGTCTTAGAGATGTGTAGATTAGCATGCAGGTCGAAACGACGTGACCGGTGGCCGTGCGAGATTTGACGACGCGATTCTCTGACTAATCGTTGATAGGTAAGAGAGAAGAGTTGCAGGACGACCTGAAAGCAGCAGGAGCAGCAGTTACACACGGTTGAGATGAATGTGACGGCATGCTGCCGCAGGAAGTGATGTCATTTCTTTATTTATTTTTACATGAGCATAAATGGGGTAAATTTTCTCAATCAAAATAATAGATATATATATATATATACATTTTGCTGTAATTCATTTAATCATTAATTTATTGCTTTCATTATTAGTTGTTCATTATTCCTTCATTTATGTTTGACATTTTCTTGTCCTACGTCTCAAGAAAATAATAAATCACCTTAATCTTCGGAGTTCAAATTCTTCGTCTCGCGTATTAGTTTATTCGTGACGACGTTAAAATTTCACATGCGTGAACAATTCCGTAATTTATTATTTTTATAGGAAAAAACTTGTGCGTTTTTTTTTTTGTGTGTGTGTGTAACAATGTTTTTTAATCATTTACTACCCTGGTCTCGTTTCCGAGCGCTCTGTTATTGTTGACTTATTACTGGAGCGAAAACCAGATTCCTTCTAATTATTAACCCGTCCTTACGGCCGTCTGTGTTCTCTTACGGAATGTTGTTCCGTCTTTTCTGCTTGAACTCATCGTCTTGTCTCGCGTCTCCTTCAGCTTTTCCCGGCAGTAAACGTCTGTTACGTCAGCGACCTGCTCAAAGTCCTTATGTACTGTTTGACCGTCGCACCGGGACACCTCGGACACTGTAAGCGCGGCCTGAGGAGGTTCTTCAGACGGATTCCGACTTCGTTTCGATCCGTTTGTAAGTATTCACTGTTACGTTTCGTAAATCGGCACGCTCGTGCGTTTAGATAATTAGCGTCAAGTCCAAGTGACCGTGACTACGGTTAAGTTCACACCGTAACTGCCTAGGAAAAGGTAGCTGGGGGAAAAAGGTGTTTCGCACCTGAAAAGATGTATTTTGCGCGTGAACCATTTTTACGATAGAATTCTAAGCGTTTCTTCTACTCTAAAGTGGAGTTTTTCGGGACAGACTTGCCGTCCTCGAGACGTTCCCGTCTCTTGACGCACCTCGAAACCTGATGAGCTTGTACTGTGGGGGACGACGACGAAAAGCGTCGTCACTGACGCTGAGGTGCCAATACTAACGACTGATCCGAGGACGTTCATTTATATAGGGTTTAACTTCTAGAGTTTTGTGTAGCGAACTTTAAGCAATTTTCTTTTTAAAAACTTTGTTGCTTTCTTTTCATAGACCAGCAGCTGGAATGATGGAAATGGATTACTACTATATAAAGTAAGTTTCTTAACGTCGCAAACATTTATTTATTTATTTATTTATTTATTTCAAATGCTGAAATGTTGTCGCTTGCAATGTAATGCTGAACAGGTAGACTGAACAGTCTTTCATTAGGCATTTGATTCAGCATCTTACGTTTGGTAGAAAGTAACACACGGCGAAGACGGAAAACACCGGCGATACGTCGCGAAATCGGACGGAGTCGGCGTTTTTAATTACGGCGAAAAATCCGCGTCGTCCGTAAAATAACCGCCACGGTCGACTACGGCTCGAAAAAGAAGCCGGGATTATACCCGAGGAGACGTTTAAAAGAGGTCTTCTCGACCACCACTAGAGGATGATGCTCCAGATCTCCCACCACACACCGGCTATTCGTGGTGAAACTAGTTCGGAGGTGGAGGTTATTAGGGGATGAGAGAGAAGGGTCAGTGGGGGAATTTGGGCAGGACCCCGGGGTTATACCCCTACTCTTTTACGAGAAGTGTCCTGGGACTTTTAATGGCCACAGAGAGTCGGGACCTCGGTTTAACGTCTCATCTGAAAGACACTGCTGTTTTTACAGTATAGTGTCCCCACAGGGTGAGCGCCCCCTGCTGTCCTCACTAATACACACCTTCCCGAAAACAACCTTAGTAGACCCCCATCCAGTCTGAACCCTGCGTAGCTTCAGTGGGAAACCAGGCAGGAACTGCAGGGATTTCTGAACCATGTGTAAAGTAGCTAATGCGATGTTCGTTTGCCACAACACACAGGATCTTCTTAACGCCACTCCTGGGCTTCTCCTTCGCTATGCTCGTGACGAAATGCTGCTGTAAGCATCAGTGCTGCAGCCGTTCGGGCGTGATGGAGCTGCAGAACCAGTACCCCTCCATCTACGTCATTCCCTTTCCTGTCAACGACGACAACGTCGACGAAGGTTCGCTGTCGTCTGTGGCGGAGTTCGCGCCCCCCGCGTACGACTCCGTCGCCCCCGCCAACCCTCCACCGCCGTATTCAGAGGTAAACTCCTACCATACACACGAGGCCGACAAAGCTACAACACTGTATCGCGCTAGCTAGTTACTAGTCACAGTAATCAGTACCAGAGAGCGGCTGTGAGGAAAGGCGGAGCCAAAACTCCCACCTCCAGAAATACGTTAACAAACATGCGTAACATTGTTAGAACGGCGTGGTTCGCAACATATTTAAAGCTATTCCAATTTCACATAAAATTTGTAGACTTCGTAGCCAAAAAAAAAGTTTATTTCCTTTCTTTTTTTTAAAAAATCGCATGAACATGAAAATCTCCAGCAGCTAAAATCGGTCTGTTACGATATTGCTTATGCAAATTCTTACGCACTTTCGCACGATATCGGTTACGCTAATTCATAAACATTTTCATATGATTTCGCTTTACGCTAATTTTTCCAAATCTTCGTACAAGACGTACAAGCTCGGGCCGTTTCGTACGCACTTCTGCGCAGTAGCTTAATTCCAACGCACTTTCATCCGATATTTTTAATGGTTTTTGTACAATATTGCTTACGCTAATTCCTACGATGTTGTTTGTGCTAATTCTTACCCGTTTTCATACCATATTGTTCGTAATGCTAATTCCTAATGCTAAAATGCTTTGTTTGTTGAAGGGAAACCGTAATGCGGATCTTTTTATTTATATATTTTTTTGCAGCGGAAAGTAAGCGTTCCTGACGAGGAGCCGCCCGCGTATACCGAAATCGTGGAGGAGCCATCGTTTATTCTACCTCCACAGACGCGACACACCTAACGGACACTGAACACACACTGACGAAAGTCCGGACCAAACTCCCAGAGAGATTTAGAGTTATTATCTGTCGATATCGTGAAGTTTACAATTATTATAAAAGGGCTTGATGATCCATAGTCCATGTGTGCAGTACAGTGGGGTGGAGTGGAGTGTGTCCCGTGACCGTGTGTGTGTGTGTGTGTGTGTGAGAGAGAATATAGTTACACTGTGAAAAGACAATGCACTCACCCGTTGTTCTGAATAAAAGGAGATTGTACGACGGACTGCAGGTCACTGAGACGTTCTGAGGAACGCTGAGAGGGAACTCCGCCTCTGCTCCACGTGGTGGGCGGAGTTTGAGAGTGACGTGCGGCGTCAAACTTCTGTAAACAGTTTGGAGAGTGAAACTTCCCTGGGGAAGTCTGTTTCATTTAACGCAGGAAAACGTTCCAGTTTGAACTGTTTCTTTTCCTTTCTGACTTTTATCGCTCGAGACTTTCTTTCTTTCTTTCTGTCCGTCTCTGCTTGTTTCTCTTTCCTCCGCTCCATCTCTTTCTGTCGTTTCAGTTTTTTCTCTTTTTTCATTCGGTTTCTTTTATTGCATGTTCTCCTTTCTTTCTTTTTCTTTCACTACTTCTTTCTTTCCTTCAGTTTGTTTTTCTCTTTCTTTTACTGCACGTCTTTCTTTCTTCCACTAACTTGTTTCTCTTTCTTTTCCTTTACTTCTTTCATTCTATTTCTGTCTTTCACGGTTTCTTTCACTTTTTTCCTGTCTTTCTCTCCCCCGATTTCTTTCATTCCTTGATTTTCTTTCTTTCACTCTTTATTTTACTGCATGTTTTTCTTTCTCTTTTTATCTTTCGCTGTTTTGGTCTGTCCTTCCTTTCTTTCCATTTCTCTTCATGCTTCATTCTTTCGTTATTTATTTCACTCCTTGTTTTTCCCTCTTTCACTTGTTCCTTTCTTTTATTCCATTTCATTCATTCCTTGATTCTCTTTTTCTTTCACACTCTTTCGCTGTCTCTGTCTGTCCTTCTTTCTTTCTATTTCTCTTATTGCTTCTTTCTTTCTTCCATGCGTTCCTTTTTCTCTCTTTCATTCTATTTCTCTGTCTTTCACTCGTTCTTTTCATATTTTTCTCTGTCCCTCTTTCACTTATTTTCCCTTCCCTCTCTGACTTTCTTTCTTTCCCTGTAGATTTTTTTTAACCTTCGCTTTCACTGTTCCTTTCTCTCTTTCTCTTTCTGACTCTTTTTTTTCCCCATGAGCACGCTGTGTTTCCTTCAGGAAGTGCCTCTCTAATAAACCGTGTTAAATATCATTACCACACACACACCCCTCTCTCTCTCTCCCCCACAGATGAATCCGAGTCATTCTGGGGTTTGATCATGTTTATTAGACTGTGGTTAGTGATCAGTGATCGGTGAGATCCGATCCGATCCGAGCCGAATCAGAACCGAACTTCAAATCGGGTTCTTTTAGGGAAGTCTCTGACTAACAGGACACTTATTGCTGATTTATTTCCAGGACGTTGCGTTCTAGCGCGAGCTCGTCATTATTTACAGTCGGCACGACGTCGATTTAAAGCACAACATGTACAGAGATATTCCCTCTTTCTCTTATTCCACCGCCGTAAACCAACATCTACAGTTCACAGAGTCTGTACAAATATACACCGCTGTTCAGTCTCCGTTCACACACACACACACACACACACACACACACACACACTACATCTCAGCTCCATCACTTCTTTTAGAAATTTCATAGGAATGGTTTTTATGTAATATAATAAATAAATAAATAAATAAACTTCTAAGGCGCAGTTTTAATTTGGTCGTAGTCTGTGCTGGTTGTGATTTATTCTGTATTACTGAACTGAACTACACTTGGATTAAATTATTCCCATCGGACCTACACGTCTAATCTTGATCCTCGTCTTCTCCTGCTTCAATCATCATTAGAAGGTTGAATCCCATCCCACCTCTATTTATTTCTTTATTTGTTTGTTTACTTTTCTTTTCGAATCTCTAGAAATACAAAGCAACAGTGTAGTTACAGCGTCCTGTTGTAACAGTATTACTGGAATAACGAGAGATGGATATATATATCTAGCGCATGTAGTTCTCCCAACCGTCGAGACCTTCTCGAACATGTTCAACCCTATTCTGAGGAACGTCATGGTTCTGCGAGCTCGACAGGGCGTTCCAGAGCCTTCAGTGGATTCAGAAGGACGTATCCACACCTTTTTCCACCATGTTTTCGCCGGACTGTCCGTGAGCCGAACGTAAAAACGTCCTCTGGACGGTCCCCCCCCCCCATGCCCCGGATTCAGGATGTCTTCGGGTCCCTGTACGGCTCCAGAAAACCGCTTTTGCAACTAAGAAGGGTTCGTTCGTCCGAGTTCCTGCACTTATTACTCTTTGGACTTAAGAGCGCTGCTGCTACCTTCTTTAAACCTGTTCTATGACTTAAGGTACTGGAAGACGCTCGTCGTTTACTCTTAAAGGACGTCCTTAAAATATTTTCTCAAATGGCTGCTCGGAAAGTGAACCTGAAGGCGTACATGCTAAATATACCATTATATTGTATTATATATATATTTATAAACATATACTCGTCTTGGTCACGTCATTTGTATCGAGGGGTTCGTTTGACCGTTTTATCCTTTCGAGTCCGCCATTTTCTTATAATCGCAATCACGGTCACGGCTGACGCGTTCGCAAAAAAAAAAAAAAAAAAAAAGGAGGGGGCTCGTAAAGGATCAAATGTAAAACGTACAGTCTCGTACGGTTTTATCGTTTAAAGGAGAAAGTAAACCTGCACAATGAGTACGATAGTATTAGGTGAGTGAGTGAGTGAGTGAGTGAGTGAATGTCCGTGGACGCTGCGGCAGTGTAAAATCGTCGGATGTAGTAAGATATAGAATTGGTTCAATTGTTATAATCGCACAAGCCTGACATGCGTGACTAACGGACTGAGTGGGCATCTTTACATTCTAGGGAAACACAGTTGAGGGTTCATTTACTGCGCGGCCACTAGAGGGCGCACAGCACGTGTTGGTAAATACACACACACACAAAAAAAAAAAAAACCCTGGTGGGTTTTTTGGTAGCATTTAAAACAGGTTTGTTTAGGAGCTGCTCACATTTCACCGCACTCTCGTATAAACACATGGAACCTTAGCGAGTCTCAGAAAACCCAGCTCACAGGAACCCACTGGTGCTCGGCGCTCAGTCTCTCTAGCGCCGTCTTCAGGCTGCGATACGCGGCGTCCAGGTTATCGTTGACGATGGTGAGGTCGAAGTAGTGACCGTAAGCTCTCTGGATCCTCTCGCTCTCCTCCACCGTCCTCTTCAGCTCGCAGTCCTGCACGCACACACACACACACACACACACACACACACACACGTATAAACATACAGCCAAACATAAAAACACTGGATTTCATCATTCATTGAGATTATTATTATCATTAAAAAATTTTTTTGCAAAACGCACAGTGAGCTGTTTGGTGACGACTCTGGCCTCGATCGCAGATCTGTTCATGTCCTTGAGCACTTCGAAGTCAGGGGCTTCGATGAACACGACGTAGGGCAGGAACTCCGCTGTCCGCAGCACTTTGAGAGCCTGAAGTGACAGAAATCCGTCGAACATTTACAGTGCTAATATAAAATAATAATAATAATAATAATCCATTAAAAGTCACCCTTAGTGATTTAAAACCTCCAAGTGCTTTTACATCATGTTGTAATTATTTCACCTGCGGGTTGACGTCCAGGATGCAGACCTTTCCGGACTCGATGACCTCGTGGATGGAGTTGATCTTGGTGCCGTACAGGTTACCGTCGTACTCGCCATGCTCCAGGAAGCGGCCGCTCTTGATGTCCGCCTCCATCTCGCTGCGCGACATGAACAGGTACATCTGTCCCTCCTTCTCGTCCACTTTGGGTTTACGGGACGTGTCTACAGGGCAGGATTACGTATTAGTAGTCGTACAGCACAGCTGGATGGGGAGGGAGGTGGATTGGGGAACGGCTACTGGATTGTACTCGTATCTTACAGGGTGTCGTCGTGCCGTAGCGATGAGGTTGTGACATCAGCAGCTTGTTTTTCAGGTTGCGCCGTCCGACTCCCTGGGCGCCGATCAGCACCAGGGTCTTTCTCCGGAACGGCGGCACTTTCGCCACTTCCTCGTAGATCAGCAGCTCGTGTCGGTCAAACTCTGACACACAGAGGGAAAGGAATCGTGTTAAAACCTACCAAATATTACAGGGTTCTAGTGAATTGAGTTGAATCCGCACCTCACTGAGGTGTCGAATGATTTAAAACCGTCACTTAAGGCATTAAAAATGTTCTAAACCACTCTCAAGCAGTTGAAAGTCACTGGGTATCGGGAAAACAGCCACAACGTGACCTAAAACTCAACCGGAAAGGAGAAAAGGATGAAGGATTAACTCTATAGCACTATAATCAACAATATCGATAATAAACAACATCAGAAATAGCAATTAATCCAGTTTAAGATGAATACAAGCAGATCGATAGAATTTTAACACAATGAAGAATGTAGAATACACACACACACACACACACCACAAATTTAGAAGGAGAAAAAAAAAGTCTCACGCACAAGGAACCAACTTGTTTGAAATGAGTTAGAATTTCTTCATGCTGTTGGTGCATGTTGTATTTGAGACACGGACAGGTTGGATTGGGAAGATGGTTCTTGAGTGAGGGGTTTACACCAGGTGAGATGGGCTTGCACTGAGGGGAACAGTAGTTATGGTTTATGACTGGGGAACTGCTTGCAGGGACGGTTTTAGATGGAGAGAAGGGTTTGGGTTAAGGGGACTGGTTTGGACAGGTGGAATGGTTCGGACTTGGAGGGACAGGATGGAATGGGGAAGATTTTGAACTGGGGTACAGTTTTAGACTGGGGGACGGTTTTGGACTAGGAAAAGGTTTGGACTGGGGATGGTTTAGGGCTAGGGAGGGGTTCAGACTGGGGGCCAGTTTGGACTGTCTTAGACTTGGGGATGATTTTGGAATAGGGGATGGTTCTAGACCGAGGAAGGGTTTAGACTAGGGGACCATTTTGGACTGGTGGATGTTTTTAGACTAAGGGACTATTTTGGACTTGGGGTGGATTTTGGACTGGGTTATTGAGTGGACTAAGTGACAGTTTGAACTGAGTGACTGTTTCGTACTAGGAGTGCTTTTACACTGGGGATGGTTTTGAACTAGGGGAAGGTTCCGGACTGGTGAAAGGTTTTAGGCTGGGGAAGCAATTTTGGCATAAAGGATGGGGTGAGTTTGGAATGGGGGAACGTTTCAGACAAGGAAAGGGGACTGGTTTGGACAGGTGGAATGGTTTGGACTTTGAGGGACAGGATGGACTTTGGGCTGGGGTACAGTTTTAAATTTGGGGGACGGTTTTGGACTGATGGGAGGTTTTGGACTATGAAAGGGTTTGGACTGGAGATGGTTTAGGACTAGGGAGGGGTTTAGACTGGGGATGGTTTTAGACTGGGGGACAGTCTGGACTGTCGGATGGTTTCAGACCTGGGTATGGTTCTAGACTGAGAAAGGATTTAGTCTGGGGATCATTTTGGACTGGTGAATGGTTTTGGATCAAGGGACTATTTTAGATTTGGTTTTGCACAGGGGTTGATTCTGGACTTGGGTGTTTTGTAGACTAAGTGACAGTTTGAACTGAGGGACAGTTCTGAACTAGGGGAAGGTTCCAGACTGGTGAAAAGTTTTATACTGGAGATGGTTTTGGACTGGGGGATAGTTTTAGGCCGGGGAGGCATTTTTGGCGTAATGGATGGGGGTGAGTTTGGAATGGGGGACCGTTTCCGATGAGGAAAGGTTTTGGTCTGGGGGTGGTTTTACACTGGAAGACGGTTTTGGACTTGGAAAGGGTTTGCATTCAGGGATGCTGGAGGCAGGAGAGTCACATTGCCACAAAAGAACAGGAGGGAAAGAGGGAGAGGAGAAAGGATGCAGTGTTACCTGCATTCTTGGTGGTGAGGTACATCATTCTCTTCTTCTTCTTCCCACCCATGCCTGCACACAGAGGTCCTGCAGACATCAGCACACAACCCGGTAACACACACACGTCCACCATAACAATACTACAGGACATACACACGTGTTTTTGTTTTGTTTTTTTCCCCTCAAGACCCATGGCTATTTGGGCCCAAGAGTTCAGTCCGATTAGTGGAGTGTGAACCTGGGAGTGGTCCAGACAGCCAGTTCCTGCTCCTCTTGAAAAGTGTACTCTGGGGGTTCTCTTCCGCAGAACGTGGTGCAGATCTTTCCGCGCTCGGAGCCATATACCAAGTAACACGGTCGGCTCCGTTTGTCACGCTACTTCCCGTTTCGAATTTCAGACGTTCTTATTCTGATTATTACAACGTTCCATGTATTAAAGAACGATACATCATACTTCTCATCCGTCTATAAGTATATATGTTCTGAAATGTCTGTCTCACTTACTTTATTGCAGCTATACATCTGAAAACTTACAAATTGAAGCTGTAAAGTGGAATTTAAGATTTTAAGAGCAAAAAAGGACAATCCAAGACTCATTAAAGCGTTTAACTGGTCAATTGTAATTTCACATTCATTCGGTTATTTAGATGTCCACTAGGGGGTGATGTTTGCTTTCGAGCACTACAACAACAACAACAACAACAACAACATTATGTCATGCCAAATGCACCTGTTATATTGAGAAATATCTGAAGAAAGAAGAACAGTCAGCAGATTTTTTAAAATCTTTTTTTGTTTTCGTTTTAATTTTAGTAACCGTACAGAGTGAGCGTTAGAGCTGGGCAAACACTACACTGTAGAAAAGAGAACGTTCGCCAGGACCAGGGTTGCGAGTTCGTGTTCTAGAAGATCAGCCTGGTCTGGTGTGTGCTCCTACCTGCCGTGTTTAGCTCCAGGTCTCTCTTCACGAACGCTTTTCTCTTCTCCTCAAGCAGCTGGCTGGGGATGAGACCCGCGCTGCCGCCCTCCAGGTGACACGCCTGCGGCACAGACAGGGCCGAGACGTGGCTTCAGGAATTAAACCCCAACACACACACACTATTAACATTCATGACTTCTGCCAATTCCTATGACTTGTACCCACCTGCCACCAGTTCGGGTCATCCTGGTTGAAGATCTGCAGGATTTCTCCGCTGTGGAACCGAAGTCCAGCCTCCTTGCAGGGGATCAGATTATCGTGAGCGGGGTCATAATCGAAGTGGCATTTCACGAACGCCTGATGGTGCGGAAACACACGCGATTCGGATCAGTACTCAGC
>CM022760.1:1679173-1741673 GCA_012411365.1 Ameiurus melas | reverse complement strand
GCAACCAAGCGTTTGCGATAACGTGCAATGAGGCTTTTACAGCGTCCTGGAGGAATTTTGGCCCACTCATCTTTGCAGAATTGTCCTAATTCAGTTACATTAGAGGGTTTTTCGAGCATGAACGGCCTTTTGTAAGGTAACCACTACATCTCAATAGGATTCAGGTCAGGACTTTGGCTAGGCCACTCCAAAGTCTTCATTTTGTTTTTCTTCAGCCATTCGGTGGTGGACTTGCTGGTGTGTTTAGGATCATTGTCCTGCTGCAGAACCCAAGTTCGTTTCAGCTCGAGTACACGAACAGATGGTCGGACATTCTCCTTCAGGATCTCTTGGTAGACAGCAGAATTCATAGTTCCTTTTATCACGGCAATCTTCCAGGTCCTGAAGCAGCAAAACAGCCCCAGACCATCACACTACCACCACCATATTTTACTGTTGGTATAATGTTCTTTTTATGAAATGCAGTGTTCCTTCTACGCCAGATATACTTGGACACACACCTTCCAAAGAGTTCCACTTTTGTCTCATCGGTCCACAGAATGTTGTCCCAAAAGTCTTGGGGATCATCAAGATGTGTTGTGGAGAAATTGAGACGAGCTTTGATGTTCTTTTTGCTCAGCAGTGGTTTTCTCCTTGGAACTCTGCCATGCAGGCCATTTTTGCCCAGTCTTTTCCTGATGGTGGAGGCATGAACGCTGACCTTAACTGAGGCAAGTGAGGCCTGCAGTTCTTTGGACGTTGTTGTGGGGTCTTTTGTGACCTCTTGGATGAGTCGTCGCCGCGCTCTTGGGGTAATTTTGGGTGACGGCCACTCCTGGGAAGGTTCACCACAGTTCATGTATTCGCCATTTGTGGATAATGGCTCTCACTGTGGTTCGCTGGATTCCCAAAGCTTTGGAAATGGCTTTATAACCCTTTCCAGACTGATAGATCTCAATTACTTTCTTTCTCAATTGTTCCTGAATTTCTTTGGGTCTCGGCATGATGTGTAGCTTTTAAGGATCTTCTGGTGGACCTTACTGTGTCAAGCAGCTCCTATTTAAGTGATGCCTTGATTGTGAACAGGTGTGGCAATAATCAGGCCTGGGTGTGGCTAGAGAAATTGAACTCAGTTGTGGACAACCACAGTTATAGTATGTTTTAACAAGGGGGCAATCACTTTTTCACACAGGGCCATGATGGTTTGGATTTTTTTCACCTTTAATAATAAACACCTTCATTTACAAATTGCATTTTGTGTTTACTTGTGTTGTCCTTGACTATTGTTTAAATTGGTTTGATGTTCCGAAACACTTAAGTGTGACAAACATGCAAAGGAACAGGAAATGAGGAAGGGGGCAAACACTTTTTCACACCACTGTATATACACACACATATATACACATACAAGAGACATGTGATTGTGCTCTGCTGCACGGACCAATGCCTCAACCTTCTACCGAGCTATGCTTATGTTTTGTGCAAAAATTTGCACACCCCTAAGTTTGTCGAATAGGGGAAAACAGGGGCCCAAATGCGGTGAGATGCGGACACGTCCTAAAACAAGTCAGCAACCAGAAACAAGGTGAAATTAACATAAAAATAAAAAAATAAAAAAACGTTTAAAGTTCACAAATTCCCACATTCAGGAAGCGAGACAAACTTTTTGCTGCGGAGGACGTCACAGGGCCGATTTCTGCGTGATCTAGTTGCTCTGGAGACTCCACAACACAATACGGACTTAAAATAAAAGGAGCGCAGAGGGTGAGCGTGTCTGTTCATAATGGAAACCTTTTCAAAAGAATGCATCACGCGCGTGTGTGTGTGTGTGTGTGTGTGTGAACTTATTATTTTTAAAGAAACTTCATGATTATTTTTCTTCAGGTAAAACTTCGTATTATTAAGGTTTATTGTAAAATGGTTTTATTTTGTGTTTAAGTCGCAAAAAAAGCAGGTTTCCGCAAATTTATTACCTGCCCTTCGGTCGGATTCATTTGCATGCAAAATGTACAAGGTGTGTTGGAAAACCTAAAGTGACCGCTTTACCTCCTTGTCCTGTTAATTAAATGTTAACTAAACGTCTCTTGACACATGTTTAGTCTGTTTATGTGGAGCGTCCACATCATCGGATTAAATTCTTTGTGAATGGAAACGATAGTGTTTTTAGAACGAGCCTGGGCCTTGGCATGATCAAACCCGAGCAAGCCATCTTGAATCTCCAGGACAGACCTGAAAGGTATGAGGAGGGATTGATTTTGACTTTGACTTTGTCATGAGAACAGCCCTAATGTTCATGTGACGTTGTTGGAAACAACAACACAGCAGCGATGGCGAAGCTGCTGTGTGAGATCCTTCATCGTTCAGTGCAATTTGGCTCAAAATTGGTGTAATTTGTGCTCAGAATTCGAAGTAGTGGAGAATTTGGTGCTGGAGGACCGAGCAGCAGGACGGGGGTGAATACTTATGTAATCACAACATTTTACATTGTAGCATTGTAACACCACAAAGTGTGAACAGGATCAACGTGGGGGGTGAATATTTATGCTCCGTGCGGTTTTAAAGTCTTAAAACAGTCATGAAGTCCCTCTAACTCACAACTTACCGGGCCCGCCCCCTGCTCATTAATATTCATTAAGCAGACCTTAATTATTATTTTGCATGTGCTCTTTGAAATCAGTCGTTCCTGCTTTAAATCGACGCAGAAATATACCGATTTATTTATTTATAGATCGTTATTGAATGCCACGGAGCTACAAGACGTCCACAACGCAGTCCGTCAATCCCATCTTTAAAATGAGCCCCACCCACTGCTGGAACAGAGCCGCTCAGTCCCGCCCATTTTACATAAAAGGCGACGAAGCCATAGATGGTTCGAAACAGAGGGGGCGGAGTCAGACGGAGACTAGGCCAAAGCTTGTCATCGGAATTGCGAAGTAACTAAAGCATATAACGTATAAATGTTTGTGTGTGTGTGTGTGTTGCTGACCTGGCGTGGTGTGTGCGGTTCCTGGTAACTGGGCAGGATCTTAAGCACGACGCTGCCGCTGGCCTCCTTTAGCATGTCCTGCAGCACTTTGGGGTCGCTGCCCACCTCCTTCCCGTTGACCTCTTTGATGATGTCACCGACGTGCAGGAGGCCCTGCTGATCGATCATACCGCCATGCAGGATGCGTGCGATCACCAGCTCTCCGCCCTCCACGCGGAACGTCACGCCCTGGGCACCAAATACGACTTGTTGAGCCGGCCGATATCGACTACACTTAACAGGCGGTCGTGATGTATCAGCTTGTATCACGGCTCTATTCTGATTGGTCAGGAGGATTCATTTCCTAACAGCAGCTCAAATTTTTGTTCTACTTTGTTATTCTTATTCACAGGGAATTGTATGGTAGATGCTAAAACACTCCAGGTTGACGTGGATTAATTTCTTATAACAGCACGACACACTCAGTTTAGAATCAGTTTAGAACCCCAGGTCTTACCAGATGTTCTCCGGAGACTTTGCGTATGCCGACCATCCTGACAGCATCGGGAGGGACGGGCTGGTTGTTGAAGGCAGGGTCCATGAAGACACAGGGGCTGGGAGGTGGAGTCTCGTAGCTTTTGGAGGCTACAGAGTCGTGCGTTTCCAGCAGGGACTGGGAACCAATGAGAAAATAACTTGGTCCTTTCTTATGGTTTTGCCCGGCTGTGACGGACGTGACGTTTTGTGTTTGTGTGTGTACCTGAAAGTGTGGCTCACTGAGTATGCGGGCAAGTTCATGTGCTGCCTGGCTTTGTTGGGTGAGCGGTGTGAGATCTTTCAGGATGTCCTGCACCAGTTCCACGTTGTTCTCCCTCACTGCCTCCAGCTTCGGCTCCTCGAACTGCTCGTGGGCCTGTTCCACATTAAAAACGTTCCACAGTAAAACACAAATTAAATACGAGAAACTTCCAAAAACGTGCGACGCAGACAGATGGAGGATTCATAACCTCAAAGAAAAGAGACGACTGCTAATTTATACGCATGGGAGACAAGAAAATTAAACCAACACAAATGAAATTGGGATTGGCAGGAAAGAGGGGAATCATGGGACTTGGTATGGAACTGGGGGTAAAAGGTTGGACAAAGTTAAAGGTTGGATGGGGTAAAGGGAGGGATTGGTGGGACTGATGTAAAGTGTGGGTATAAAACGTATGGGGCAATTGAGGGGACAGAGTAAAGAGTGGTACAGGGTAAAGGTAGGGATTGGGGTGAGACTGGCATTAAGGGTAGGATGGGTTGAAATGTGAAATGGGGTAAAGTGTAAAAGAAAGCACAGTAAAAGAAAGGATGAAGTGGGGTTGAGTTGAAGGGAATAAAAGGTGAGATGGGGTAAAGGGAAGGACTGATCTCAAGAGAAGATTGGGTGAGACTGGTGTAACGGGTAGGACTGGGGATAAAAGTTAGGATGGAGAAAATTGGTGGGATTGGTGTGAATCTGGTGCAAAGGGTACGCCAGGTCATAAGGCTGAGAAGGAGTCAAAGGCGAGACAGAGACGAGGGTGGAATGACGTGAAGGCAAGGAATGGCGTCAGACTGGTGTAAAGGGTAAGGACTGGGGATTGGAAACAATAAATGCCTTCCTTACATTTAAGGCATAATTTGTATAACCTTGAAATAAAACCAAAACAACCAACAACCCCAAAGTTCTCATTAAACCCGTCATGGTTTTCCAGAAAGTCCTCCTGAGGACTCTAAAGAGTGTGAATTGCACCTTCTGCTTCTCTTTTATCCAGTCTCTATTTTCTTAACACCCATGTAATTGGGTCCTAACAACCACAGTCAAGTAAAAATGGTCAAAAGGTCTTTGTGTTTTGTGAGTGCACCTTCCCCCCCCCCGACATCATACTTTTTCAAATGGGACATAATGCGCTGACAATCATAAAGTAGGTCAGGCCAAAGTAAGAGCATGTCAAAAAAAACAATTATCCAGCAGACATGAGGTGAGATAACGCTTCTCAGTAGACGTCACTTCCCCGCGCCAAACATCCAGCGAAATGACTGGCTTTAATAGAGGAAGCTGCGAAAACGCTAGTATAATATAAGTATTAATCGCCTCCAATACCTTTACCTACTAAATGCTAAGGCTGAATGTGAAGGCTAGGACTGGTGATAGGAAGTGTTTTATTTCCTAACATTATGACCTAAAAAACAACAACAAACAAACACAAATCTATCATGACGTCTGTCAAAAGGGCTTTTCATAAAGCTTCCCTGACGTTCAGTAGCATTTAAACAAGGACGATGCCTCCTGCTTGTCTTTTATCTAGTCTCTTTTCTTTACACCATTGTGAGTTTCCCTCGTGATCGTTCCCCAACAATCACAGTAAAGGAAATTTCATCAAAAGGTTTTTGTGGGTTTTTTTTGAGCGCTCCCTTTTCTTTCACAATGATCCGAAAGGGACACGGTGCATTGTCCATCAGAAAGGAGGTCAGGCCAAGGTAAGAGCATGTCCTGCAGTAGAAGTTAGGAACACAGAAGGAAAACAACATCCATGAGACAGAATAGAGAACAGAAGATTTAAGATAGAGGCACTGGATGCTGCAGCATCATGCTAACTAGAAGCCAGATCCGGACTCGCTCGCTCGCTCATCTGGATTCACAGACTGCATTTGCAGGAAGTCCCACTGGGAGATATTCTCAAGCTTGGGCTCTCTTTACACGCCACGCATTTATGTTCCAATCTTTTCTCTGTTCCAGTCGAGACGAAGCACCAGAAACACCAGTTATGATTCACCATACATGTTTCCCTTACCGTACCACTTAGGAATCGATCCTAACGTCCCCCGAAACCCATCGTTTGTAAAATACTGGTCTTGAGAATGCAATCTCACTCGCTTCGTTTCACTCTCCAGTACCAGCTTGCTATGGGTATCAGGCTTGCTACGGGATCCTGGAGCACATTGAATGAGTGGGCGGGGCTAGTCTTGGGTAAGGTGCACGCGAGATTCTCTCGCATCAAATACTAAAAGGCACTAAGCGAGCGCTAATGCACTTAAAGCTGTACACACAACAAGCGTTAACATTGTGAAAAATTCCATATAAACGATTGGGACTTGCGAGCGATATCTGATTGGTCCATTTTTAAAGAGGCAGGCCAGGTAAAAAAAAATTTTTTTTAATAAATATAAAAAAGTATATTATAATTAAACACTGTCTAAAGCTGTACTTCCTGTTTTTCGTTCACGTTAATGCACTTTTAACCGTTTCGTTTAAATCACGCCCACCTAGAGGCCTAATACAACCCTGAGGTTCGAGATGATTGGTAGGACATGCTGAAACTCCACGTTGAAAATAAATGTGACGTTAGATCATAGCTAATATCTCAGCCTTGAAATCTTCACGCGAACGCCCAGAACGCCATCGTCCGTCCACCTGACGTAGGGAAGATGTGAAAACAGCAATACCTGGACTTCTGGAAGGTTAGTGTGGTACAGAAATACAACTTTGCTCACCACAGGACTCTCCATAATGCCCTTCAGGAAGATGAGGTCCAGATCGTTGGCCATGGTGGAGCCGGTGCTGTCGCTCAGTGTGTCCAGGACGCTGTGCATCGCTGGAGAGGAGAACAAGAGGGAAAGTCGGAGAACAATCAAACACACTACGGCTATCGAAAATAAATAAATAAATAGAAACTCAAGGAAAGCTTTTCCATGGAAAATTAGATTCATTACACACCAACCCACTTCAGCCTTCCTGTCTAACACGGAGATAGAAATAATTATAGGATTTTTCACTCTGGCGGAACTGAAGTGCTTTGTGAAACACGGTTAATATATTTCTCTTCGTAAGAGCACAGAATTTAAGCTGTAGGATCGTGACACTGCTCGCACACCAGTGTCCCTCGGCTCATTAAAACGCATGTTAATTAACGCTCACTAAATCGGGCGTATTAAGAAAAGAGAGTTCTCCGTGTTCTCATCCGTAGCTAAACTGAACCGCCTGAAAGACCAAAAGCAGCAGTGGAGAGAACTTTGATGCTCTCGTGCCTTCCTGTAGAGTGCGCGTGCGTCCGTCACGTCGAGTGACGTGTGAATGGGGAGGGATTTGGAGGAAGAGACGCGAGTGCGCCGTGTTGAAGCTCACAGCTGCTACATAATTGGATTTAATTACGCAATCCACTCGTCTTCCTCTCACTCGCATCCTCTCCTGCGTTCTTTCTGATTGCTGCTCTGTCTGGTGCGTCCCTGGCACGAATCAGCGAGCCCGCTTTTCATTGGAACCTAACAGATGTGTTCGGCGTTGAAAAGGCATGACTAAAATAAACACGTGTGGTTCTTCATAAAATACCGAGCTTTCGGAGATTATGGATTCATGCTGATCTTTACCTTCACGGAGCACTAGACACGATTACGTGCCAGCGATGAGTTTTATACCACGATGGGATCTTTTCTTATATTGAAACACCTCCGAATGTAGAGCCAGTGAACCAGCTCACCAATAAGAGTTAACTCTTTCTGCTCCCAAACACGACTATGAGAAACTAGCAGAAGCATTGAAGATGCCCATTTCCTCCATCAGGGCAATAATGAAGAAGTTCCAGTCAACTGGAAATGTTATGAATCGACCTGGAATTGGACGTGTGTCTGTATCGTCTCAACGCACTGTGAAGAGGACGGTTCGAGTGGACAAAACATCTCCAAGGATCACAGCTGGAGAATTGCAGAAGTTATTTTTGTCTTGGAAAGTCTCCAGGACTACAATCCGAAGTCTCTTAAATCACCACAATTTGTTTGGAAGGGTTTCAGGGAAAAAGCCTCTACTCTCATCCAAAAACACACTCTAGCGTCTTCACTTTTCCAGACACGACTGGAACTTCACATGGGATCGGGTTCTATGGTCAGATGAAACCAGAATAGAGCTTTTTGGTGATAAACACCAGAGGAGGTTTTGGAGCACACAGAGAGGTAGAGATATGGAAAAGTACCTCATACCCACGGTTAAATATGGAGGTGGATCTTTAATGTTTTGGGGCTGTTTTCCTGTCAGAGGACCTGGACATTTTGTTAGGATACATGACATCATGGACTCGATCAAATATCAACAGATATTAAATAAAAACCTGACTGTCTCTGAGAGAAAGATTCAAATGGGCCGTGGTTGGATCTTCCAGCAGGACAATGATCCAAAACATACATCAACATCAACACAGAAATTGTTTACTGACCACAAAATCAAGGTCCTGCCCTGACCATCCCAATCCCCTGACCTGTACCCCATAGAACACCTGTGGGGTGAACTGAAGAGGAGAGTCCACCAGCGTGGACCTCGAAATGTGAAGGAACTGGAGAGATTCTGTATAGAGGAACGCTCTCAGATCTCTCACCATGTATTCTCCAACCTCATCAGGCGTTACAGGAGAAGACTCAGAGCTGTTATCTTGGCAAAGGGAGCTAGCACAAATTATTGACTAAAACGATGCCAATAATTGTTGCGCACCTATATTTAACAAACAATTTCTTTTGGATAAACCGGTGTTGTGTTTGTGATTGTTTGACATCCATGAGAGCAGAATATTTTTGTGAATTTTTTGAACAAAAAGTGAAACAATAAAGACCATTTTTCACAGCCTTCTTTGCTCATATTTACCACCAAGGGTGCCGATATTAACGCAGGGCACAGTAGCTTTGTGATTTAAAATTCTTACTTTGTTAATTTATTATTATTATATATTTTTATTTAATTGCCAGACCTGCTCATGCATACATAATGCTTTCAGGCATGTAATTAATACATTCCAGGTAGATTATGAAGGGGTTTTATGTGCACGTGCAAACACACACACACACACACACACACACACACACACACAGAGTACAATCCAGGGTGAAAAGAAGGCTGATAAAGAGTCACGACAGGAAGCGGATTAGCACATTCCCCTCCGCTAATTAACACACAGACCATGCTGGAGAGATGAACAGCAGCCAAGCAGAGCAGGTAAACAATCTGCTTTCCCTTCTCACACATCCTCTACCAACCCATCCATACACGCCTCACACATCACACGTAAACAAACATACACACAGATGCAAACTAGCACACACACTTACTGCACTGTCAATCACTTTTGTAGGTGTTCAGTTACAGAAACGAGTTACTTCCTGTCCTTGACAATGTTCTAGCAGCTGGAGACGCCTTCCATAAACGTTAAATATCTCTTACTGATGAAGGAGCCCTGATTGTGTACAAACACGGACTTGCGTTCTCCATCAGGTACGGACATTCCAGTGCGTGTGCACTTTGATCAGAGAAAATCCTACAATGTTGTCTGAAAAAAGTTCAGAGAGCAGGTTTTTATGGGGAAAAAAAAAACCTTGGCAAGACACAAAAGGAAACAGGAAACGAGAGCAGAATGCGTGACCCGGTGATACTCGGTGATGTTGGCGCATCTACAAGCATGTGGATTCATTTCCTGAAAACAGCCACAAGAAGTGAAAAATCCTTCAATCTGAGAATGCTAAACTGAGGAGAGAATTTTAATTCGTTAACTACGACACAAATATGAGTGGGTTCACGACATGGTTCACAACAGCCAATAGCATTCGAGATGCCAGGACAATATCCTAGATGCAGATTTTGACATTTTACATTTACAGCATTTGGAAGACGCAGTTATCCAGAGGGACCTACAATCATTTCGCTTATACAACTGAGCAGTTGAGGGTTAAGGGCCTTGCTCGAGGGCCCAACAGTGGCTTGGAAGTGCTGGGATTTGACCTCATGACCTTCTAATCAGAAATTCCGTCAGATGGTGACTGAGAGCCACAGGGTCATACATCTGATTACTGCAAGAAATCCCAAAATGAGGGCAAAAACTTGTTCACAATACCCAATAATAACTGGTGGTAGAAGGGGCAAACTTTGGGGTAGGTAGGGTGCATGGTTTGGAGACTATCAAATGCCAGTCAGCACCCAGGACCCAGGAAATAAAGCGGCAAATGATAGTCCATCCATTCATCCATCCATCCATCTTCAACCGCTTACTCCTTTTCAGGGTCACGGGGAACCTGGAGCCTATCCCAGGGAGCCAACTGATAGTCCTCAATCCCCAAATCTTTTACTTCGTTCTCATCCACATATCTGTTCATTAAAAACTCCTTGTAAGAACTTTAAACGCCATTTGGACTAAGGGAGAGAGTGACACCCAGTGTCAGGATATTTTATGAGATACTGGAAAGAACAGAAATCAAAACTTTGGATCTTGTGAAAAAAATGAATATAATTCCCAGATGTACAGTATACCTGAAAGTGAGCTCCATGGTTTGCCAAAGTTGGAGTGGAAGAACTCAGGTGGTCTGCACAGAGCCCTGAGCTCAAGCCTACTGAACATCTTTGGGATGAACTGTAATACCAACTGCACCCAAGGTCTCCTGGGTCACATATGGGTGTGGTGGTCAGGTGTCTACAAACTTTTGACCAAACAGTGTACATACAGTATGGTGAGATGGAAAGGTACTTGATTTCAAAAAGTTGAGGAAAATATGACTGGAGGAAATATTACAGGCCAGGGTCAAGCTGCCTTTGAACAACTTTTCCAAATATGATGTCACTGATGCCTGAAAGAATTCTGCTCTGGTCACATCACAGTGACTGCGTTCGGACCACGCACCTGTACACCAGTTTTGATGGGTCGAGTAATCAGACCACCAGCAAAACATGTTTCGTCGCCCAACACAAGATGGGAAAGTTATTTTTAAAAAGGCAGGAAGATGTTTTCCTACGT
Organism: Ameiurus melas; assembly: GCA_012411365.1. Classification (NCBI taxonomy): domain Eukaryota; kingdom Metazoa; phylum Chordata; class Actinopteri; order Siluriformes; family Ictaluridae; genus Ameiurus; species Ameiurus melas. The sequence goes on along the minus strand of CM022760.1, from coordinate 1,730,948 downwards.
TCCTAGATGATCTATCTAGTCAGACCCGTAGCGAGCCAACTCCAGAAGATCTGTGTGGAATGTCGGGAATGGGTCTTCTTCCTTTCAACCTCAACACAGGCAGTTCCAGGTTTTCCAATGCAGAAATGATCTACATCATGTACAATTGGGAAACAGCTCACAAGCACAACTATCTAGGATTTGAACGTTGATGATACCAGAGTTATCCATATCGAGGAGACGAAAAGGAAGGGCAGGAAGTTCTACAGTCCATTCAGGATGAGGTTCCTGCCTACTTTACTGAAATGTTCAGCTTGCTGCATATTGTTTTGACGCAATTGAAGGAAGGCAATGGATCCATTTGGTTCCATCTGTTGCACATGGTGGCCATTAGTAACCCTTGGCAGGTGGTTATAAGACAATGGGTTATGCAAGAAGATCAAAAACAAGTGGAAGACGCTTCTCAGGTTTGGTAGGCTGCTTCGCCTGTTGTGGACAGCCTGAGAATTTTTATGGCCTTTTTAAGAGACGCAGTCCTGATGTGTAGTGGGATGTGTTTAAGGATCAGGTAGGTTTGCTGTGGTCGTCTTGCAAAACAAAAGGGGTATCATGTCATATGGAGGTCATGTAAGTAGACAATTTGATTTGTGTATTTCCTTTCTTCATTCCAAGATTCGAGGCAACGCAACTGATGTGGCAAGCCTCACCGGATGCTGTGCTTGTACAGACGGCTGGAGAGAGGCTTATTTCTGCCTTCCAAATGTCAAGACACTGGGGATTTCAGAGGTCCAGAATTTCGATGAGAAAAGGAGGGTGAAATGTTCCAGACGTGATGATTGCCCTTATGACCACTGGGCTACCGCTCTACACATCCACCCTACCTCAGTGGCCCTGAATGTTTTGTAAGTATTTTGTACATTATAGGTACATTACAAATTTGAATTACAAATCACAGAGTTGTCGACCGATAAGTCAAAAACTGTTTCAGGACACACAGGCTACAAACGATATTTCCAGCTTCAGTCTTTTTTAGGCTACACTAATTACGCTGTTAATTCAATTCAATAAAATTGTATTCGTATAGCACTTTTTTACAATGGTCAGTGTCTCAAAGCAGCCTTACAGAAACATATAAACACAGGATAGAGATTTTAAGTGTGTGAATTTATCCCAATTGTGCGAGCCGACGGTGAGGAAAAAGTCCCTAAGAGGATATGAGGAAGAAACCTTGAGAGGAACCGGATTCAGAAGGGAACCCGTCCTCATCTGGGTACCGACGGATAGTGTGAAAGTAAAAGAAAGTTCATTATGGTTTTAACATGAAGTCTGTTTGTTGAACTAGTCCACTGTTCACTAAAGGAGACCTGAGAGTAAAAGTGTATGTTGTAATTGCCGTCCCCGGGCCTTTGAAGCGACCGTAGTCTCAGTAACCACAGTGAGAATGTCCATCTGGAATTGGAGTAGATGAGCGCTCCATCCAGGGGTAGGGCATCCGAATGGATCAGGCAGGTCCGGAGAGCAGAAAGGATCAGGATCACTAGCATTAATAACGAAAGTCAATCAGAAAGCGACTTAATGCTTAATGATGGACGAAGGATGTGATGTCTACGGTGTTGTTTTTTCGCGTTATTCCGCAATGTTTAACGCTAGACTCGGTCCGAAAATATGTCTGGATCTGCCTCTTTGAGCCGACTGATCTGACGCTAAACTAGCTGGGTGAGATAATAATGATAATGAGTCTTTTATTAGTCACATGAACATCGTAGCACAGTGAAACTCTTCTTTTTGCACATCCCACCATGGTCAGAGGTTGGGGTCAGAGCGCATGCTCAGCCATGACACAGCGCCCCCGGAGCAGAAAGGGTTTTGCTCAAGGGCAGCGCTTGGGCTTGAACCCCCGACCTTCCGATCAGTGACCCAGAGCCTTAACCATCAAGCCACCACTGCCCCTGAACAGATAAGATGGTGATATGCAACCCGCAGCTCTGGTAGCACTCGTTCTCAATGGTTTGTTTCTCCACAGCGGCGACACGTGAATGCATTAGTCTACTAGTCTACACAACCCATGTTATACATTATAATGCTCTTCGTATACAATGTTTAATTCTCGTTTTATTAACCTCACGTTCCACGTCACTGTCCACAGAATAACATACCATTCTTTGAAACCTGTAGCCTCCCCCTTTCCCCATCACCCACCACCAAATTGATGAAACACTCCAGAGGAAACTTTGTGATGGTTATCTCTACGTCACGCACCTTCACCACGGACTTATAACCGGTGTATACTACTCGTTATAAGCTTACACAGCCTTTCCACAGACCTTAATTACAGACCGTAGATCTTCACCTTAGACCTTAATTACGGACTTACACCCTCGCTCGCTCTAGACCTTTATTAAAGACCTTTACAATATACGGTGGTGCTTGAAAGTTTGTCCTACATTATCATCAGATTTTCCCCAAAAGTCCTAAGAGTAGATAAAGAGAACCCAATTAAACAAATGAGACAAAATTATTATACTTGGTCATTTCTTTATCGAGGAAAAATATCTTGGAGTGGCAAAAGTATGTGAACGTCTAGGTGAAATTTTAGCCACAGTTTAGCCTCTAAAGTCTTGCCATGACACGATTTTTCCAAAAGACGCCGTGACAAACCTCATTAGGATGAAATAAAAGAAAGAAAATTCCTTTGAAAGTTCCTTTCAGTCACAAACGCAACAACCGTCACGCCGAGTAATTATCCCGAAGGCCATTCATATATTTCTGCTTAATCCATAATTGAACAGTGTGGTGAAATATGTACGAGGTGCATGAGTATGCTTTTTTCTCTGCTTGACGTGCTGCTAATACGAGCATTTACTCTGCGTTTAGTCGTCTCAGACGGGAACGTTTTATCAAAGCGATTCCACTGCTAGTACGTTTATAAACGTGGAAGTAAAGGTCCAAAAAGACATTTCGAAACACAGGGAAAGGTTTTCTGCGTGAACGTGCGAATCCGTGTTGACGCGCGAGTCGTCAACCCTGCTACCTGAACACACCTACCCCTATGTAATAAATACATAATGGACAGGTTTCCACAAGTCACATGTTTGGCTATTTTCTAAAGATCATGGGAAGAAGAAACGAAAGTTATCCCATTGTGGGTTTTTTTTCCCCTTTCATTTGTATAACATTCAGTGATATCGCTGGACGAGGTCATTTGCGCAACACAATTCACACGAACATGAATTACTAACGACGCAACATCATCGTAAATAAATCCATAGTCTATTAGCGTGGACGCTAGTTCACCGCACACATTTTCTGTAAATCTATACGTTTAAAATTATAAATCAACGCTGCAGTCCATCAAAAAGAAGCAGCTTTGATTGTTTTCCGAGCAACGGTTAACAAAATGGGGACACGCCGTGCGTTTTCTTCGATTCAGCGTGAAAATTATTATAATTTTTTTTTTAATCAAAAGTTTCATCGTCGGGTGTCGAGCTCTGAAAACGGTGGCAGAAACGAACGCAGAATCGCCGCAGAAATTTTACACGCGAAAAGGAGCGTGCGATTTTTCTAAATTGCCACAGGTTCGGGCCGGGACGCGTCACGTGACATCAAAGCCAGCCCTCTCCGATTCACGTGCGTCGAACGCGAGTAGAGCTAACCGCCCGACAAACATCGCTGCGAAAGGTCGTGTGAAAGTTTTCCGCAAAATGTTTTTTTTAAACTGTCGCACAAATTTATTTATTTATTTTTAAATGATCCGTATACACGTGGACGGGCCTCCGAAAATAACACACACACACACACACACCGCACTTTCTCTCCACTCAGGAAGCTTCATCAGGTACTTGTCTGTCACTGTTTTATCCCCTCCCCCCTCTCTATTTCTTCTTTCTTCACTTAAAACCCAGAGCTGGTCAACATTACCGCTATAGACACAATGCTTAATATTTGACGACATAAAAATACTCAGACGTCATAAACGTTAGTATTACGCCAAACAATGTCTTGATCGTAATCATAATCATATACCCGTGTTCCCTTTCTTCTCTCTCTCTCTCTTTCCCTTTCCCTCTCTCTCTCTCACCTCCTGGGCTCCTGAGAGAGTTAAGAGAGCCAGCCTCCTCCAGAGACAGCCTGTTAAAGAGACTCCCAGCCATGCTTCCTCCGTCGCTCTCGCCTTCTCTGCCTCGCGCTCGCTCTCCTCCTCCCGTTCCCTCGCTTTTTTTCACCTCTCTGACGTCAGCCACGCTTGCCGGCAGCCCTTCCCTTCCTGAATTCCCTCCTCTCGCAGTCTCTCGGTCTTCCTCTCCTCATTAGTTCCCGTCACCTGCTTCTCAGCTCGATCCTTCTTGACAATAGCTGGGAGGGTTTGGAAGAAAACGAGGCTCCTCTATGTCAGCTCTCTCTTGTAGTTCATGGCTTCGTTTCAGTATGGTTTTTTTTTTTCATCTCAGAAGCTCGGTTGATCACAAGGCACCTCCGATGCTCCTGCTGGGAATGCCAGATCTTTTCCGATCAAGAGTCGGCTCCCAAAAACGACTCCTCACTGTTTCGTCACGAACCAAACTGGACAGTGTTTGTAACTAGTAACTAGATATCTCCAAAATGTGTTCCGGTATTATTAGCGCACATTCAACTGTGAAGATGTTGTAGAATGCCAATCGTTACTCTGCAAACCCGAAGCTCCAGAGATCCCAAACTGGATTTACCGCTTCTCTAAACGGTCTTCGGAAATACAGGCGAAGTCCACTCTTATTTCTCTTCATTCGATTGTTTTCAAACAAATATATAACGTTATAAATCCTCTCTCACCGTATGACTCATTCATTATTTCTGGAAAGAAGCAAAAAAAAAAAAAACACGATCCGCTTTTAAGCTGGGAATTAGTAAATAGGTCTGTAATTGTTCTTGTATTTGATATGTGAGAATCTCACGAGGAGAAATATCAGATAAGTTTAATCCTTTAATCAAAATTGTTTTTGTCCATTTTCAACCAGTTAACCAGAAGTGGGCGTGGCATAAACATTTGTTTTGGGGGATTTTTTCAAACTGGGAAACAAAATGGCAGCTGGAAGGAAAAAAAGAAAGAAAGAATGAAAGAGAGAGAGAGAGAGAGAGAAAGAGATGTGTATATACTGTATTTAACATAATATGATTTTTAAATTAAGATTTTCTTTTAATAACACTGAAGAACAATGGAAAACCTTCTCAATGAGCATACAAGTAAAATTAATATTTTTTTAAAAATAATAATTGGACTCATTTGAATGAGACGGCGACAGTGAAAGGCTTCCCTGTCTTTGCACTGTATCCATGACTAGAGTGAACGAATCGCAGTGAGAAGATCACGTGTCCGGAGAAATCCGCCATCTCTGCAACAACCGGAGAACGATCAACACATGCTGTTTGAATCTGTTTAGAACTGATACATCATGATCCCTGTGCCAGGAACGTCACCGTGGCCCTGAGCGCTCGCTGAAGATGAATGAATTCGTGCCAGTTGATCAGCTCAGATGATGAAATGGGGTTTCCATGGAAGCGTTTTTTGACTAGACGACACGGCCAGAGTGACGCCGTTGCCTTTAATCTAAAATAGAAGAAGAGGGACCAAAAAAAAAACCCTGATTCATATAGACTCTTAACATTCGCCTAAAAGAATCCGAATCAGAATCGACTCGTTTCGTGACTCGTCTTCCTCCTGAGGGGGCTTGTCAGTGCAGCTGAGATCCAGGAGACAGTGTAGCGTAATGACTCCTCAGAGGAAGCGGAGGAGGAAAACGAGGAGTGATAGTTCTCTCTCCACTTCCCCCCGAAGCCATCCTGAGGAAACTGATCTTAATCTGAGGAAAGGAATCGCTGCCGATTCATCGCCGCTTGAATCCAACCGTTTAAATTAGGTGCAAACGAGAGGAGACGAGTAAAGACAAGAGCAAAAGACTGACGTGTCGAGCGCTTATTGCTAATCCTGCCTTCGTTAGGACAGCGAGATTTCTGTACCGATCCGGGTCTGAGGTCTGGAGCTTAAGCACACAATAAAAAAAAAAGCAAATCCTGAACCGAAAAACTTTGATCTTCAGAAGAAGATCAAATGACCTCAGAAGAGAGAACCACACACTTTATTATGCTTCACCGTAGCTACTAGGACACTGTTTCATAATTCCATGCCATTAGCAATCAGGATTCAGGTCTGATTCTAATCTGCGTTTTTCTCTCTCCCTTGCCTTGTTTCCTAAACCAGGAAACGGCTTAATACAATGTGTTGGCAGAAAGCTCTGAGGCAAGCGTACGTGTCCAGGGATTTATTAGAGAGAGAAAGATGGGGGGGGGCGGGCAAAAAACAAAACAGGAGGCTCACCTGAGTCAGAGCTGGATGATGCAACAGGCATGGCTGGTATCTTGGGACTTCTGGGCTTTCTAAGATAAGGAGAGTTAGAGGGTTAGTGTAAAGAGAGAGAGACAGAGAGAGAGAGAGAGAGAGAGAGAGAGATAGAGAGAGAGAGAGATAGAGAGAGAGATAGAGGGAGGGAGGAGAACGAAACACAGAGACAACACGCAGTTAATAATAATTGTAGAGTTCATCATTGACGAAATACTCCGAAAACGTTCATAAACATGCATTTTCGTTAGTTAGGAATAAAAGCGCCGTTATTAACGTATTATCAGACAGGACACAAGAACTGAGGTGAGGATCAAATATTACATGGGAGTTTCTGGGTTTGTAAAACACTATAAAAATGCACTGCACAATGACGTCATAGCTAGTAAAATATCTTCCGTATAGGAAAATTCGACTACTATTTCTTTTCGAAACCAATAAAAAACCATTAAGCCGATTTCTCGACATGTTTACTCATTTCACGCGTAAAAAGCATTTTATTCTATTGGCAGATTCAATAAAATTCAATAAAAATGTTTATTTGTTTATATATATGGGGGGCTATTTTGGTGTACATTGGTAAATAGCAACACTATACAACAATGTCAATAAGCGTATTGAATATTGGATCATTTTTTTTTACATACACTGGTGTTTAGAGAATTTTGGGGGGGAATTCTGGCACTTTTCTTTTGTTAATTGGAATTTTGGATTTCTATTTCTATTTCTGTGATTACTTTATTTCCATCTCCAGCTCACTGTTATCAGATGAGACCAAAATAGAACTTTTTGGTTTAAATGAGAAGCGTTTGGAGAAAGACACACTGCATTCCAGCATAAGAACCTTATACCATTTGTGAAACATGGTGGTGGTAGTGTCATGGTTTGGGTCTGTTTTTCTGCATCTGGACCAGGACGACTCGCCGTCACTGATGGAACAATAAATTCTGAAGTATACCAGTGAATTCTAAAGGAAACTGTCAGAACATCTGTCCTTGAACTGAATCTGAAGAGAAAGTGAGTCATGCAGCAAGACAACGACCCTAAACACACGAGTCGTTCTACCAAAGGACGGTTAAAATAGAATAAAGTGAATGTTTTGGAACGGCCGAGTCAAAGTCCTGTCCTTAATCCAGTAGAAATGTTGTGGAAGGACCTGAAGCAAGCAGTTCATGTGGAAACCCACCAACATCCCAGAGTTGAAGCTGTTCTGTACTGAGGAACGGGTTAAAACTCCTCTGAGCCGATCTGCAGGTCTGATCGACAGTTACCCCAAACGTCTATCTGCACAAGGGGGTCACACCAGATACTGAAAACAAAGGTGCACATACTTTTACCCCTCACAGATATGTAATACTGGACCAGTTTCCTCAATAAATAAATGACCAAGTAAAGTATTTGTTTACTTGCGTTCGTTTTAGGTCACATTTCTGCAGAAATCTATAAAATTCCTCAAGCAACACAGCATGTGATCATGAAGAACATTTGTGGAACACTCTGAACACTACAGTCGCTGCTGTAAGGGAGTCAAGGGACTCCTAAACGAACCGTTCACAGACCACAAGGCCGGAGTTACGCGTGATTGACACAAACACAGCAGCTAATTATAACGGAGGACGTTTCTTTCAGGAAATTGACTTTAAATAAATAAATAAATAAATGGAACGTCCGGCGCTGAATGAGATCATCCCTGAAAGACGGAGACGGTAATCTGATGCAAGCAGAATGAAGTACAGGAGCGAAACAGCAGCATCTCCCGACTGATTCATGGCGTTCTGTACAAATGAAGTCTTGCTTTAATTGACAAGAGCGCCGGACGCTCGTCCGTGCTGCAGACAGAAATAGGCAGAAATCCATAGAAAAAAGAACACGCATGAGCAGAAAATGATCTACGTTACAGCGGTGCGTCGGTGCAGCGCTCGATCAATACCCGATCTGCAGCGCTGTAAGGGTTCTGAGTGAAACGCGATTCGGCTCTGAATCGACCTGGCTGCAGGAAGTGACCCAAAAATGCAGCGTTTTAGGACGTCAGATGCTAAACATAGAAATGCCATGTTCTACAGTTACAGGAAAGAAAAGATGGGCGCGATGCACAAAATATTTGAACATTTACCATTACATAATTATCTAATCATTTATTTAGTGCTAATTCTGGACTCAAGTAATTGATGCGATTAGGGGGCCAAGCACCGTAGGTGTATAGGCACCCTAGTGAAATTGTGTGTTTTCTCTTCATCATTATTATTGGCAGTAGTAGTAGTAGGGGTTTTAGTCTTCTTATGAAAGTTCATGATATCCTATAGAATGTTCCAAACGCTTTTGATGCTACCGAACCAGCAATTTTGGTGGCCACTCAAGCCCTCTAGGCCAATTTTGGACATATCTTTAGAATAATAATGACGCGACACAATGTTATTCGCTTTCGTACATGTTGAGTAGAAGCAGTTTTTTTTTCGCCTACAAATTTTGCCTAAAACGTCCCCCGATTCGGATTCGGAGACCAACCTGAACGGATTATTTAGATACAGGACGGTTCGTGCATACAAAATTCGTTGCCAAACAGGAAGAGAAGACATTTTGATTTTAGATTCGGTATTTGTCCTTGGGAACAAGTGCTGGTGGGTCCCAAAGGCTTCCTTCTGGGCTTCCTCCATTGCTAAGGGGTGGGGCCAAAAAAGGTGCTTGGCCCCCTTAATCGCTACTTGCAAACAATTTCCGGTTTTTTGTACATTGTGTTAAACTACATATATTTTTTTAACTGCTTCAGTTTGTTTTGGGTTTTTTTTCCCACCACAATGTAGTTCTTAGTTGAAAAAATATCAGTTGTGTATTGATATCAGCTGATACTCAAGGTTTCAGTATCGGTATCGGATGATAAAAAGTGGAACCCTGCCATGCCTTAAGAGTGCTTTCACACCTATCAGTCCATACCAGAGATAAATCAGTTCTTTGGTTTGATTCACTTCCTGTAGCGAGTCGATTCAGAGTCAAATTTCAGAGTCGGGTTCACTTGGAAGTGGATCGAGACCACCTCGGTCAGATGGACCGGAGTGTGTGTGTGTGTGTGTGTGTGTGTGTGTGTGTGTGTGTGCATTATTGTGTGTGTCATTTTTCTGCGTTCTACTTAAAGTACCTCATATTTTAAGTTACGACATGGACCGCTCCTTAAACATTCATCTCTCACACACACACTGTATGAAAATATACACTCTGCAAATATATATAATTACACTCAGAGAGGGTGTGTGTGTGTGTGTGTGTGTGTGTGTGTGTGAGATGCTCTAAATGGGCAAGTCCTTAAACTCATCATCTCACACACACACACACACACATCCGAAGGCACACAACATTAATTACAGCTCACATCAGCTTCCTGACTGAAGTGTGAACACACGCAGAACCATAAATACAGACCTGAGAAGAGGTTTTAAACACTGACGTGTGTGTGTGTGTGTGTGTGTGTGTGATTATAGAGCAAACGTAGTTATACACGTGTGTGTGATTACAGCGTGGGCATGTGGTGCTATGTGTTTGACTTAGGACAGCTAGATCTTTGCATCCCCCTCTGTTTATCATCGCTGAGACACGCGTAGAAGTTTGAGCAAATCGCATTCCTATAAAGTGTTCAGGACCCGAGAAACGAGATGCTAGCTAAACCCGTCTGATACGCCACACTTCCTTCTTAGTCTAGAAGATGCTGCTTCCGTAGTAGCAGCGTCTTCTCATGAATATTCTGGTCATTAATCCAGCTGTGGCCTGCTGGACCAATCAGGGCAGTCGGCCTTGAGTATAAAGAAAGACTTATCGTTCCTTGTTGAAAATAGATCTCGTTTCTTTGCTTCGCGGGACTCGTTTTGAGTCGTTTTCTTTCCGTAAACGATTCAGGAACTTCGTTAAGTGCCAGAACCCTTCGTAGATTGACCTCGGCTGTTTCCACGACGTGACGTCACGTAGCGTCAGTATTCCCGAATGCCGAATGCAACGTCCTAAGAATAGCCTCCTGCTCTCCCACGAGTCCACTTCCTCATTATATCACAGGGGAAACGGCTGTATCCAAGACAACCGTAGCAGCAACCCCCCCACTCCCACCCCACCCTGCCCCATCCACCCTGCCCCATCCACCCCATCCATGTTCTTCTCACTCTTTTTTTCGCCATGGCAACTAGAGAAAGGGCATCAAATAATTATAAGTCAGCCTTATTATTTAACAGCAGAGGTTTTTAAAACTCGTCCTGCTTTCATTAACGTCCCAAGTCCTTACGCTACTTTGTTAAATTAACCCGACGTGACGCGAAGATCGTTTAATAATGCATTAAAAGGTAATCATTTCTCCGATATCGCGCTCTTCACGCTCAAGGTCGATCCCGATTCGAATAAATTCAGTTACCTTTATGCTAATTCTGACCCCGATTGGTCCCGCAGGCTACAGCTGGATTAATTATTCGCCCGTGCTCATGAATATTAACGCGAAGAAGCTGTTACTACCGAACGTCAAAAAGCTTTGCAGCTTCACAGCTTCAAGTTAATTCAACCCGCGTGCATCAATTAGCCTCCACTCTTGGGGTCAGATGAGGAGAGAATTTTTAATTACCCTGATTTTTTTTTGTTTGTTTCATGCTTGAGTGCACCGCTTCATCTCTAAAATGGGGGCTGTAAAAATTCCTGAGTCACATTTATCAGTAGCCAAATCATGCCCAAAAGGCAGATAACATTCAAAATAACACTTACAGTGCGGTCCAAAATAGGCACTGTTTACTTATTTCCCCTCAGACCATGTTGGTTTCCAAGGAAACGACCCTGAAGGTGTCGGTTGGGTAATGTTTATAAAAGAGAGGGCAAGAGGGGAATACAAAGGATTGACACACACACTCACGGTCTTACGGAGTTAATATAATATACACCGATCAGCTATAACATTAAAACCACCTGCCTAATATTGTGGAGGTCCCTCTCCTTTTGTGCCTCCAAAACAGCTCTGACTCGTCGAGGCATGGACTCTACAAGACCTCTGAAGGTGTGCTGTGGTGTCTGGCACCAAGACGTTAGCAGCAGATCTTTTAAGTCCTGAAAGTTGCGACGTGTGGTCTCCGTGGATCGGACATGTTTGTCCAGAACATCCCACACATGTTCGATCGGATCGAGATCTGAGGAATTTGGAGGCCAAGTCAACACCTTGAAGTCTTTGTCATGTTCCTCAAACCGTTCCTGAACAATGTTTTTCAGTGAGTCAGGGAGCGTTATCCTGCTGTACGATGCTACTGCCATTAGGGAGTACAGTTGCCATGAAGGGGTGTACTCGGTCTGCAACAGTGTTTAGGTAGGTGGTACGTGTCAAAGTAACATCCACATGAACCCAAGGTCTCCCAGCATAACATTGCCCAGAGCATCACACTTCCTTTGCCGGGCGCGCCTTCTTCCAATAGTGCATCCTGGTCCCATCTCTTCCATCCAGAAAATGTGATTAATCAGACCAAGCCACCTTCTTCCACTGCTCCATGGTCCAGTCCTGGTGCCCACTGTAGGTGTTTTGGTGGTGTACAGGGGGTCAGCATGGGCATTCTGCAGCTACACAGCTCCATATGCACCAAGCTGTGACACTCAACAGCCCTGTCAGACAATATCCAAGTTTCAAGTTTATATCCAAGTTTCTTCAGTGGATTATTTCACCTGGATACTACAAACGTATAAGCTAAGCTGATGCTAATCATAAAGACTGTCCTTGTTCACAATATTCTCATAGTGAACATCCTTTAAACACTCTCAGTTCTCCATGTTTGCAGCCTACACTGTCCATCCATCCATCCATCCATCTTCTACCGCTTATCCTTTTCAGGGTCACGGGGAACTTGGAGCCTATCCTAGGGAGCATCGGGCACAAGGCGCATGGGGTACACCCTTGACAGGGTGCCAGTCCATCGCAGGGCACAACCACACCCATTCATACACTACGGACACTTTAGACTCGCCAATCAGCCTACCATGCATGTCTTTGGACTTGGGGAGGAAACCGGAGTACCCGGAGGAAACCCCCGCAGCACAGGGCGAACATGTGAACTCCGCACACACTGGGCCACAGTGGGAATTGAACCCCCGACCCTGGAGGTGTGAGGCGAATGTGCTAGCCTACACTGTAATAATTAGTAATCTGGTGTGACCCAGTAGAAAAAAACAGGATCCTTTTTGAGTCTCAGGGTTGCTTCCTCATGGATTCTCGGGGAGTTTTTCCCTCACCGACCGGCTCATAAATCTAGCTACATCGGGATTTCTTGAGGCGATGGATGTTGTTAAAAGTGCCGTATGAATACATGGCAGCTACTGGATAGAAAATGACCTGAAAACTGGCCTGTTTTCCTTGACTTGATTAACAGCGCTGCTTAATCCTCCTCACAGTCAGAACACCAGAAAGCTCTGACGTCCTACAGGGAACTGAAGATGAGCAGGTTCTATCGTGCTCCTGAAAGAAAACTGGTGCAAATATAACGGCGTTTGTGAACAGAAGGTTAATTAGCAGAGTGATGCTCTTGGATGGGATCTGTGATCGCCTAGACAACAGGCCACGCCCCCTGACAACCACCGCATACTACCGTGTATGTCCTATGACCTATTGCGGAGGGTCTTGGGACCAGCCGTGGATATTGTAATACGGTTGCATGTCGATTTCAGATCTAATAAAAGATTTGTTTATTTATTTTTATTATTATAAATCCTCTTATAAATAGATGCGCGCGACCTACCCGTATTGCTGATGTGATCCAGTGTGGGATTTCGACTGCTTTCCAGCACAACCGCCCGCTGACAAACGTTCCTGAGCCGCGAAATATAACTGTAAATACACCGAGAGACTGACGTTAATAGAAAGAAAGAAAAAAAAAGAAAGAAAGAGAAATAAACAGGGGATTTTTTATGAAGAAAAACGTCGCTCCAATCAGCTCCCTCTGAATCCGGGGTGATCCATTCGGTCAGCGCGCTGCTGGGTTCTTAAAGCGGAAACGCACCGAGCGGTGGGGCCCACCTGCGCCACTTCTGCAGCCTCTGGCGTCACGCTCACGTGCGTTGCCGTTTTAAACAGCACCGCATGCACAGAAGAACCCGCAGAGTGTAGTGGGCCGTTTAATTAACGCGTATAAAGCGCTCCGAAATCTCATACTGTTACTCTCTATTTATTGGGGGGGGGGTTAAGAAGAAGAAATGACTTGGGTCCATTTAAACAGCTGAAATAACACCGCTATAGATCAGTGGTCATCAACGTTCTTCCATGAGATCTACCTTCCAGCAGGTCTCCTCTCCAAGCATTATCTAACACACCTGTTTTAGCTGCTCAAGAACATCTTAAGGCGATGGTCAGGTGGACACGATTATGGTTGGAGTTCGAGTCTTCAGGAAGGTAGATCTCCAGTAACAGAGTGGGAGAGAACTGCTCTAGACGATTGCAGTTTTGCGATGAATCAGGTTGTTGTATAATGCATTGTTATTGGTCAGATATACATTACAGCGCAGTGAAATGTTAGGAGGTTGGGGTCAGAGCGCAAGGTCAGCCACGGTACGGCGCCCCTCGAGCAGAGAGGGATAAGGGCCCAACAGTGGTTGCTTGGCAGTACTGGGACTTGAACCCCAGACCTTCCGATCAGTATACCAGAGCCTTAACTGTCAATCCACCATCATAATTTGCGCATGGTATTTTCGTATATTGCTATGAATTATGTATATCAGTGGCATCACCAGTAAACCACCAGATCGAGTCACTGTCAGAGACCAGGAGGCTTCTGTAGGACACTTTGGATCCCATGAGTAAGGAACAAAAACACATCGAGCATGCTGCTATAGGAGAATAGTTAGTGCTGCAACCTTGAAGATGAGTCTTTTCCTATAACAGCACGCTCTACAGTGTTTCACTCCTCATACCGTAGCAGTGTGCCAGCGTTGGTTTCGAGTAGTTGAGGAAAACGAGTTCGTTCCGGTCATCACCGTCACAAGTTCTCTCGTCAGTCTCGTCATGTTACAGAGAAACCACACGGCATTAGGGGATTCCTCTGTCCTAAAATCATTCCCGTGTCAGAAAATCGATTAAACTGTTGTTATAAAACCCTGACAGTGGAGACTCCTTACAGGAAACCTGACCATATCAACGCTCACACTTTTTTAGTCTGTTTATGTGGAGCGCTCAGTCTTCTGTACATGTCCCTGTGAAGGGCCACTTAAAACTGTTGAATTAGCTCAGATGGTTCAAACATAAGGTACGGTGGCTTAGTTGTTAGCACGTTCACCTCATACCTCCAGGGTATGGATTGGATTACAATGGAATGGATTGGCACCCTGATCAGGGTCTACCCTGCCTTGTGCTCCCTGGGATAGGCTCCAGGTTCCCCGTGACCGTGAAAAGGATAAGCGGTATAGAAGATGGATGGACGGATGGTTCAAACAAACACTAGACATCTATATCTAGAATTGTAGCACGTTTGTCCACTTGAACAGATTTGGTATTTACAGTGTATATTTTACACCATAAACTTTATTCACAAGCCAGTTTGCAAACTAATGTTGGACCAGTGTTAACCCAAGATCAACCATTTGGTTGGGTGCCAATGCTAGCCCAACGTAATTTTGTCCGTCGGGCCGATTTTAGACCGTCATAATTTCGCCCGTGTTTAAATCCACCGTGCCAACACTGGCCCAATAGAATATTGTCCAATGGGTCAAAGGTGGACCAAGAGATTTCCAGCCTCTTTAACTCCACCTTGCCCAACATTGGCAATGTGCTCCTTTTGAAAACAGTCCCACCCAAGATAGACATTGGGCCAAAGTCAAATATCTCTCCAGCTTTTTTGTTGTTGTTTTTTGATGCTACATTTGTGTACATAGATGACTAACACTTTGCGACGTTCCTAAGATAAATGCTGTTCTATCATTTAGACGTTTTAGTAACCCAAAATTCGGCCTCCACAAAGCCGAGCAGAGCGCTTAACAATTACCACCTCGATCGATTGTGACTGAAAGTAAATTACAATTAAATATCAAACTTTTGTTTACAAGTATTATTTTGATATAGAATGTCATGAAGGGGTTTTATTTTGTTACTTGGACCAAAGTGTGTGTGTGTGGGGGGGTTAAATTTGCATTTATTTTTTTTAAGTTAAGCACCTCAGTGTTCAGCTTTAGGTCATGGCTGTTTTATGCTAGTTAATGAAAAGTTTAGGTTAGCTGCAATGCTAACATTGCATATGGAAAACTAACAGAAATAAAGCTTTATTTCAGTTAGCAGTCTTTGCTAAGTGTTATTACTTGGCATCTTAAGTCATACAGAGTCATTTCTAAGTAATTTACCAACATATCTGAGGAAAATGTTGATATTTCTGACAGTTTTGTCTCAATACAAGACTAGCGAGCTAATTTATAAGATGCTGTGCTAAGCTAGTTTGTGCTCATCGTCCAAGTTTGTACGCCTAAAATGGCGTCTAATACTTAAAATTACTTGAAATTTAGCTCATTAGCACATAGAACAGAATTTTATCTGGGTATGTATATAAACAGTTCGTTAAATCCTCAGTAACAAGTTTGTAAGAAAGGGAAATTATGTTTAGAAAGGAATACTCAGCAGATATGTAAACGCAAACAGTGAGTGGCGTGTGTGTGTGTGTGTGTATATATATATATGTGAATGAGCCCCAGCGGTGTGGAATTAAAGAAATAAAACTGTTATAATATCGCCATCTAGTCGCTAAAGAGTGTAATAGCACTCAGAGTAGTCAGGGAAGCTTTCAACAAGTCTTTTGTTTATGTTAATCATGATCATTTATTGATCTGACCTCAAGCTCCTGTGAGTCTGATAAGTAATACGTGATTAATTTTCACGAAGTCAAAGCCCATTTTAAACATTTAGTCATTCTTTATTATTCGCAATTGGGTGAGTAACAAATTATTTACAATTGTCGCTCCACAGAAAACTTTTTAAAACATACAGATACAGAGAGAGAGAGAGGGGGGGGAGATGTGCCAATATTTTGATGCTACTTTGGCTGTTTGGTATAACCTCCAGAGAGACGGCAGAGAGAGAAACGGGATGAAGAAGGATGACAAACGAGGAATGCAGTGAGACGACTACCAGGTCACACCGTCATCCATTCTGTCCATTCTGGAAGAAACAGGGCACGAGAGTCAGACTCCCTGTGCGACACTAATAATCAAGATCATCATATGTTTATTATCAGTCTCTCACCGCGGCCTCACGTCCTGTTCATCATCACCGAAGAGCAGCTCGGCCATCTCTACCTGCGGAGAGGATCTCTTCCCATATCTGAGAGAGAGAGAGAGAAAGAGAGAGTTAAGGAAAAACAGAATGAGAGGAGAGTAAAAGCGAGAGAGTAAGGGCGAGAGACAGAGGGGGGGGAAACATAATGGATGGAAAGAGGTAGGGGAGAAGAATGAAAAGAGAAAGGGGAAAAAATCAAATGAATAAGAGAGAGAGAGAGAGGGAATTAAAGAGGCAGTATGAGAGGAGAATACGAGCAAGAGAGAAAGGTAGAGAGACAGAGTGAGAGTAAGGGACAGGGATGTAGAGAAAGGATGGAAGAAGATAAAGACAGAAAGAAAGAAAAATTGAGAGAGGGAAGAGAAGGAAAGAAAGAGGCATGAGAGAGAGAGAGAAGGAAAAGAATGTGAAAGCAAGAAAAAACAATAGAATGAAAGAGTGAGGAAACGGAATGAAAAGAACAAAAAGAAGAGAGAGAAAGAAATAGAATAGAAGGGGAAAAAAACAAGAGAAAAAGGAACGTGAAGAGGGGGAAAAGGATTTTTTTTAAGGAAATGTGAAGAATGAAATGTAAACATGAAGAAACGTACAGGAAAAGAGAATGAAAAGAAAGAGGAAAAATAATAAATAATTGCCTTACATGTCAGACCATAAACAGACAATAGCTCAATGGTAAATGTGTGTGTGTGTGTGTGTGTGTTTAAAACGCTGATAAATACAAGTTAAGCCCACTTAATAGCTTAGCGAGGTTAGAAGTGTGTGAAGGAGAGTAAATGAGGCTGAAGTGTGTATACACCGCTCTCGTTCTTTCACACATTTCTATAGTAACAGGGACACTGATACGGTGGTGACGTTTCCTCTAAGCGCAACAGGAAATGCGTTTATGTCAGGAAGGAGTCTCCAGCGTCAGCGTTTTGTAAAGGACGGTGGAAGAGGAATAAAACTGTCAGGGATGTGCAAGAGACAACGGAGATCCGGTAGAGATCCGGCACCGCTCCGGCAGAACAGAAGCGGCCCGGATTTAGGCCAAAGGGAACTCGTTTGATACAAATCTGTATGTTATGTGTAATAATGGTGTAACAGCTCACCTCTGCCTGGTGATCAGGTTGATGTAGTGGCGCAGCGCCGTGTGATACTTGGCCAGCTCCTCGGGTCCCGCGTCTCCCGCCGGAGGTTCAGGTTTGGGCGGGTATGCCTCCGCCACACACACCAGGACACACAGCAGCACGGCTACGGGGGCCAACCAAGACTTCATCGTGTCAGCTGAGTCTGAGAGGGACACAGTAACGAGGACGATCATGGACAGCGGAATGGAATCACCGGGTGTTCGTTTCACCCCGCAACAGTCTACGACAGTCTAGAGCTTTACCGAAACGGGAAAAACTCCCCGGAAGGATCCGATTCATCAACGCAGTCCGAATGAAAACAAGTAAGTGAGCAAGTTTTAGCTCAGATTTTTAGATCTTTAACAGGACAGTAAAATAAATCAATAAATAAAAAACTAAAAAAAGGGTTCTTTAAATTGAAGGTGCGCTAAAAAAAATCTTACGAGTTTTTTTTTTGTAGTGAAAATTATTGACACTTTTAGATCATTGTGCTTTACATTAAAACACATTCAATTCCAGTGGCCAGTCCCAATCAAGTCTTCTAATGACTATAACTGACACTGGAGACTCCTTCCATAAAAAAAAAAATGTTGCAGAAAGAACCGGCTTACGGAAAAACGTCGCCGCAGAAATCAGTTACCGTACAAACGACAACGTAGAGCTGCTGTTAGAGAAAACGAACCGACGAAAGCCGTAACCTCGTCGAGTCCTGTGACAGAAATTCGATGAATAAAGAATAATCTTTTCTTTTTTAAAAAAAAAAAAGAGGGATAGATTGACTCACTGTGTAGTGGACGTGGAGGGTCGGAGCAGAGGTGCAGCTCAAACGTAGCACTCGTGTCTCGTGTCTCCCGTCTCCAAAGCTGCTGCTTATATACAGGCAGGGAGGGAAGGGACCGAGGGAACACTCCACCCTCTCTGAGTCAACAACAAGGGAGTCACACACAAACGCAAATGACATTTAAACATTGGCAAATTTTATAAGCATTAAAATAAAAAAGGTCATACTGAGACGTTTCCAACTGAGGGGAAATACATTAGGACTGAAATGACTTTGTGAAGGTCTAGAGCTTGAGTTAAGAGTTTATTTTTACAAAAATACAAAGTACAAAAAACAAAAAAAACAAAAGATCTGATTCCCTCCTTTATGTCTGGAGGTCTTTGAAAGCTTTTAAATAGTGTGGAAGTGTAGATCGTCGTCACTTTCGTTAAGTTAAATGCTTTATTTTGGGGTCAGAATTTTGATTTATTAAAAAAAGGATTTACAATTTTTGACATTTGGACTGTTTTCATTAATCTTTTTTTTTTTTTAAGAAAATATGATTCTCCTGACTAAGATCAAGACGAAGTGCTCAAACATTGTACAAAAATAAATGCATTTTTTTAAGTTTCATTAAGTTTTAAATGGTAAAAAGATCCAGTGTTGACATTTGAACTGTTTTTGAAGAAACTTTTACATTATACATTAATACTAATCCGTAAAAATGTGTTTTATATATATATATATCTCTCTGTGAGCTGTGCTCTCATGCATATGAGAGCAAGCAATTGCAAACAGAACACAGGTTTATCACAAAAATATCTAAATCCTTGTTAAATATAGGTGTGCAACAATTATTGGCACTCTTTTAGTCAATACTACCTCCCTTTACCAAGATCACAGCTCTGAGTCTTCTCCTGTAACCCCTGATGAGGTTGGAGAATACATGGTGAGGGATCTGAGACCGTTCCTCCATACAGAATCTCTCCAGATCCTTCACATTTCGAGGTCCACGCTGGTGGACTCTCTTCAGTTCACCCCACAGGTGTTCTATGGGGTTCAGGTCAGGGGACTGGGATGGTCAGGGCAGGACCTTGATTTTGTGGTCAGTAAACTATTTCTGTGTTGATGTTGATGTATGTTTTGGATCATTGTCCTGCAGAAAAACAGTCCCAAAACATTAAAGATCCGCCTCCATATTTAACTGTGGACATGAGGTACTTCTCCATATGGCTACCTCTCTGTGTGCTCCAAAACCACCTCTGGTGTTTATCACCAAAAAGCTCTATTCTGGTTTCATCTGACCATAGAACCCGATCCCGTGTGAAGTTCCAGTACTGTCTGGAAAAGTGAAGACGCTCGAGTTTGTTTTTGGATGTTGCTCAATTTGTGTTTTGTTTTCTTCTCAATGGAATATTTGGGGAAAGGGAGAGGAGGACAGAAGAGAAAAGTCGATGTAGAAATGTTCAATAAAAATGAAACTAGTCTTTTATTGTTTTGGTTTTTTATAAAGATGTTTATGGTCTGATCCGTGAGGAGAACCGATTTCCCTTTTGCATGGTTTCGAAGGTAATTGTGCATCTTGTTTTTGTAAACTGCATGATAAAAGAAGAATTTTCCCTTTAGCGGTGTTGCGTTCAAGACGCACTTCATACGAACGTCGAAAAGGTCTCTACATCGTCATTCGCTTCAGGAGAATCTGTGTGAGACAAATCAACAACAGCGTCCTGCCTTAAACCAAACCAAACCATACCATAATTCCAGTCATACCATATAATACATCACGAGATCGTGTGGTGGACAGCGTGGTAGTTCCCCCATGATGGCGGTTCCCCAAACACTTTCAAAAAGCTGTTTCAGAATATTTCACACATTCTCTCTGGTAGAAATATGAAGCAATTGAAGATCCTAGCTGCAGGCCGAACACCTCGGCAGCTCGTATGAGATTAGAGCCGTTCGTTATTTTGACGGATTTGTGGTAAACGCACGTAGTTATAAAGTTGCGTATGATCTGAAACGCCTCGGTGACGATGCTTCGGAGCGACCTGTAGCAGTACTCGTTCGGATCACCCTGCGTCATCCGTCTTCCCTTTCCATCTTCCTACTGAAACCAATAACTCATCCCTGTCTACATAGACTGTCGTGTTCATATGTCAGGAAAAAGAAGGACGGCGCCAGCAATGTTGACAGTGCGATCTGGTTTCTTTCATGTTTCAGACGTATCGAGCGTTGAAGTGGCTTCCCAGTGCTTGGAAAACACACGGATCCAATCACCATTAATAGTCCAGATCGGTCCAATCCGCCCGTGTACTGACCCACCGATTAACGTCGAATGGACAACACTTGGCAATAACGCGAATGACTCCAAAATTAACGTAGGATTTTAACTAAACCTCATGATGGACACCCTCGAATGGAAATTTGACGCCCGGACCCGGAGTGGAACGCGACGTCGAAAGCGTAAATAAACGTAATATCAACGGGGTAAAGTGTTGAAAAAGTTGGCGTAGTGAATGTCCGTTGACCTTTCTATACTGCACTGTACACCTCCACAGCTGACACAAACAGCCCTAAAATAAACATTTGCTCAGCTCTTGCAGTTTCCTCCAGCTCCACGGCAGTCACCGATAAAAGTCAACCGATGCGCAGTAGATGATGATCCTCCACTTCAGCCGATTGGCGTGGGTAAACACGGAGAAAGCTCAGCAGAGATAAGAGCTAACGCAAACCCTCATGCTACGCTAAGTGTGTGTAGGGAGGGGGGAGGATAATGCACTCCTAAAAGGATGACTGCTGGAGCGTTGTGTTTACTAAGTCAACGTCCTCGTGAAATAGAGAACTCTCCAAGACTTGACTTTTCTATTTTTTCTTTTTTTTAAATCTCTCCCAAAATGATTCCAAAATCGTCAACAAATCGATCAACACTTCAGAGAACGTCAAATCTAGAGCTTTGTACCAAACATCAACAGGCGTTCGTGACATCCTCGTTCACGCCGCCGTACAATCTGGTGGTTGGGGGGGAGGGGGAGCGTCAAAACGATCCACAACCGACAAACAAGTGTCGCGATTCATTTGCGCGAGCACTGAGCGCCGAGCCACGCGCTCGTCCAGGTTCTACACCAACGGTCGTCGGAAACGAACGCGGTTCAGACCAATGAACCGTGAAAGGACGTCCTGTGATTGATCAGTCCTAATATCTGTATCTACTGGAACCGCTTATTGATTCATGTCTAATTACAACCGCATTTATGCCAAGTAGCTCGTCAGGAGGGAAATCGATTCCCCGTCCATCGCTGCTAGCCAAGAATTTCAGAAAGAAAGACAAACGTTTCAAATATGGGGGGAGAATAACTTTATCTTCTTTTGGGAAATACAACGCACGTCTGCAATAAAGGTGTATAAAAACACCCGATTTGTGCGTCGACGCACCTTTATCGATATATCACAGGGATTTTTGACATGGCGGCGGTCCTACAGGAGCGGAGCCGGACACGAGTGATTGATAGTTTTCATTAGGGATCTTCTCGAGGTTAAACCGGAGAAGAAAAGGAAACGTCGATTGTCGGCTACGTACGGCGTAGGCATTTAGCTGCAGGGGGAATACGAGAAGACCAATGTTAGGACGCTTGAATAATCGTTTTCGCTCGTCGGCCGCTTCCGAAGGGATTAACGCTCGTGATTTGTCGCTCAGCAGCGCGAACATAAAAACCGGAGAGAGAGAGAGAGAGAGAGAGAGAGAGAGAGAGAGAGCACCGTGTCAATCTTCCAGACGGAACGTCTTCGCCCACTTTAAAACCCTCTCACGAATGGTACGGACCGCTCCGTGCTCACCCGGACGAGACTCAAACCCGGCGTATCTTTATGGGCGCCAACACGTGTGCCGTCTAATGGCTAATGCGAGCAGAGTGCTTCAGAGGCCTGTTTGCGCTGGTGTGTGGGAGCGGAAGAAACGCTGATACGGCTCGAGTAAAGAGCGCAGGCTCGAAAGGAAGGATGACGGTAATAAAATATTCCAAATAAATAAAAAGGCCATCTTTTTACAAAAAAACAAGCAAATAAATAATCACGAATAAGGCATTAACTGAGGGGGGGGGGAGTTCTACTGGTACAGACTCCCAAAAACGACTGGGGAAAGGACATGACGTTTCTTCATCCTCAATTCCTCTTTCTGCAGCTTCATGAGTCCTGCAGCTTTTCAGGAGAAGTCAGAAACACATGGGTACGAGACAAGGTCCGCGATCTTCAACGCTCCTCGAGGAACGTGCTTCACGTCATGCTTTTCCGTAACGAAAGCCATTAATCAAACGTAAACGAGGTTTCGGCGACTGATCCCGACGGGACTGCCAGTTTCCCATCGATTCGGGATCTCATTAAACACTAGCGATGGAGACCGGTTTTAACGAGGTACAGCTTTAGGGTTACGATAAACGCCATTTTAAACTCGGACATACCGACGAAAGGAATGGAACTGGGAACGGATAATAACCAGATGTTGGTTAACGAGTCATTAACGAGACCCTTTAGAAGCAACAATCCTCACGTTAGGCTCGCGTTGACGTAAATCTTCTCGCGTTCGCGTTTTCAAGAGCACCTTTTTCCTCCAAGTTGGATTTTTGTAGCTTGCCACCAACCAATTGATCATGAGTTTCTAAAAACAAGGAAAAAGCTTTGGCAGGTGGGATTTTTTTCTTTTTTTTAAAGGGTCAGAGTTCATCCTGGCGTTAGGCGTGAAAGCCTTACGTTGAATACATGATGTACTATATACAGGGTTGAAGAACCCTGGATCTGTTCGATTCCGATTAAGCACGTCGTCCATCAACCGCTCCTCTTTAGTAAAAGTCGTGCATGTTTAGAGCTGGGTCAAGAACCAGATCCGAGTATCCTCCTCAACCACTCTGAGCAATGACGGGAAGCACCCAGCCCTGGGTTCTCTCTCCCTTCCCATCCTCAAGCAGTCCCGAGTGATCACGTCAGCTCGGATCGAACGAAACGAGATGATGTTGATCGCCGAGCCTGTCCGGGGGGCCGGGCCGGTTTCCCAACGCCAGCACATCCTTACCCATAACGACGCTCGTACGTCTCGAGCCAAGCGGCGGAGCGTGGGGTCTGAGCGTTTTACTCCAACTTGCTAGGAAGGAGTTCTGTAAAGGCACGAGCCAGTGCTCATATTGGTAAAGAACTTCGGTTTATTTTCAACTGAAAACAGAACAGAGATAGCATTTGGATCTTTTCATTCGGGTCAGTTCAGTTAAATGACTCGTTCAGATTCATTCACGCTGATCGTTATATTTTTAAGTGTGCTACACCCAGACCGACACGGATTATTACTGTGCGAACTGGAACGCTCCTGTTGGTACCAAACATACGAGTACGTACAGAAACGTGGTCTTTTCTGAGTCCATGTCTAAACGTCTGATTAAAAATAACCTGCACTTACAACTTGTTTCTTTTCTTTTTTTTAAATAACCAAACCAAAATGTACTACAAAGTATTTTAAATCAAAAACACAACTGGTTTCGTTTTAAACCTGAATAAACAGTGACATGGATAACTAAACCACACGAAATGATTAGATTAGATTAGACTAGAAGAAATAAAGGACAAAATTGTTATTGTGTCTGCATACATCTTTCCAAAAAACATTCACGTCCTTAAAAGAAAAACCGTGCAGGAAGGATTATTCCGATTTCGCCAACAACGTGTCCACCATCTTGGGCAGGAAGCAATCGAGGAAATGGAAGAAGTCGTGAAAATGTCCGGCGGGATCGTCGGTCGCTTTAAACTTGAGCACGGCCTTCGTGCACTCGTCACCGCCCGTCACGACGGCATCCACCCTGAACTCCAGTTTCTCCTCGGGGTTCGAGTCGTTCTCGATGATGTACTGCGTCACCCTGCTCTCGATGCTGCTGCAGCCCCCTTCAGGCTTGGAGGTCTCGTCGCTCGTTTTCAGTAACACTCTCCGGATCTTCCTTCGGCCGGCCCACACCGGGTGTCTCTGGGTCCAGTTCCAGTGAGCCACCTCTGCTGAAGGTTCCAGCCTCATCCTCTTTCCCTGGGGTGAGGAGGAAGAAGAGGACGGACCTTCCTCGATGGACAGGGGTCTCTTCATTCCAGAGTGAACTATTGCATGATGGCTAGAACCATCAAGAATATTGTTCGCTTCCTCATTTTTGGTATCTCCTTGCTCGTTGGTTAGATCTTGACTGATCTCGACCTGGTCTGAAGGCGTACACTTGAGAATGTCGTTGAACACGACCTCCAAGGATGAGCAGACCTTTTTGAACCAAAGGACTCGGAAGGTCTCTCCTGCCGAACTCAGCTCTGTACGGAAAGACTGAGTCAAAATGGCCGCCCTGAACGGGATGTTGATCTCCGGGAATTTTTCCAGGGCTTCCTGCGAGCTGGACAGACCCTCAAGACGTGGCGCAAAAAGCTTTACGATCCCCCAGGACTTGCCCTTGGACGACTTGCGCTGGTACTGCAGGCTCCGGCAGTACTTCTCCGCGTCGCAGAATTCCCTGCGTAGATTCTTGTGTGTTCGCTCGGTAAGGTTGCCGGCTACGTTATGGTGGAGTTCGAACGGGTCCAGGACGTTCACGGGTCCCAGTTTAGTACGTGCCGTTGTTTTCTGTCTGCTGGAGTCGGAGCTCTCTGCAGGATCAGGCATGTCGTCTCTGCTCAGAAACTCCGCGATAGGAAGAACGGCCCAGCTCTCAGAGACACCACCGATCCAGGAAAATCAAACTTGGAGTAGTAGGTAAAGAAACCGAAAAGTAAGGTGCCTGACGGGGAGAAAGCGGAAATAAGATCATTAGAACCTGGGAAAGAACCGGAGAACGTGCATAAAAGATCAACCTTGGGGGACCAGAGTAGAAGTGTGTGTATGTGTGAGATGCCCATTCCCACCCAGACTGATCCTATCTGCTCATGGAGAAAGTTCGACCTACACTCTATGAACAAAAGTATGTGCACTCCTGACCATCACACCCATATGTGGTTCTTCCCCAAACTGTTGCACACAATTCTATAGAACGTCTTTGTACACTGTAGCATTACAATTTCCCTTCACTGGAACCAAGAGGCCCCAAACACTGTTCCAGCATCACACAAAGTGAGCTCCATGAAGACCTGGTGTGTTAAGGTTGGAGTAAAAGAACCCGAGTGTCCTTCACAGAGCCCTGACCTCAACCCCACTGAACGGGTTTGGGATGAACTGGAGCCTCCTCACCTGACATCAGTGCTTGACCTCAACCTCAATAATGCTCTTGCTGGGTCGAGTAATAAAATTAGGAATGCGTGGGAAACGGAAGTAGGAGTACAAATAAGTGAGGAGTGTTGGGAACATGCTATAGGGAGGGTACAGACTACCACTTCTTGTGCTCGTCTTGGACTTATACAGTTCAAAGTTTTAAATAGAGTCCATCTGTCCAAGTCGAGATTGTCTGTGATGTATCCGGATATAGAGGACAAGTGTGATAAATGCCATGGCTCTCCCTGTCATCTTGGCCATATGTTTTTCTTCTGCCCTGAACTCCATGGTTTTTGGTCTGGCTTTTTTACCATCATGTCCACTATTCTCAGGGCAGATTTAAAGTCTTGTCCATTGATTGCGATATTTGGGATTCCTCAAGCTTCAATTCCTTTGAGCTCAATACAAAAGGATGTTATTGCTTTCACATCCTTTATAGCAAGACGTCCCCTACTGTTACATTGGAAGTCTGCTAAATACCCATCTATCTCCCAGTGGATAAAGGACGTGATGTTTTTTCTGAAACTCGAGAAAATATGATATACGATGAATGGGTATACAGTTAAGTTTATTTCCTACTTTATGGAGTTACAGACACTACCCACTTAAAGGTTGGTGCCTGTTGTTGAATTTTATAATATCTTTATAACCAGCGACAGTTAATGGGTAGCCATGATGAGCCGGAGGGGTGGGTTGTTGGTTCAATTTTGTTTTTCTTTGTATAGAAAGAAAAAAAATCTGAATATTTACTGCTGTTGCTCATTTTGTATTTTTGGGAAATGGTGGGGAGGACAGAACAGAAAAGGCGATTTAGATAGGCTTAACAATTCAACAGAAATGTTCATCAGAAATGTTTAATAAAAAAGAAACGTAGAAATGTTATGCAGAAATGTATAGCAGAAATGTTTAGCAGATCTGGTTTAGCAAAAATTGTTCAGTAGAAATGTTCATCAGAAGTTCAGCAGAAATGTTCAATAAAAATGAAACATAGAAAAAAATAAATAAATAGTGCTCTTGTATCTGAATGAACACAAATCCCCACAGCTCCAGAATCTAGCCTTCCCAGAAGAGTTGAGCACATTATAACAACAAAAGGAGAATAAATCTGGACTGAGATGTTCAACAGGCACATATGGGTGTGATGTTCAGGTGTACACATACTGTTGCCGGAATATAGTGCATCTCACTGACTCCCGAATGAGTTCTGACCAACCCCGCCCACACCTAAAGTAGTCGCAAATGAGTACTGACCAATCCCGCCCGCACAAAGGATTTATGACCAATCCCGCCCACTCCCAAAGGAGTTCTGACCAATCCCGCACACTCGCAAAGGAATGATGACCAATCCTGTCCATTCCCAAACTAACTCTGAGCAATTCCAACCAGTTCCAAAGAAACTCTGTCCACATGTAGTGTAAATTACCAACTGGTTTTATATTTTGGTTAGTAGAGCCAACTTCCATGGGAGTGGGGGAGATTAATCAAACTTTCTGTGGAGTTCCTTCGGAAGTGGTTGGAATTGCTCAGAGTTGGTCTAACTCCACCCACTCCTGAAGGAATTGTCCATACAACAAGCAATGCACTGCTCATAAATTCTACCAACAAAAGTTCTTCTGACCAATCCCGCCCACTCCCTAATTAATTCTGACCAATCCCACCTGCTCTTGAACTAATTCTGAAAATATTACCCACTCCACAGAAAGTTTGATTAATCTCACCACTCCCATGGAAGTCTGACCAATTCTGCCTGCTCCAGAAGTTATTATTTTTGTTTGTACCTGCCCGTAATATTTTCTAAATGGATTTAGTTGGCTCTACTACCCAAAATATAAAACCAATTGGTAATTTACACTACGGCAACCCTGACCCGGATAAAACCCGCTGCACGCCATGTGCTCCAACATGAATGAAAATGGTCTTTCTTGGTCTTTCTTTTGCTGCACGACTCTAGACCAGAGCGTTATAATTATAGCTTCAAAATGAAATCCTAGGACATCGATCGTTTGTTTCCGAGGACGACACAAAAGAGGTCAGAAGTCAAAAAGTAGTCGGCTTCGGTTACGAGATACGAGCCCCGATCACTGAGGTTCTGCTCCTGGATTTAAATGTCATCTTTGAAATGTATTGATTCAAAAAAATCGCTTTTATTTTTGAAACGGTGTCGTGCTGGTTCATCGGTAGCGTACGTTTTAACGAATACTTACACAGGTCGTCTGTGTTTTTACTAGCAGGCACGCTGATCGGCTGACTCGGGAAGGTGCAGTCCCATCCGTCAATCACGCACTCCTCCTCCTCACCTACGCACACCAAGTCAGAAAAAACGATCAGAGAGTTGTCTTGACCTCCAAAGAGTTAGAGAACTGTCCGACTATAAATAAGGAGCGCCAGTCAATCAATCCATCAATCAAATAAGAACTCGACTGACCATGGCTTAACAGCCATGACCTTCAAGCTATACGCTTCCCGGTTTTTCCAGGACGCGTGGGAACCGTGACTCATTTAAAAGCCCTAACCTCGTTTAGTCTCACTGCAGGACTTCATTTCTTCCATTCTGCTTAAGAACTCGTGTACTGGGGTATTTAAAGTTGGCGAACGTCCAGCTTTTAAAATAGCTAGCCGATAAAATAGCACTTTTTTATGATTCAGCACGCCTTATTATTTTACGTATTGCGCTCCCTTTGTGCGGAACTCCTGAACGGCGTTACCCGAATATCCCCGGGTGGGGGGGGTGTGTACGTACACGCCATGTGCTTGAGCTGCTCCACAGTCGGCAGTACAGGTGGACTGACGGTCTGCAGGTAGAATAGGACCAGCAGCGTCAGCGCGTAGTTATTCAACAGCGGCCCACCGCCAGATGGGTTCCCTGTGTCGGAAAGCGAATTCACACAACAGCGACAAACGAAGATGAAGAAGAAAAGACCCCCATAGAAACAAAAACAAAACACATTATATATTCCATCAACAAAACGGATCCAACTCATCCAGCAGCCTCATTTAAATATATCCAGATTTAAAACTACGCATGTATAAAATCTGTCATATTGCCTTTCTTTGTTATTATTATTATAAGTGACTGGATGCTAAAGCTGTGCTGTAGTGCCATCTTCTGGTCACGACGGGTAAATAAATAAATAAATACATAAATCAGGAGTGGGGGTTGGAGACATTTTAATAAAACCTGTGTGATTTATGATGAAAATATTAATTAGAGATGTGTGTGTGTGTGTGTGTGTGTATGGGGGGGGGTGTGATCCAGTACCTGCGAGTTGTTTCTGCTTGGCCCAGAATCGTACGGAATAAACCAGAGGACGCACTCTGGAGTCCAGCCCCGAGCACAGCTGCAGGAAGCGCGTGTTCCTGACCGCCAGCCTGTCGGCAGCGACCCGGCGTCAGAAAGGATTCATCTTTACACGTGTAACCGAGCACGATTATTGTTCTTATCGCTGTACCTGTTGTTGATGGTGATGTCTCCCTGCAGACTGAGCTGCCGATGGCTGAACTTGACCACAGGGAGGCGTGCGCTGCTCACTGGTTGGACCTTATGCACTCCGGGCACGCACTTCCTCAGAACGGCCGCCACCAGCTCCAGCAGCTCGGCCGGCGTCGCCGTGGTCAGGTCGACGTCAGACAGGATGGAGTCTTCCGGCCGGCCGTCCTCCGACTGGTTCTCGGCCGTCTGCTGGTCAGCGAGAGAACGCTACCGTGAACGTTAACAGGAAAGCAGAACATTTCACTCTTTATTCTTTTACTATTTGAACTATTCAGTTCCTTTGATGTTTTTATTTTCTTTACGGGTTTTAAGTCCTTTATAAGCCCCTTTTCTCTTTACGTGATTTAAACTCCTTTTTCACCCATTTACTCAGCTTTCCCTCTGATTTTCTCAAAAGGTTTCCTTGCCTTTTCTCCCGTAGACAGCTCTCTGGTCTTCGTGTTAGTTTATCCTTTTATTTATTTTTAAACAACACACAGTCTTCACAGGTGAAGCCCAGGGCTCAAACCGAGATTATTTCATTCTGTATATCGGTCTAACAGGACGCACTCCTATCGGTCACGCGTTCCGATATTTTTGATGGCCGGTTTTAAAAACGGTCACGGACCTGCTCGGACATCCTGGTGCGATTCTGGAAGGCTCTGGTGTTCTCCAGGCCCAAGACGAGATCGAGGTCACACGAATGGACACCGAACGTGTTCACCGAGGAGCCGAAAGGTACAATCTGACAATCTGAATAAGAAATAAACATATAAACCTGGTGGTGAGCAGACGGGTTAGCTAGACACGAATTTCACTCGAGCGTCACACGTTTACATTTCTACATGCTGTAGAAAGCAGAACTTTCCACAGCAAACCGACATGAAGCAGTGGTTTGGATTCTGACCTGGGAGGAACTCGATGAAGACCTCCTGCAGGAGCTGGACAAGGAGCTGCCTGGCTTTACTATCGTTCTCACTCAGCTGGAAGATCTCCACCATTTTGTGCATCTGCTCGTTTACCTGAGCGTGGGGAAATGGAGCTCGGTGATCAGGTGTGTGTGTGTGTGTGTGTGTGTGTGGGTGTGGGATGGAGATGCAGAGGGGCAGGAAGCACTTACTGAAGACACGAGGCAGAGCTCGTGGCTGAGCTTCTCCAGGCTGATGTGAGGTTTGGTCCGGTCGTGTTTCCCCTTGCTGGCCAACTTGAACTCCTTCCTCTCTCGGGGTTTCACGCGGAGCTTCAGTCCATCCAGATGGTGCTGCAGCTGAGCCAACGCTGCCTCGGTGCTCGCAGTCTCGGCAAACTCCACGATGGCATACAGACTCTGCACAGGAACAGGAACACACGGGGTCCCTCAGGGTTCAGCACTGGGACCAGTTCTTAATCACGACCGTGTAATATCTTTAGCACCTACACACCGATATTAAAGACTTCATAACCTGCAGCATTACTAAAGCGGTTCCTCGGATGGTGTCCGAGTTAAATCTCTCACACAGACCTGCTCCTTGTCCATGATGACCTCGGCCACGGGTCCGAACTGCTGGAAATATTCGGTCAGCTCGCTTGTGGACGTGTCGCGCTTGAAGCCGCTGACGTAGACGCTGTTCTCCTCCTGAGCCTTCCTCTTCGCCCGCAGCCTGCACAGGTGCAGGTGTTTCCTCCCCTTCATGTGGCCTTCTAAACTCGGCTCTGAGTCACACCAAACATTCAGACAAAAAGAAACGTTCAGCGAGGACAGACAGACAGGTTAGTCAGGTAGACATACAGACAGACAGGCATGTTATATAGACAGACAGACAAACATAGGTTAGACAGTAAACAGACAGATGGATTAGACAGACAGTCATGTAGGTTAGAGTAAGACAGTTTAGCAGACAGTTTAGACAAGACAGGTAAGACAGACAGTGAGAGACTGCATCATGTTGGAGAGACAGACAGGTTAGTTAGAATGCCAGGTAGGTGGGATAGACAGACAGACAGGTTAGTTAGAATGCCAGGTAGGTGGGATAGACAGACAGACAGGTTAGACAGACAGACAGGTTAGTTAGAATGTCAGGTAGGTGGGATAGACAGACAGACAGACAGGTTAGACAGATAGACAGGTTAGTTAGAATGTCAGGTAGGTGGGATAGACGGGTAGGTTAGACAGACAGACAGGTTAGTTAGAATGTCAGGTAGGTGGGATAGACAGACAGACAGACAGGTAGGTTAGACAGACAGGTTAGTTAGAATGTCAGGTAGGTGGGATAGACAGACGGGTAGGTTAGACAGACAGACAGACAGGTTAGTTAGAATGCCAGGTAGGTGGGATAGACAGACAAGTTAGTTAGAATGCCAGGTAGGTGGGATAGATAGACAGACAGACAGGTAGGTTAGACAGACAGGTTAGTTAGAATGTCAGGTAGGTGGGATAGACAGACGGGTAGGTTAGACAGACAGACAGACAGGTTAGTTAGAATGTCAGGTAGGTGGAATAGACAGACAGGTTAGTTAGAATGCCAGGTAGGTGGGATAGACAGACGGGTAGGTTAGACAGACAGACAGGTTAGTTAGAATGCCAGGTAGGTGGGATAGACAGACAGACAGACAGGTTAGACAGACAGACAGGTTAGTTAGAATGCCAGGTAGGTGGAATAGACAGACAGGTTAGTTAGAATGCCAGGTAGGTGGGATAGACAGACGGGTAGGTTAGACAGACAGACAGGTTAGTTAGAATGCCAGGTAGGTGGGATAGACAGACAGACAGACAGGTTAGACAGACAGACAGGTTAGTTAGAATGTTAGGTAGGTGGGATAGACAGACGGGTAGGTTAGACAGACAGACAGACAGCTGCGGGACTGACGGTATCACCTGCAGCTACAAAACAAGTCAAACTAAAGACAAACACTCGCGACTCACGTATGCGAGTCAACACTCGCCTAAAAGAACCGACTTAAAGAACCGACTCCTTAGTGAACAGTTTAGCTGCAACTGAAGCTTTATCAACTTTGTCCAAGCAGCAAATAACGCAGGTTTATTTCGGGGTTATCTCAGGTCACAGCTAATGGCCTGAGCACGAAGAGAAGTGTATCAAACAGAGGCTTCCCTCGTGCTAGCTGCAGCCATTACTGAATCAACGTGCTGGAAACGTCTCCGAGAAACACGAGCCAAGCTAACGCAGCGCGCGCTTTGGGAAATGGACTTGAACA
Source organism: Ameiurus melas (assembly GCA_012411365.1). Taxonomy (NCBI): domain Eukaryota; kingdom Metazoa; phylum Chordata; class Actinopteri; order Siluriformes; family Ictaluridae; genus Ameiurus; species Ameiurus melas. Next base: position 1,698,577 of record CM022760.1, on the reverse strand, counting down.
CGTACCGTTAGGGATTTTAACATCACATAATTTACAGTAGAATCCTTTCTCTACTGTTTGGATGTCGGGATCCGTCTCCATTGTGCTTCACGAACAGAGGAAGGGGAAAATAAATCAATCAATCAAATCTCCCTCCAGGTCGGTCTTCTTCCTCCTCCAGCGTTCTTCTTCTTCTGCTAATTCTTCTTCGACTTGACGGAACACTACCGCCACCCAGAGGGCTGGAGCGCGGAGTATCGCCGTGGAAACATCTTTTAACTTCATGATGAATTGTTTTAATTAATTTATTTATTTATATGAATTATGTTAGTCATCCCTGTAGAGTTTACACAGCAAAACAATTTCGACTAAACACCCCCACCACACACAGACGAGGTAAAGATGCTCGTTTGTGGTGTTTAATGATCCCTCCTCCACACTAAAATGGACCACACTCGTTTTCCAATCCTCAGACTGTTTATTATCAGGATTTTTTTTGTCAACTTACAAATACAAACAATGCTTAAAATATGTAGATCAATAAAAAGAGAAAGAAAAAAGAAAAAGCATATGATGGACACAAGTACATAAAAAGGACTTCCTCCCACTACAAAGGAGAGAGGGAATAAATGCATCAATGACCCAGATGTTTTGAGCTTTAAAAAAATAAATCTGAAATTTTGAAATAGTTTTTTTTTCTTAAACGATTACAAAAATTGTATAAAAATAAACAACCCCAAATCGGTACAAAAGTCACCATGAGAATTAAACGGTCTCGATATAGAAAAACCCCCTAACGCTAGCGGATTATTTACATCATCTCAACACCGGTGCTTTATTTCCTCCTCGTCCGTCTCGCAGGAGCAGGAGCGACGTCCGTCTCGGCTTTCTTCTCACCTCGGGTTCCTCGGCGAGTGGTTCTCTCTGCAAGAAAGGCACGAAGCAGACGTTTTGTTTAGCGATCGACGTATAAAGCACGAGCAGGATGATGATGTATCTACCGGCACGGTCGGGTCTCAAACCCGTTCGAATTGAAACGCTCGCGGAACCTCGTCTTTTAAAAACCCAGAATCCCATTTCTTTAAAAAGATGCATAGAAGAAGTGGAGAAAACTCACCCGAGACGGGATCCTCGGCCTGAGGTGGACGATCTTCCGGAGCTGCTCTTCTCCGACCTCGGACGGGTTTTTCTTCATTCTTAGGAGCTTCTTCTGCTTCCACTACAGAGGTTTCTTCTGCCTCCTTTGCAGCCGTCCTCCTCCCTCTGCCTGGTGCAGCTGCTGCATCTGTTTGAGCTTCTGCACCGGCTCCTTTGCCCCTTTTCCTCTTCAGTAAGGACTCCGTATTTGATGTTTTGTCACCTTCAACCTCAAGGTCTTTCCTTTTCTGCCTGGCAGCTACTTCTAACTCTAACCCTACTGAAGCGGCCGCTCTTCCTCTCCTGACTGGTTGGATGGTTTCTTCAGCAGCTGGCTTCTCCTTTTCCGGTTCTTCTTGTTCCTTCGCCCCTCTCCCTTTGCGCCCTTTGACTGATGGATGTACCGACTGCTTAGTCTCTGCATCGTCTTTGGCCGCTGGCTCATCTTTCTTCCTGGACGTCTTCTGTTGTGGCTCTACCGAAGTTGCTGCTTCTTCAGCTTCTTTGACCGAGGTGTCCTTGGTTGAGACCTTGGCTTTCTTGGCGATTCTCCCTCTTCCTCTCTTAGCTTCTGCAAGTGGCGTTTCTTCAGTCGCAGGCCCTGGTACCTTAGTTTCATTGCTGGTGTCGACGGGTTCCACCACTGATGTGGAACCTTCTGTGACTTCCTCTGGCTCGGATTTTGTCGGCGCTTTTCTACCACGGCTGGGCTTGACAATTGGAGGAGGAGCTTCGACAGTAGCTCCGCGACGCCCTCTTTTAACCTGCACATCTGGTTCATCCTTGACAACAGCTGTGCGCTTTCCTCTGGATGATCTGGCTGTAGGGGCCTCCAACTGCTGGATGGTTTCCGAGTCCTGAGAATCATCTAAAACCTGAGCTTTGGGCGGTTTTGTCCTCCTGCCTCCTCTGATGTTTTTCACCGCTGGTTCTTCCGCCACAGCAGCTGCTGCACTGGTTTCCGTAGAAGGACCATTAGCTGCGTCCTCTACCTGCGGCTTTACCTGCTTGTTTCCAGCACTTCGGCCAGACCTGACTGCTGGAGCTTCTGGTTTAGGTTCAGGTTCAACTGCAGGAGGTTCGACGTTGGATTCGTCGACCGCTCCCTGGTTGTTCAAAGCCACTGGATTCGCGCTCCTTCCTCGTCTAGACTTCACAGTAGGCATTCGAATGCGCTCTTCAGGCAGCACCTCAGGATCCAAAGTGGGTTCAGAGGTGTCCTCTGCTTGTGGAGTCGTCCTTCTTTGCTGCCCTGCCTCTCCTTGGTTTTGAGTTGGATTGAACAGTTTCTGCTGCTGATTGAACTTCAGTACACGCTGGTAATTTGGGCTCGACGACGACGACATCCGAGCTCTTAACGTCCGACTCCACGACAATCAGAGTGGGTTCACAAGACTCCTCAACTTGTAAGGTCTTCGCCATTTCCTTCTTTGTCAGCCTGCCTCTCCTGGTTTTCGTGGCGGATTCAATTTTAGTTCTCTCCAGCACGACGGCTTCTACCTCCGCTACGCGTGTCTGAGGATTCTTCCACTTTTGCTGCAGCGGTTTCCTTCTTTGTTGTCCTGCCTCTCCTTGCTCTGGTGTTGGACTTAACAGGAGGCTCGGTCTCTTCTGACGGCTGAAGTTCAGCACTCTCGGATGCCACCTCAACCAAGGCTTCCAGCGTTTGTGGATTCTCCGGTTCGTGTTTTTCTTTCCTTCCTCTCTTGGTTCTAGCAGGAGCTGGTGCCTTCAAGGAGACTTCCACCTCTGCAGAAGCAGTCAAGTCAACAACAGGACCGACATCTCGTTCAGCTTTCCTTCCTCTCCTGGGTTTAAGTGCCTCTGCAGCAGCAGCTGGTTTCTGAGCCTCCACTTGCTCCTTGGGGATTCTTCCTCTAGTATATTTTCTATCGGGACTTTGTACAGGAACATCCTCAAGGAGGTCAACGGCTGACTTGCCTCTCCTTACTCGCACATAAGGAACAGACTTTGCAGAACCAGCGCTGGTTTCCTCCTCAGATCCTGCAACTGTACCAGACAGAGAATCCATCTGATGTTCTTGACTCTTCTGGGATCGCTGTGCCATTCTTACTTGAGCACCACGCCTGGTCTTTGCAGCAGGTGAGGATCTATTCGACTGCTCTTCTTGCTCGGGAGAAGCTACAGACGCTTCCACCTCCTGGCAAGAACTTTCTGCTTCTTCCGTCTCAATCTGTAGACCAACAGCTGCTTCTCCATCATGTTTGACAACTTCGACCGGGCAGATATTCTCCTTCTCTTCAGATTCCTCACTGGTATCTTTTAAAAAGAATAGATTCATCCATTAAAAATTTTAAACATATACACACACTTCCACGTAAACATTTAAAACGAGAGCCGAAGAATCGTCTGTGCGAAGACGGCTCAGCGTTAACTCACCTTCCGAAAGCAAAACACCAGAACTCACAGAGTCAAGCTCTGCATCCATGGTGGAACCCAGCACCGCTTCATCTCTTTTCTGCTTGGGGCTCTTCATCAATTGATCAATTTCAAAGCCATTTTCAACTGGCTCTCCTTTCTCCTTGGGGGTCTGAAGCAAGCGCTTCACACCAACCAGATCTTCAACCAGTTGGCTCTTCTGCTTGGGAGTTTTCATCATCTCCTGAACTCCTGTCAGATCTTCGTCAACTGTCTGTTTCTTCTGCTTGGGAGTTTTAACCATCTCCTGAACAATGGTCAGGTCTTCGATTGGCTGTTTCTTCTGCTTGGGAGTTTTAACCATCTCCTGAACAATGGTCAGGTCTTCGATTGGCTGTTTCTTCTGCTTGGGAGTTTTAACCATCTCCTGAACAATGGTCAGGTCTTCGATTGGCTGTTTCTTCTGCTTGGGAGTTTTCATCATCTCCTGATCTCCTGTCAGATCTTCCTCAACTGTCTGTTTCTTCTGCTTGGGAGTTTTCATCATCTGCTGAACTCCTGTCAGATCTTCCTCAACCGGCTGTTTCTTCTGCTTGGGAGTTTTCATCATCTGCTGAACTCCTGTCAGATCTTCCTCAACCGGCTGTTTCTTCTGCTTGGGAGTTTTAACCATCTCCTGAACAATGGTCAGGTCTTCGATTGGCTGTTTCTTCTGCTTGGGAGTTTTAACCATCTCCTGATCTCCTGTCAGATCTTCCTCAACCGGCTGTTTCTTCTGCTTGGGAGTTTTAATCATCTCCTGAACGATGGTCATGTCTTCAATTGGCTGTTTCTTCTGCTGGGGAGTTTTCATCATCTGCTGAACTCCTGTCAGATCTTCCTCAACCGGCTGTTTCTTCTGCTTGGGAGTTTTAATCATCTCCTGAACGATGGTCAGATCTTCCTCAATCGGCTGTTTCTTCTGCTGGGGAGTTTTCATCATCTCCTGAACTCCTGTCAGATCTTCCTCAACCTCCTGTTTCTTCTGCCTGGGAGTCTTCATCAATCGTTTTACACCAGTAAAGTCCTCCTCTCGCTCAGCCTTATCCTTGGGGGTCTTGACAAGTCTCTTCAAGGCTACAGCACACACTACAGGACTGTTTATAACTTTTGGAGTCTTCGTCAACTTCTTTACCCCAGCCACGTCGTCTTCTACGGGAGTTCCCTTTCGTACAGGGGTACCGAGGAGTTCTTTAACGCCTTCCAAACGCTCTTCTTGGGGTGGTTTCGGCTCTTTGGGCGTCTTGAGTAACTTGCCTCGTAGGTCTTCTACAGGCTCTGCTTTCTGCTTAGGCGTTCTCATGAGTCGTTTGACTCCTGTTAGACATTCTGCCTGGGCTGGTTTGCATTGTGGTGTTTGGACTGGCGTGGCCTTCTCGTTCTCGGGTTGACCTTCACCGCACATATCTAACGCCACGGATACGTCGGATGGAGGAAGGGCAGCCGAGTCATCCTTCTGTTCAAATACGCTTCTTTCTTGGTCGTCCTGGAGGAGTCTGGTTACAGCTTCGGCGTTGTAGCGTGCAGGTCCGGCGCCGGAAGCGACGCTCATGGGAGACACCACCATTTCACCTGGACACGAATACGTAATGAGGTTTTTTTTTTTCTTGATAATCGGTGATACCAAATTTATGAGAGACCAATGCTTACCAGATTCCTCAGGAGTATTCATTACTGACGTTTCGGTCATTTCAACACCAAGCGGTGTTGCCGGAAACTCACTAGGCTTTAGAAAAGCACTCTTCCGTCTACTGTTAGCCGGAGTTTTGAAGATATCCGAAAGCCCTGCAGACAAGCCGAGAGTTTAAAGATTAATAATAACGATGATGATGATGATAAATCGATCGTATACGAGACGAGCGCTCGATTTAAAGCGAAAAGTCAGCACACCGGTGAGATCTTCATCCATTTTCATATCCTTTTTAAACAAGGCAACATTGCAGACTACTTTAGGGGCAGCACCAGCAAGTCGAGTAGATCGTAAGTAGGCCTTGCCTACGACTATACTGGCTGGAGAATCCGCATGTCCGGTACTCGTGTGATCCTTCAGTCGGTGTGCAGGCGTCTGCAAAAGGAAAAGAACACACATCCTCAAACAACAATCGAAAAGAACCCCAAAATCCTCAATAACTGCAAAACAATGCAGCAGAATCACCTTGGGTTTATTCACTTTAGCGTGCTTGACTGCCGTTCTCTTGGTCGTCGTCTTCTTAGCGCCTCCTTCCACTTGAGGTTTGACCTGTCCGAACTTCACGATGTCGGCCCAAGAACTGACGACTTAAAACGGGAACAAAAGGAAGCGTGATAAGATACTCGCGTGGAGCAACAAGCGGAAGGATACCGTAGCTTTCGACAAACACACACATCGACTGTACCTTTTAAATTCGCACGTGAAGCGCCGCTGCGCCGCGATCGCACCACGTCGAGCGCGCTCTTCAGCGCGCTCTTCCGAGCCGACGACTTCATGCTGCTCCTTCTCAGCGTGGCCCTCGGGGTTGCACGTAGCCGAGGCGCCTCCTCCACGTGTACAGGTTCTTCCTTCGTTTCTTTCTGCGGATCAGGGACGGGCGACGGGGTGCTGATTCGGGAAACCGAAAATCGGCCGTGCGTCGTGGGGGTCTTGAGAAGGGACTCTTCGCTCGGAGATCGCGACTTCGCCGAAGCGTTGGAGGGCCTCCTTGTGGATGCTGGAGTTGATGGGTTGGAAGGAGGTTGAGGGGTCTTGGAATTTTTAGGAGATGGGGTTTTAGCCTTAGGGCTTGGTGACTTCTTGACAGTGGAAGGAGTCTTAGCAGGGGAAGGGGTCTTCTTCAGAGTCTTGGCAGGGGAAGGGGTCTTCTTCAGAGTCTTGGCAGGGGAAGGAGTCTTAGCAGGGGAAGGAGTCTTCTTCAGAGTCTTGGCAGGGGAAGCTGACCGTTTAGGTGAAGCGCTCTTGGCAGGGTTCTCTGCAAGATCCTCTTCAAGCTGGTAACCCTACAGACAAGAGAAGCACGGGCACTTTAAAAACTGAACAAGAACACTCGAACTAAACACCACTCGAACGAGTGCCCTTTTCTGGTCTTACCATCAGGCCAATGGTGGAGGCTCGTCTGAGTAGAGAGTGAGATTTCTGAGAGAATCCCAAGCTGCGTCTATAAGGGGTTGCCCCTCGGCGTAGGGGGGAATCAGGCGGTAAACGTTTGTCGAACAGTTCAGGGCTCAGCTGTCCGCCAAAGGACACCCGTTTTCTCTTGGCTGCAGGAAGGGGCAGGTCGTCACGTTTGTGCTTCTTACTGGATGCCTGGTCGTTACCTGCGGGACACCAAGCAGATTCGGTCATAAGTGCGCAAGGGGCTGTGTGGTAAAATAGGGATTTTGGTTGTCTTTCCCCCCGTTCTGCCAGCTATGATGCTCATGTTAGCAATATCGGTACCTTCGAAGGCCGAAAAATAGTTGTAATTATTATTATTAATAACAATAATAATAATAATAATATTATCATACTAACCTGTATCATGAGAAGTGGGCGTGGCTACAACCTCCTGCAACAGGTCCTGGACTTGAAAGCGTTTTCCTGCACTTGCTCGCGGAGATGTCCTGGTCGCCTGTTTCGCTTTGGCCTCTTCAGCCTCTGCTGGTTCTGAGGGATTCTGGGAAATGGTCCGGTTCTCCGGGGTTTGAGAAGCGCTGCTCCTTCTGGCTTTCGGAGACTTGGTACTCGGACTCTCGAAGGCGATTTGCTGGGCCACCTGGTCAATGGTGAACTTTTGTGGCGTCGTCTGGGGCGTATTCTTCTGAGATACGGGCGTCCCGGCGCCTTCCGAGCACCTCTTCTGTTCTCCCTGAACGACAGGCGTGGCGGTCTTCACCTGAGCAGACTGGTTCTCTGCACGAGCGGTTGAGGATCTTCTCTTCTTCTGGGCCGACTTCGGCGTCGCCGGCTTCTCGTTCTCGCTTGAAACCTTCTCGAGTTCCTGTTTGGAGAGAGGGGTATTGGACACACAGGCAGATTTCCACCCGGGTTTGGTGGCCAGATCTCGCTTGACCATGTTGTAAAGGTCAGAGAAGGGAGACAAGGTGCTGTCAATGCTCGCATTGCTCTGATCTCCAACACTCTGGTCCAGACAGGCAGGCAGGTTGGAGCCATCTTTCAAGCAGGTGTCTGGAAAAAGATCCAAATTAAAACCGAGACAAAAGGACAAACCACAGCGATGCCAGATCTTCTCATGAAGACCACGAGAGCTCACCTTTGGTGTGCTCCGACTTCTTTTTCTCCGTACTTCCGGGTGTGCTCTTCACCTGCTGGTTTTGCAGGACCTGGAAAACCAAAAAGCCATTTTGTAACATAGAAAACTAGCCAGCTAACATACACACACGAACACTTTACTCTTTATTTATTTATTCCCTTCTCGAACACGAGAAGCATCATCACGCATCACCCATGTAAACCCCTCACCTTGACAGTTTCTCCTTTACCGGGTGTGGATAAGTGCTTTTTCTTCGGAGTCTGTGCAGGTGGATATTCGAACCTGCACAGCGCGAGGTCAAATCAATACAGACACCGAGATGTAAATAAAAAATAATAATAATAAAAACACAGATTTCCACATGAACGATGATGACGTACCTGAAAGAACGATCGATAATTGTGATTAGATCTCCGTGCTGCAAACGCTCGGACTGCTGCAGAGTCTTACCGTTGATGAGAGTCGGATTCACCGAGCTCAGGTTGGTCAAAATAAGCTTCAAAAAAAGAAAAGAACGAAAAAATCATTAACTCCGATCAATTTATGGAAATCTACGAATGAAAAAAAAATAATAATAATAAAACAAAAACGTTCCACACAGAAAACCCCACGGCTCTAAAACTGGGCAGATCTCACGTTCTCGTTCGGACTGTGGTCGTTCGCTTGGATATCTACTTTGGTTGTTATGGCAACAACACAACCGTACACTTTGTGAGTCTCGTTAAGAGGCCGCTTTCTCATCGTGTTCATGCCCTCGAGTCGAATCACAAGACCTGGGAGCGAACCGAGACCACCTGATACGACATTCGCTGGTGACGAGGACGACGGCTAACACGATCCTCACCACACTTACTTTCAATAGCATTAGTCCTTTTAACCTTTTAAATAAATAAATAAATAAATAGCTGGCCACATTTAGGATTTGTTCAGATCCCTGAATCGGATTGGAAACACAACCCTCTGGAACTCAGCTCCTCGTTACCTCTTTGTTCTCGTTGAGCTCGATTCGGCAGTGTTCTTTGGACACCTGTGGCAGCTGGATCCGGATATCGCAGTCGAGCTTCCTTTAAAATAACAAACAGGGGGAAACGTCTCAGTTTGGAGTCTCACACCTTACATGAGAAGATTCGCAGACTCGGCTTTAAGACCGGCCGCGACCGTTTGTTTCCGAAACAAACCCAGACAAGAGTAATATAAAACATGGAGCAGTGCGTGTGTTTCTACGGCAACTCGAGGTGTTAGTGTGCGCCATGGCTACCAGTTAGTCTCCATTTTCAGCTCACTGTGAGCGCTGCCTTTTATGGAGTTCTGTGGGCGTGGCTAAACGTTATGATAAGATTAATAAGCGAGCGACTATTAGATACTAAAACGATTTCTGTGAAAGCATAATTATTGCGCAGAATTACTTCTGGACTTTATTTGGACACTTTGAGAGTATTGTCCAGTGGAAAGACTCTAATAACCCTGTAATTCTTATTAACACGTGGTGTATAAGCCAACGCTGATTGGCTAGGTGCAGTGTCTGACGTCACAGAGAGGGATAAAAATTTTTAACCCGCTTGGGTTTAAACAGTAGTACTGAGCATCGCAGTTCTTTCCAGTGAGTCAAATCATTCGACTCATCTCATCAATAAGAGTCGACTCACAAATTGCCGGGGTTTTTTCTTTCGTTCTAAACCCAAACAAATGCTATGTTGACATGTAACCATTACATAAAATAACTAAAAACTATACTTTGTTAGCAAACAAAACAATCACGCTGCGTTCATCTGATAAATGACGCAAACGGATCCTCTGTATCGCTTGGGAGGCAAAAATGAATAATAAACAAAATAAAAATAATAATCGCACCGTAACAGCTCAGACGTTTAAGAAGAGGTTTGCATGGCAACTGAAATACTTCCTGCGTTACTCATATTACCTACAGAATCCTCCTACAGCTCGTGTCCTGTATGCGAGTCGACTCTTAATGCTCGCTGAAAAGAGCCGAATCGTGGAGTCGGCTCGTTCGCAAACGACACATGGCTATTAAAACGGCGGCACAAGTCGAGGAAACACGTGCATATACAGACATGTAAACAAGCACGTGAACGGTATATGCTCCTGATTACATTCAGTACATGCAAATAAATATAAATAGAAAGATCTTCATGACTGACCTCCCGAACAGACAGGCCGCTGTGAGCGGAAACTCGGTCCCATCCGTCCCGTTTCTCTTGATCACCACGATTTTACCGAGCAAAGGCATTTTCCTTACTTACCTGATGGTCACAAAAGGTGAGAGAGAATAATAAAACACACAATTGTGCAAAACCGTCGTCTTTTTACTTTTCCTAAGACATCAATGATGTACTAATAACAACGCGCTCGTTCAAGCGCAGGTTTTCCGACAAAATCCCGCCTCCTCGCTACGGATTGGCTGGCACATGATACGGACGCGGAACTGTCAACGGAACACTCGCGAGAATAGAACCCCGCGCCGGGAGGGGGAGGGGGGGGGCCCAAAGCGAAAAACAAAAAAAACGAAGGATTGTGTGTCGAGAGAAAACACACAACACACCCCTACACCCAAACACAACGGAGACACAGAGCACGTCGCGTTAGACCTGTTTAAATGTGCGACTCAAACCGTGCGCGGGTTATTGCACTAGTCCGAGGAACTATTTCCTCTGTTTCCAGCAGGCGGAAGAACACCGCGTAGATCAAGACCGCTGCGGGCTCGAATGGAGTTCGAAATTCCGCGCGAAGGCCGCTGATTGGTCGGCGCGCGGCGTGACGGACAAAGGCTGCAGCCAATAGAAAGCGTTTAATCTGCGTTTGAATGACCGCGTTGCCGAGCGGTTAGAAAGTAGATCTTGATGAAATAAACAAACAATTCTACATAGAACTGACACGAATATGAATTTAATTTAAACTTCTAACGCGAAAAGAAGCATTTTAATTGGCATTTGAACTTCAAAAAAAAAGATGGAAGGAAAAAAAAGAGAGTTGTTTGTGAGGAAACAACGGTTTGTAGCTGCTATAGTGCAAGTGACAACTTCCAGGAACTTACATGTTCCGATGTTCCACGACATTAAACGTCGTTACTCCATCCTGACACGAGTGCCATGTTTATATGTGAACTTTTATTACCATTATCCTTTTACAACAACCTCACTGTACTTCACGAGAGCTCTGTGTGCTGCTCAGACACACGGCTAGCGTTGTGCTCTTTGCTAATTAATCAGGAGTAAAACCTCCTGTAAAATAATAGTAATAATTATTATCGTATTTGACGCGCCACCCTTTGTGTTAGCTACAGGAAGTGATGCTAGTCAAACTTTAGCAAAGACTACAGTTAGCAACATTATCGCAATAACAATACTTGGATTTTTCCGCCCAGTAATTTGACACAAATTGAAAATAAAATAAATAAAAACCCAAAACAAAACACCGCGATATCAGTGCTTGAATTAGTTTCCTCTGCAATTCATCGGGTTTGTATCCCGGTATTTAAAATCCAACGCACACACATTCACCTTCCTAAAATACGGCTCCAAAAAATATCCAGGTGTTAAAATTCCATCTTTATTATTCATCAGGTAATATTTCAACACATTCTTTTTCAACCTCCCAAATTCAGGTCTTCACATCCGGGTCTCACAGGAAGAGCAGTGGATTACCGATACTACTGTAACGTGTTACTCTGGGGCGGCCTCTAGTGGTGGGATTGTGCTGACAAGCCCCAAGAGAAGATGGACCTAGTGCACTGGTATAAAGTTGGCTTGACGTTGGACGTCCACAGTACTCGCTCAAATGAAGGGAGCGTCTCTAAAGTTACGTACTGGTACACATGTTTCTAACTCCAACAGCATTTAAAGGGGATGACTTGGTCATAAAACCAACTAGAAAAGTGTTCATCTAGGGGGTCAGCATTTGGGTCAAATTGCTGGGCAGAATAAAATCAAGTACTGTTATTGTTTTTATTCAATTTAGATAATTCAACACGCCGTTATACTTCCATAGGGGACAGCTTGCGTTCTGGCAGTCATGATGTCATCGACCCCCCCAGGAGACGTCGTTGAAAGCGTTTAATCTTCTTCCATCTCCATCGCTTCCTGTTTCTTCTACAGTGCCTCGGAGGATGGTCTTTGCTAGGCCTGACCGTACCATCTCAGTTTTCGCTTTTTGACCGTCGTGAGGAGGTCATCGTATGGTCCAATAGCTCGGCTGGATTCTTCGTCCGTGATGTGCCGGGTAATGGGAAAAAAATCCCAAAGCGCTTTCTGTAGCACCTCATCTCCAAGCTTCGCAGTGTTCTCTGTAATTCTGCTGCGAGGGTCCGTATTTCACAAGCGGGGAAAAAAAAAAAAAAAAAAGAGAAATATTGAGACGGCAAATGAGCGCATTAATCTCAATTTTGTTCCAAGACCGATGTTCTTTCCCGACGGGCTTAAGGCACGCCAATGCCGTGGTAGTTTGAGCTATCCTGGCGAGAACTTCTTCCGAGACGATCGCTCCTAGGTTTTTGAAGCTCTGCAATACGACCTAGTGATTGTCCTGCCTCCTATGCCGGCGGTTTCCTCGTGGTTTGGCAGGGCGTCTGTCATGATGCGCTGCAGGAAGACGTTGAGACTGGGAGAGACCAGGCACCTTCGATGCAGTCCTATCGTCATCCTGAACCAGCTTCCAATGGCTCCATTTTGCACCGGTGGCCTGGTCATTCAGGGGTTTGATGACTCTGAGCAGATTCTGCCTGACGTTGTACTTCCTCATGGTAAAGAGGTCCGTATTGCGGGCGGCCATCAAGTTCGGATCAGTCCTCATTAACAATTCTTTCACAATCCGATAAGCCTTCTTGCTGTTGTTTTTGTCCAGTCAATTTCCTTTGGCACGTACCACCTACCTAAACATGGTTGCAGACCAAGTACACCTCTTCATAGCAACGGTATTCCCTAAGGAAAGGGACAAACACCAAACTATATTACACCACTAGTAGGCGCTGCAGTGTCATATTCAAGGCAGTACAAACATCAAGAAATACAGAAACGGTAGCTAGGTTCCTTTTTTCTCTAAGCAGACCCTCGGAGCAACCTCAGTCCCGTATAACGCGGTATAATCAGATGCACGATTAGAAGTGTTGTGAGGAACAAATTAAACAGAGACAGATCTTTTTTTTTTTTTTTACTTCAACCAGTTTTATCTCGTTCATCTGTGCACAATTTACGTGAGTGTAAATAAAGTTTTTTCGACATTTTCGTTTCCATGAAAAACTGCATCATCATCACGACCAGTCTGAAATAAAGCAACATCTCTCTCTCTCTCTGTATCCCCCCCACCCCCGGTTTCCCTGACGGGCATAAAAAGAGAGAGAAGAAAAATCAGTGAAGAAATACAACTACACTCCAAGTCCATGGTTGTTGTTCTTCTTCCACAATCATTCCTGGCTTCCTCTCTCTCTCTATATTCATATATATATATTTATATATTTTTTCTTTTTTTTTTTTTTGTAAAAAAAAAAAAAAACAGCCTTGGAAGTTAAGCCAAGTCCATCGTTCATTCGTCGTGGTGATGTCCAGGCCTGAGATGTTGGAGGAAGAAAGTGAAAAGAAAAAAAAACAAAACAAAAATAAAGTCCACACTGAGTTCTGCGCTCTTGTTCGCTTTTTTTTTCTTGTGTCTTTTCTCTCGTCCGTCTGTCTGGTGAGTCTTTACAGCAGCGGACAGAGAGAGAGGGGGAGAGAGAGAGAGAGAGAGAGGCAGGAAGCGGTGGACGACCGAGCCCCTGCAGCAGTTAGTGGGTGGAGCTAAGAGGAAGCGGAGGATATGGGGGTGTGTGTGTGTGTGTCAGGGCGATTGAGTGGATGGGCTGCTGTGGGCGGAGCTGGGCGAGGGCGAGGGACTGCAGCTGCCCGAGGGTGCGGGGTTTGACCGTGAGCTGGCTCCTCCCCCCGTGCTCTCCAACCCCTCCGAGTTCTCCAGCATCTCCTGGATGAGAGGAGGCATCGAGCCAGGGATCTCCATCTTCAGCGTGATCACTCGCTCCGCTCCTGAGAGAGAGAGAGTGTGTGGGAGAGTGTGTGTGAGAGAGAGCATGCTAAACATACAAAAAAATCTAAAAACAGAAGAAGAATAAAACAGTTTGTGTGTGTGAGAAAAAAGAGAGAGAGAGAGAGAGAAAAAAAAGAGAGAGAGAGAGAGAAAAGAGCAAGAGAGAGAGAAAAAAGAGCGAGAGAGAAACACACACACCCTTGGCGCTGATGCTCCGCAGGTCTGTGATCTTCATCAGCATCTTGGGGAACATGTGGGGTTTGTGTGGCCTCCTCTTCCTCACATAGAGTTTCAGAGCCTCCAGCAGCGGCTCCTGCAGCACGTCCACCTTATCGGCCTCCTCCAGATCCTGACGATCTGCTTATACACACACACACACAAAATAAACCACAGGAAATCTTGTCCAACGCGCAATGTGTTCCTAAAGAGCAGGTCACTGAGCTGCCACTAGGTGGTGCTGAGAGTCCATGAATTGTTTTTATTCCCCTCTCTCTCTGTGTGTGTGTGTGTGTTCTCACCCCCACACAGCAGGCAGATGGCGCTGAGCAGGCCCGTCTCCGCGTCGTCCATCTCGAGCGGCAGCAGCTGGTTGGCGAAGGCGAACACCAGGTCCGTGAGCGGCCCGAAGCCGGCGTTGTGCATCTGCGTGCGGTTCAGCGTCAAACCGTCCGAGAACGTCATGGTGTCCTGCTCGGGTGTGTAGCGCGTGCAGATGCGAAGAATCTACGACAACAGGGGCAGCTTTAGCGCCAAAACAAGACCGTACGTCATGCTAATAACGAACATGTGTTATTAGACGTTACCAGCCAATAACCGCTACACGCGTCTCACCAGGATGTCGAGGCAGGCGGCTTTGAGCAGCGTGATCTGGTCGGCGATGGAGAGCGTGGTGAAGCCGGGAAGCTGCTTAGCGAACTCCACCGTCTTGATGATGCACTTGGTGGAGAGCTCGCTGAATTTATCCCACAGATCCACGTCTAGCGAGACACGCCGCTCTGAACTGTTACTCTGTACACACACACACACAGGTCGGAAATTTTCAAGTTACAGCTTTACCCCTCTGACTGACACTGGAGACTCCTTCCATAAATGTTTTTAAAAAAAAAATCTACTTACTTAATATTAATCTGGGATTTGCAGCTGCGCTACTGTCAGAGCTGCTGTTATAGAAAATGAATCAACACCCTCTGACCAATCAGAATCCAGCATTCAACAGCACTGTGGCTTATTATTTACTCTCACTCTTCTCTAAAGCTGAACTTTCAGTACTGGTGGATGATAAACACTACGATAACACACACACACGCACCGTTGTGTATTTGCCGAGCTGACAGAGTGAGGGGAAAGTGTCCTGGTGTGCTTTCCTCACACGCTCGATCATCAGCTCTGTGTCGGCGCTCAACACGCCGCTCTCCACGCACTCCACCTTCTTCTCCTCCTTCTTCTTCTTGTTCCTGTCGTTCCGCACCGCTACAGACACAGACACAGAACGACGTTAGTCTTAATTCCTCTCACAGGTCCCGTCACTTTAGCTCATGTTAGCTAGCTAACTGGCCAGTTACCAGCAGGCAAAAATCCTCTCAGAAACCATTTTCGTTCATGGTCGCTAGCTAGCATGGAGCTACACATCCTCTCAAAAAATCTTGCCACTTCAGCCCATATCAGATAGCTAGCTGTTTAGCTCTGAATGAATATGAACCTTAGGTAAAAATCCTCAATCTGGTCACTTTTGCTCACATTAGCTAGTTAAATAATTATAAATCCCCCCCCCCCGAGTATGAGATAAAAATCCTCTCAGAAATCCAGTCACATCAGATAAGCTTAAACTAGCTAGCACTGAACAATTATAATTTTTAAAAGAAAATATGAGGTAAAAATCCTCTCACGTTTGATCGCTACCTCGCTGGCGAAAATCCTCTAGCGTCAGTTAGCTAGCACTGAATGATTATGATTGGGGGGAAAAAAGAGGTAAACATACTCAATCTAGTCATTTTTGCTTACATTAGCTAGCTCAATAATTATAAATCCTTTTTTATTTGTTTGAGTACGAGGTAAAAATCCTCAGAAATCCAGTCATTTCAGCTCACCTTTTTTTTTAATGAATGAATATGAACCTTCGAACCTATAAACCTTTGAATGAGGTAAAAAGCTCTCCAAAATCCTGGCTGCCATTAAATAATTATGAAACCTTTTGTCTACAAGGTAAAAATCCTCCCCAAAAAAAATTATGTCACCTTTGCTTAGGCTAGCTAACTGTTTTTTGGGTTTAAACAAACAAAAAAAAAAGAGGTAAAAATTCTCTCAGAATTCCTGTCAGGTTTGCTAACATTAGCTAGCTAAATCCTTTCCCTTTTCTGAGTATGAGGTAAAAATCCTCTCAAATAAATCACGCCACCTTTGCTTCGGCTAGCTAGCTGTTTAGCACTGAACGATTATGAAACTTTCCTGAACATGAGGTAAAAAATCCTCTCAAGTATCCGGTCACTTCAGCTCGCCTCGGCTAGCTAGCGTCGAACGATTGTAATCTTTATAAAATATGAGGTAAAAATCCTCACGGATTTCATCACTTTTGCTGACGTTGGCTAACTAGTTGATTTTCATTCAATAATGCTAAAGATTTTTTCCTGAGTATGAGGTAAAGATCCTCTCAGAAATCCTGTCAGCCGTGGTAGCTGTCTGTGTGTGTGGGCAAGTTGAGTCGATTTTCTGATTGATCACCGGTGTGTGTGTGAGAATAATTCGCCACACACACACACACACACACACATACAAATCTGCAACTGTCATCGTACCGGCGCATGTCGTTCCATTATTCTTTTTCCAATCTCTGTGAACGTTAATGCTCGGTCCCTCGCTCTCTTTCTCTCTCCGTCTTTGTGCCTCCGGAGAGGTGAAATTAATTCCTAAATAAAAGCAGGCCGTGCTTAACGGTGCCACGTTAGCCGCACTGACAGATCGGCGCGCTGCACACACACGGTTTAATGAAGCCATTAAAGAACTATTAGCGTGCCCGCTTCATCAGTCACACACAAGATCCTGCAGGGGAAATGAGAGTGAGTGTGTGTGTGTGTGTGTGTGTGTGTTCTCATCTTGGCGTTCAGTAGGTAAAACTACACTGAGGACTCAAGGAATGAGGAAGAAGAAAATAAGGACCAGGTACACGCCTCACTTTTGGAGTTATAAACCTAAAGAGACAAAAAAATTCTGGTCCCCAGTAAATGCAGTATGACGTCGAGATTTTTATATAAAAAAATACACAAAACCTGGTCCCCGTGAGGAGGAATGAACTGAACAATAGGGAAGATTCAGGTGTGTGTGTGTGTGTGTGTGTGTGTAATCACTGTTACTGGGACCGGTTAAATATCTACTTTATGGGGACTTGAGATTCTACTGAGGTAAAACAAATAAATAAATAAATCACCAAAGCACTGAAAATCAGGTGTGTGTGTGTGTGTGTGTGTGTGTGTGTTCATAAACATTTACATAGTGGAGAATTAAACTGGTAAAACACATTTACACCCTCTCCCTCATAAGAAAATTGGGAAAAAAAAAAAAAAAAACAGGAATATGATTCTCTGTGTGTGTGTGTGTGTGTGTGTGTGTGTGGCTGTCTGTCTCTCGCGGCTGTAATTCGACGGGAGAAAATTAAAGCGCTGGCAGCTCGTCTGTCACGCGGACGAAATTCAGCGGAAAGATAAAAACGTCATCGTTCCTCTCCTCCTCCTCTGTTCCGCATCTCTCCATCATCCCTCCCGGAGATGAGCTCCAGCTGTAATGGGACTGAGGGAGTGTGTGAGAGGAACTGGGAACTGATTTGTTTGTGCATAACATAAACCGGTGTGAGAGAGTGTGTGTGTGTGTGTGTGTGTGAGATAGACTGTCTGCCTGATGTAGTCATGTTTCAAATACTTGCTTCCTACCTAGCCTAACCGAGCACCAAAAAAAACCCAGTGTGCTAATCTCCGTGAAGTTCACGGTCCACGGCACGTACCGCGCTCATGTCCGGTCCGAACAGTGCTACTTTCGCAGTTTATCGGGAAGGTGTCATTCGTTGCCGTGGAAACGCCCATAAAAAATTGAAAACCTCTCCGTTAGATAGCTGAGCTACAGTATTTGCTCTTATGTCATCGAGGCCGACTAGAAAAAAAAATGTTTTCTTGACCTTTGCGAACGTTTTATGTCGCGTTTGTTTATAACGTGACGTCACGCGCGCTAGTAAGGCGGAGCTTTCTGGAAGCGAGTTCGCAATTACTACAATTCGGACTTCTGCCAAAGAGAAAAGGTTATACAGAAGGTGAGTCTCCACTAGGTGGCGAGTGAGTGCAGCTGCTGTAGATTTCAGTAATCTGGCAATGATGGATCACCCTATTCACTCCTATAGAGTGCTGGCACACACACACACACACACACATCTGCGAGTGTATAATAGAAGAGAATAGGATAAACTGCTTTGAGGCTCTGTGTGTGTGTGTGTGTGTGTGTGTGTGTGTGTTCTGTTCTCTCGCCTCTCCCAATTAACTTCTCAAGTCTGACACTAGCAGACAGAATTGAAAGAATGTGTGATCACACACCCACAGGGAAAACCCTGGTGTGTGGGTGTGTGTGTGTGTTCATGTATATGCCTTAGTGTATGCCACACACAAACTGACTGCTACTGCTGTACTTCCGGAGTGTCTCGTTGTCAGTATTAGCCTGCTAGGTCCGCTGGGTCATGGTCGTCTCTGACAGTATTGATATGTATATATATATATATAAAGATACGATATGGTCGTATTGTAGAAGGTTCACAGATCGGAGATGTACACAGAGCACCACGAGAGGATTTGACGCGTTCATCCGTAGTAAACTGCCTGCTCGGGGTCGAGGCGGGTTATTTATTTTAAACAGAACCAACTGAACTTAGATAAAGTTGTTTTTTTTTTGTGGCGATCTGACGAGGTTTGCGGAGCAGGTACTCACACTCCTTGGACATGCCGACTTCCAGACACTTCTGCAGGCGGCAGTACTGGCAGCGGTTCCGCGTCACCTTGTTGATGATGCAGCTCTTTTCCCGGTGACACGTGTACACCATGTTCTTCTGGATGCTCCTGCGGAAAAACCCCTGCGGAGAGGACAACAACAACAACAACAACAACAACGACTGTAATGTGTAGCTTTGAGTAGTCTGAGCACTCGATTTTAAAAACAAAGCAAGATACAGATAGAAAGAGTAGTGTGTGTGTGTGTGTGTGTGTGTGTGTGTGTTTTACAAGATCAGTGTCAGACAGCTACTGGCATACGGGCTGAAGGATGAATCACGTTTGGATGCTCTTCTC
Source organism: Ameiurus melas (assembly GCA_012411365.1). Taxonomy (NCBI): domain Eukaryota; kingdom Metazoa; phylum Chordata; class Actinopteri; order Siluriformes; family Ictaluridae; genus Ameiurus; species Ameiurus melas. The sequence continues at coordinate 1,679,472 of CM022760.1, read as the reverse complement.
TCACACACACACACACACACACACACCTTGCTTGGATACAGTAACAGACGGCTTAAGAAACAGAAATGGAACAAATCTCTTGGCACCCATTGTGCATACCTACCACACACACACACACACACACACACACACACACACGCACGCACGCACGCACACGTCCGTATCAAGCTCGTATAAATAACACACTAATCAGCCCTCCTGAGTTCTGCTGACACGAGATACTCACTCCAAATTTGCGAAACAATTTCGCAGAAAAAAAAACCTCAATAATAATAATAATAATAATAATTCTATCAGAT